>VZQC01001497.1:1391294-1472225 GCA_009823505.1 Rhizomys pruinosus | reverse complement strand
TCCCTGTAGCCCCAGCTGTCCTGGAACTCACTCTGTAGACCAGGCTGGCCTTGAACTCACAAAGATCCGCCTGCCTCTGCCTCCCAAGTGCTAGGATTAAAGGCGTGCGCCACCATGCCTGGCTATTTATTCATTTTTATGTGTGTATGTATTGGGACACTCTTGTACCACAGCAATACATGTAGAGGTGAGAGAAGAACTTGCAGAAGTCAGTTCTCTCCTTCTACTGTGTGGGTCTCAGGGATTGAACTCAGGTTGTGAGATTTGGTGGGAGCAAACATCTTTACTCACTGAGCCATCTCACTGGCCCTAAGCGCACCTTTTTATAGAATCCAGCAAATATAACCAATCTTGCTATATCTCAAGATAAGCAGACTAGTTGTCAAGTAAGAGAACCTGAAAGATGTTTGTTTCATGTCATGTGCAACAGGAATCCAGTGGAGGATATTAAGAAGGATGTGATGTGTGCATATATGTCCATGCATATATGTATATATGTGTGCATGTGTATGCGTGTATGTGTATGTGTGTATTCAAGAGATAAGGACGTCTTTATTTGTAGTGTTTGTAGATTTCTATGGTGTAACTCCTTATCCATGGCCAATAACAAGCTACAAGTCACATCATTAAAGGATTGGGAGGAGCTATGCAGATCTCTCAAGAGATGGAGAAAGCATGTTCAGCATAGCGATGCGTGTAGTTTCTATATACATATTAAAATTTGCCCTTTCGGGCTGGAGAGATGGCCTAGTGGTTAAGAGTGCCGACCGCTCTTACAGAGGACCCGGGTTCGATCCCCAGCACCCACATGGTGGCCGAGAACCGTCTGAAACTCCAATTCCAGGAGAACTCCAGTTCCAGGGGAATCCGACACCCTCTTCTGACCTCTGCGGCATTGCACGACACGGGTGCACAGACCTGCATGCAGACAGTACATTCATACACATACAGAAATAAATAAAATTAAAAAAAATTTGCCATTTCTAGTGTGTAGGACTGTGACAAATGCACAGTTGTGTAAAGATTTGGGTTTCGGAGCATCACTGTGGCTAATGAGGTGGACCTGACGTGAGGGAGGGAAGAGGGGTCTAGATTGCTTGCAGCATTTTGACAATTATGAGGTATCTGTCTAAGTGGCTTCTTGCTAAGACTGTAATGTTTTTGTTTTATAAAACCTGGTATTCATGCCTTGGTGGCCTCTAGCTAAGATTGTATCAGAAGATCACAAAAGTAATTCAGAAATAATTATAGTATTCTTGAAGGGTGTCATCATCTTTTCCATTTGATAGTTTCACATAGAGCCTAAAACGAAAATTTCCCGAAAGGATTACAATATAGATTAACTTCTCTACAGAGAGATAAGGCTCAGCTAAGGGACCACATTTGATATGAGAAAATCATGTTTATAGTCATCTAACAGGCATGCACCTGTAACCTACAGGCCACACGTGTCCCAGGATAGTTATGAAAACTGATCAACACATTTATAGATGACAGTCAGATGGTTGAACAATCCTGGCTAAGGTATTTTTCTTTATTAGGAATGAATCTGTTAAAGAAAGTCACAAACATCTACTGTGATATAATCTTAAAGACAAAGGGTGAGAGGCCTTATCCTCCTTGAATATTTATAGGCAGTTAAATAGCTGCTGGGGGGTGGGGAGGGAAAGATGTTTTCTTCAGTGTTATAGCCACTGGTAAGGTGTCAATGATCTGTAAATAATACTTTAAGCATGCACCTTAATGAGACTCATTGGGTCATGTACAAAAACCCATGAAAGTAGAAAGGGAGGCTAGCTGGGAAAAGAGGAGGGGGTGGGAAGAGGGTGTGGGAAGCAGGAGCAGAGGAGAGACGGGGAGGGGGGACGGCTAGTAAATGTGGTCAAAATACACTCTACACACGTATAAAAGTGTCATAGTGAAACCCATGATTACATAATAATATATGCCAATAAACAAGAACAGCAGCCCATGTGATGGTCCTCTTGGTATAACTTGGATTCTAAACCAACTTTTGCCACAATCTCTCTCATATTTTGAATATTGTTTACATATGTATTCATAAGGGAATTCAGATTTGACAGTTAAATCCGTGTAAGCATTAAGTATAAAATCAAGTTAACACTTACTTGAGTGCTACTCTCTGGGACGAGTCTCTGAGCCAAACTGCCATCATCTTTGTGAGCTCAGCTGGGCCTGCTTGCGAGGGCTCATCACAGCTGAGTTTGTTGACTGTTGATGTTTCCTGTATAGGTGGGGAACAGGGAAAGTCTTGGGACTCTCACCTACGTATATAGCCACTCCTCCCGCCCAGCTGTATGCAATTCTGCCTTAATTGCATGTGACCTCATTGTCCTGGGAGGGGCTGGAGCACAAGGGTTGGGAGGGACTGGGGTTGGGGGTCCATCTATGCAGCCATGAGGGAGTCATCCTCCTTCCAGTGTGGCTGCTTTTAAGTCACCCACCTCCTGCCCAGAGCCCCTTGCCTGCTGTTCTGTACGTAAACCTAACAAGCTAATTGGTCCCTTAGAGTGAATTTTGATGGAATTATATCTTGATTTGTTGTTGGGACCTTTGGAGGAAGGGTAGACATTGTTGACATCTCCCCCAGGGAAGGGATTTTAGCGGTAAGCACTTGGCCAATAAGTGTAGTTTACAGTAGTTTATTTAACCTTTGTAATAATTTGAAGCAAATTCTTTCATTATTCCCAGTTACAGATGAAGAATGGGATGTGCATACATGTATCTATTATGAAAGGAAATAGGCTTTTTATTATGTCAAAGAATGGCAGATTAATGATATAAGTGAAAGAACTTATATTGCTTCAGAATTTGTCTGGAAATCCTTATGAAAATCTGGCGGGAGGGAGAGGCTGGGGAGATGGCTCAGCAGTTAATAGCACTGACTGCTCTCAAAGAAGATCTGGATTTGATTTCCAGTACCCATTTGGTGGCTGACATTAGTACCCATTGGCAAGTCTATTTCCAGGGGAACTAGACCACCTCAGGGATGGGTGCACTTACACACATTCAGGCAATACACTCATATGCAGAAAACAAAAGTAATAAAATAAAAAAAGGAAAATCTGGGGAGGGGGAAATCTACTTTTTTAAATATGCAAATAAAAAATTTAATAGAACACATAAAATGACTTATGATGAGAAATTGTATGATCATCTCAATAGGCTTTGATGAAATTCAGTATTTCTTCTTCATGATAAAAGTCCCAAAGAAACTAAGAACAGAAGGGGTGCATGTCAACATAGTAAAAGCTATATACAACAAACCTGTAGAAATAGGGAAAATCTCTTAATTAAATCTTAAACTTTTCTCATAAATCAAAATCAGTTAGGTGGTCATGTTTTGTACCACAGCCATGAACATTTCAAAGACAAGACAACGGCACTGGTAATAATTGCTCAAGGAAGAAGGTTTATTGAGTGCAAGAACTGGTAACAGGTTTCTGTGGGGATATCAGTTGAGTCATCAGTTTTGTATGTGACATCTTTCCAGGTGGGCAGGGAGTTCCATTGCTGATGGCCAAGAAAGAGAAAGGAACAGAAAGACAACAGGACAGACGTGCTCCTTAGAACTGCTCATTTTCCTAGACACATATCATGTCTTTTCTTCTTGTAAGCTTTTGGTATGTTCTCTTTAATTGGGTTGAGATTTCTCTTCCAGGGAGTGGAGCCTAGTGGTGAGTATTTTGCTGCGCTGATCTACTTCCTCAAGTACTTTCTTAACCACTATGGCTTTGGCTGAATCTGAAAATTAAAAAGGAGAATTTTAGAGAGAGTTAAGAAGACATGAATAAGAAATCATATACAGGAATAACAATTTTTTTTTAAAGATGTAGGCTGGACTATGTAGAAAGCACAGACCTTTGAGACTCATCTTTGGTGAATGTTGGTTATTCGGTTAGGTAAAATCATGGTGACATTTGACTTTATTTAAAAGAAGTACATATCACTAGAGTTAGACACATAGCATGCAATGATATCTATTAAGAGTCTTTTTTATGTCTTATTAACTCAAGGTCATATAAAAACAGTGATCTGTGCCCCGGAAATGAGTTAGGTAACAGAACAATGGAATTTAATTTTAATTACCTTTGATTTGACTTCCGGAATTTCCAGGTCCATAATCCTTTGACTTGTAACTTGCAGACTTACAAGCCCTGTGAAAACACCAAAAAGAGGCAGACTTAGCAAGAAAGCCTTCAGCTTTAGATCCACTGTTAGGTTTCCTTTAGCTCTGGTAAGAATATATTCAGTGAGTTACACAGTTGAAACTGCCCAAATTGAAGAAGTGATATTTTAAGTGTTTATTTATTTGGGGCTGGAGAGATTGTTCAGTGGTTAGGAGCAGTGGCTGTTCTTCCAGGGGACCCAGGTTCGGTTTTCAGCACCTACATGGCAGGAACAACTGTTCAAAGCTCGATTTGGGGGGAGAGGGGGGGTCTGATGCCCTCTTTTGGCCTCTGTGGGCATTGCATGATCTGAATGCACTTAATCCATGCAGGTGATACACACACATAAAATATTTTGAAATGTTTACTTATTGATTTTTATTTTATATGTATGTGTATTTTGCCTGGATGTATGTAGGTGCAATACCTGTAAGAAACTATTTACAAACACAACACTTGAAATGATACATCTAAAATAAAAAAAAATCTGCTACAGATCAACAGTTTACTTTAAAAATATTTATTAGTTATTATTTTTATTTTATGTGTATGAGTGTATTGCCTGCATGTACACAAGTGCATCCATGTCATGCAATGCCCACAGAGGTCATAAGAGGGTGTTGGATCCCCTGGAATTGGAGTTATGGATAGTTGTCAGCTGGCATGTAGGTACTGGGAATCAAACCTGGGTTCTCTGCAAGAGCATCCAGTGCTCTTAACTGTTGAGCCATCTCTCCAGTCCCCAGATCAACAATTTTTTTAAAAGATTTTTTTAATGCCTATAAATTTTTTGCATGTATGTAAGTGTACTTGTGTCATGAAATCCCCGTAGAAGCCAGACCAGGGCATAAGATGTCCTAGACCTGGAGTTAGAGATAATTTTTAGTCACCATGGAGGTAGGAACCAAATCAAGTCCCCTGTAAGAGCAGCTAGTGCTCTTAACTGCTGAGTGATCTCTCCAGCCCCTAAGACGTGATATTTTTAATCTCCATTACTTAAACACAGGGTTTGTTATATTGGACTTTTTCAAATCCTGCTGCTTCCTTTCTTAGCAATAGAACACGGAACATGGAATTTAGCATTTGGCAGCCATATTAGTTCATTTCATGCCCCAGGAATCTAATTGCTAAGCACCTCAGGATAGCCATCCCTCAGCATCAGTGGAGAATTGACTCTATGTCTGCAGTGGATTCAAAGGATGTTCAAGCCTCCTAGAAGAATGGTGTAGTATTTACATACACTCTACACATTCTCTCCGTGCCTTGAATCTCTAGGTTACTTATAACAGGGACTACAGTACGAATGCTATGTGTCCCCTACAGCTTAGGGGATGATGAAGAGGCTTGTGCATGGCCAGCCTGGGTGAAGTGTGCACTTTCTGGATATTTCCCCTCTATGGGTGGCGGGCTCTTTAGATGTGGAAGCAGACTGCATGTGGCGTGCGTCTTCCGCGTGGGTTCCTTCACTTACCCTTCATCTCCTCCTATGAGGAGGCAGTAGGTCTCAATTTCCTTCTCCAGGTGGGCCTTGACATTCAGCAGCTGTTCGTACTCCAGCTTCTGCCCCTCCGTCTCCGTCCTGACCTGGTGCAGCTGTTCCTCCAGGGCGCTGATCTGAGCCTGGATCTGCGCCAGCTGTGTGCAGTAGTTGCCCTCGGTCTCCGTCAGCGAGCACTCCAGCGAGTGTTTCTGTCAGGGAACAACACAGGGAGACTTAGAAGGATGTGCAGACACGCAGGGTTCTGGTCCCTTGCCTTTATCTATAACTGTTTCAGATTTCACATAGCCACATCATCAAGAAAAACCTTGCTCGAAAAGGGGCCAGTCTTTCCTTTTTGTTAAAACAGACCCTGAGGCCTTGGTGTGCTGTTTTAGGTATTAGCTATGTTACTTTACATAAAGACATATGTGGGCATCTTTTCAATGTTATAGGGACTTTAAAACTAGTGAATATATACTTAAAGCCCAGGGGAAGGTAAGAGACCCGTTTTCATACCGTGGCTAAGAGAGACTGGAGTTCGATTTCCAGGGTTTGCAGCGTGCGCTTCATCTCCGTCAGCTCGTTCCGGGCTGAGGTGGTGGCTCCCACGTCTTCAGTGATCTGCTGCTGCAGCGAGGCACTCTGAAACGACGCCAACAAGGGGACAGCTCTTACCTTTGTCAACAGCATTAACATGCACAGGGACAGGAGTCACCTTTTTTCCGGACAGGAGTCACCTTTTCTTGGAACCAGGCCTCGGCGTCCCTGCGGTTCTGCTCGGCCAGGGCTTCGTACTCGGCTCGCATGTTGTTGAGCAGGACGGTGAGGTCTACTCCGGGGGCGGCGTTCATCTCCACGTTCACGTTGCCTCCTGCCGCGCACTGCAGAACTTGCATTTCCTGCAAGCAGAGAAGTGTTCAGTTCAAGCCAAACAGGAGTCCCATAGTCGGGAAGGTTAGTGCTTCGGAAGTGTTCTTTGGTAGCCCGTCCGGTTTCCCTTCCGGGTTATGTAGTGACCATCCTCTCCGCGTTTTATAGATCCTTCCCCAGACTTAAGCTCTCAAGGACAGTGAAGTTACCACTCACTAAGTAGTCTGTTTTATTTTGGAAGAGTTTGAAAGGCTTCAGAGCTCAATGTGAGTCAGATTCTTACCTATAACGCCAGCTTCTCTGTTTTAACTCTGCTACCAGGAAGAAGCCATAATTTCTTTTCCAAATGAAACTCCTTAAAATATTTAAAAGAATTGTCCTCTGGATCTTATTTTGTTTATTCTATAAATATGCAACCTTGTGGCCCTCTTTAATCCAGTAGGGGCCATCTTGAATATTCTCTCAACTCCAGTACTTCCTGAACACAAAACTCTGAGTTTGGATAATTCTGAATACTTGAAATGATATAAATAGATAGGTGTGTGTGTGTGTGTGTGTGTGTGTGTGTGTGTGTGTGTCTCCCCAGGGAAGGAAGGATCCAGCTGTCTGCTAAGCTTAAATGATTATAATTTAGGGGCTGGAGAGATGGCCTAGCAGTTAAGAGTGCCGACCGCTCTTACAGAGGACCCGGGTTCGATCCCCAGCACCCACATGGCGGCCGAGAACCGTCTGAAACTCCAATTCCAGGAGAACTCCAGTTCCAGGGGAATCCGACACCCTCTTCTGACCTCCGCGGCATTGCATGACACGGGTGCACAGACCTGCATGCAGACAGTACATTCATACACATACAGAAAGAAATAAAATTAATAAAAAAAATGATTATAATTTAGACTTTGAAGTTAGACAGATCCCCATGTGAATTCTATTCTGTCCAGTAGTGGCTGTGTCAGTTTGGGAAAGTTGATTACTTATCTGACGTTGAAGCTAATTAAAAACCCTTCTCTGGGCCATGTTAAAAGAAGTAAAAGAACTAATATTTAATACTGTGACTTAATAATGTTGTCTGCCTTCGCATGTGCTGGTTATTATAATTCCTGTCATCATAAAGCAGGAATCCATTTTGTGGTCAGAGTACACAATATTTTGTCTGAGCTGTGTGTCGTTGGTTCAGTCTGTTCTAAGAGTATAGACAACAGGCAGTGCTGCTAAGCCTGTGCAAGGTGAAATAGCGAGACCAGCTGTCTGCTTAGAAACCCTGCTTCCCACTCCAGAAGGGTCCATGGAGTAAATACCCTGGGTGATCCTAGTGCTCTTTCCTTCCTGATGGACTTCTCTCTTTCTCCCCACCTCCCCTCTGGCTTTTAGATCCAGAGGATTTATCAAAAAATTTTCCCAGTTAATGGGGCTGGAGAGATGGCTCAGTGGTTAAGAGCACTGACTACTCTTGCAACGGACCCGGGTTTGATTCCCAACACCCACATGGCAGCTAAGAACCGTCTTTAGCCAGGTGTGGTGGCACATGCCTTTAATCCCAGCACTTGGGAGGCAGAGGCAGAGGCAGGCGGATCTCTGTGAGTTCAAGGCCAGCCTGGTCTACAGGGCTAGTTCCAGGCCAGCTGGGGCTACAGGGAGACCTTGTCTCAAAAACACCAAAAATTTTTTTCCCAGTTAAAGCAAAAAAAAAAAAGGTAAAGATTAAAATATATGTATTTATGGGAACACCTGTAATAAAGTATTAAAAACCAATGACTTTGAATTCATCAACAATTTATCAGATTACTATTGTGGATATTAACCTCACATGAACTTGTACAGCCAAATGGTTGCTGTAATGCAAGTGGTTTTATTTACATTGTAAGCCCGGCTCGTGACTAACCAAATAGCATTCTTAGCTTGATCTGCTTTAAGCATTTGGCTCAACTGTGGATATCTCTGACCATTTAAAAAAATATGAAATACATTTTCAGAGACATTTTTCCTTTATTTAGGAACAGAAAATAATGACTAAAACTAGCCCCAAGGATGAAATGACTTTGTGATCTGATTTTGAATCCTGCTTCCCAAACTGACTGGAAGCAGGCTATCTATGTGCTTGGAAGTGTAAAGTCTACTGTGAGAGTTTAACTGCA
The DNA here is from genome assembly GCA_009823505.1 of Rhizomys pruinosus. Classification (NCBI taxonomy): domain Eukaryota; kingdom Metazoa; phylum Chordata; class Mammalia; order Rodentia; family Spalacidae; genus Rhizomys; species Rhizomys pruinosus. The sequence goes on along the minus strand of VZQC01001497.1, from coordinate 1,463,553 downwards.
GCTTCACCTTCACTTGTCTATTGAGAATGTCTTACTATGAAGACTAGAAACAATGAGTGTATGAAGATAGTGTTTCTGTCTTCTAAATGTGCTGCTGTTATGTAGAGACTTAGATCCACTTTTCTTAGAATGTCCTCCAAGCATGCTCATTTGATCTAATTAGCCGTACTTGTCTAAGTAGACCATTTAACTGAGCTGTAATGACAGCAAAACACCGATCATGTAACTGTGATTATTCTGGAAAGCATGTGTTTTTTCCCCCCTATGAGAAGGGTGAATCTATACAAGTAATTCAACACAGACAAGAACAAATTGGCCCTCCAACAATGAGACTTCATACTAACTTTTTGCTTAGTGGGCAGGTAAGTGGGTTATGTGCCGTGAGTGGGCAGCATACAGGGGAGCGTGCATCCCACCAGCTCTTACCTCTTTGTGGTTCTTTTTAAGGTATGTCAGCTCCTCACTCAGGGTTTCGAACTGGATCTCCAGGTCTGTTCTGCACAGGGTGATTTCATCGAGGACTCTGCGCAGCCCATTCACATCAGCCTCTACGCTCTGGTGGAGAGCCAGCTCGTTTTCATACCTTAAAAATGCAGTGATTTTCCAGTTTGTCACACAGTTGGAGATAGTCACTAAACAATTGATATATGCTAAACTTGGGAATTCTAAATTGGCAAATTTAGCCACAAGTGTCTTCTTTGAAGTTTACCATGTACGTGTTCTTTAAAAAAAAATCACTAAATTTAGCTAAAGTATAGAAAAGTAATTTTCTGAAAGACTCTAAAATATATCGTGGTCATACCACCCCCAGCTCCCACTATCCAACTCCCTAGCATACGCCCCCTCCCACTTTCAGGTTTTCTTCTTTCTTCTTTTTCATTCACTGAGTATAATCAGTCGTGTCTGCTGGGATGTTGACTGAGCTTCCTGTCTTGTGCAGGGAAACACAGCTGTAGGGAACTCTTGAGTGCCACGTCCACACCATGTCCTCAGGACGGCGTTTCCCAGGCTCCTCCCCATCCTCTGACCTGGATGTTCTTTCTGCCCTTTTCACATACATTCTGCTTATTTTAAATCCAAGGGCTGCCAAGTTTGGAATTTAGTAGTATTTAACGGAGTGATTAGAAAGAAACTTTGTTTGAGCCTTGCATGCATCACCATGAATTCTGTTCACTCTGTGACTACTTACTTGAGTCTGAAGTCATCAGCTGTCAGCCTGGCATTGTCAATCTGCAGAACTGCATTAGCGTTGCTGGTGGTGGAAGCGATAATCTACAAATGGCAGGGGAGGGGGGTTTGATTTTTTTTTTTTAAAGGCAATTTATCATAATAATGAAAAAAAAAAAAAACAAAGGTTTTCTAATGCTAAGAAGTCCAAGTAGCCAGGCATGGTAGGGAACATCTTTAATCCCAGAACTCTCAGGAGATAAAGGCAGGCCAATCTTTGTGAGATCAAGGCCAGCCTGGTCGACATGGTGAGACCCTGTCTCAAAAACCAAACCAACAAACTTAGCAAGAAGTACAAATAATCAAAATTAACAAAGTTATTAGTCAATGGCATTTTTTTTCAAGACAGCCTCTCACTATGTAGCCCTGGCTGGCCCAGAACTTTCTATGTAGACCAGACTGGCCTTGAACTCACAGAGATCCACCTGCCTCTACCTTCCAAGTGCTGGGATTGAAGGTGTGGGCCACCACACCTGGGTAATCAGTGACATTTTTATCATATAGTTAACTAACTGAATTTACCTTATGGCTTATTTCCATAAATGCTGAATTAAAATATCCTTAAACATCACAAATAAGGATGTAATTTTTTTTCAGTAATAAGAAATTTAGATAGTACATACATGTGACTGCAAACTGCAACTTCTTACCTGGTTTTTAAGATCATCGATGATTGGGAAGTATCTGCTGTAGTCATGATCCAGACCTCTGCAGGAGCCGGGTCCAAATTTCTCATACCAGCCCTTGATCTTCTGCTCCAGGTCGGCGTTGGCCTCCTCCAGAGCTTGCACGTTATCCAGGTAGGAGGCCAGGCGGTCGTTGAGGTTCTGCATGGTCACCTTCTCATTGCCGGAGAGGAGGCCCCCCTCATTCACAGTGAATCCAGCACAGGAGCTGCCCACTCCTGTATTTCCTCCCGAGGAGCTGCCCCCAAAGGCGCAGGAGAAGCCACTTCCGATTCCTGGCACACCGCATGCATTCCCAGCCCCAAAGCTGGCGCTCCTGAGTGATCCTGTGCTGGGTCGGGCGTAGGACCTCCTGGATCCACTGGAAAGTCGAAGAGACATGATCTCAGGGCAAGTGTATCAAGGAACGGTGTTCTTGAAAGCCAGAATGGAGTGCTTTCTGACCCCAAGTGGCTGTGTTTGTCTTTTTATAGACAATTCCCAAGGGTGTTCTGCATGCAATTCTGCCTACATAGGGTAAAGCATGGCTTGCTAGCCTCAGCAAGTTAGCATAATTGGATGATTTTTTCTAATTAGTAACTAACTTTGCTGGGCTTATTTCTATAGGAGGCCAGTTGCCCTTAGGTGGGCTGTTATCTGTGGACTGGGTCTGGGCAGGGCGGTGTCAGGCTCATAATTACAATTTAAAATGGTGAGTCATTCTTCACTTCCCCCTGAGAAGATAAAGCTCATCGTTCCATCAAGGAACAAGAATTTGGCATCATGGTTTCGTGTTATTATGCCAAGGCAGGTTTTGAAGTTTCTGAGACTTGTATTTTCACAATTCTTCCCACATCAGTTGAGGATAGAGTTACAGCCTTGATTTTCCCACTGGGCCCTTCCATCCCAAGGTTTTGGTTCATTTGTTTGCTTGCTTGTTCTGAATCCCTCTGGCCCCTGTTTCTGATGGGAAATTAGCTTCCATTTTGGCTGACATGGGCAACAGATTTTGTTGACACTTGAGGCTGGGTATAGTTGTCTTCTCATCCATTTTGGTAATTAGGAACACACCCCTAATTGCTGTTATGTTTCGTGGAAGTTTGGAAGGACATTCATTTATTTCTTGACCCCACAAAATTTGAAGTCAACTTGGTAATTTTTTTTTTTTGTCTTTTTTGAGACAGGGTCTCCCTGCAGCTCCAGCTGTCCTAGAACTCGCTATGTAGACCAGGCTGGCCTTGAACTCCCGAGTGCTGGGATTAAAGGTATGCATCACCACACCCAGCTTGAAGCCAACTTGGAGGAACTATTTCATTTGTCTTTTTGTGGTTTATTTAGTTCAGGTGAAAGTCATAGTAAACTATCTCTTTATTGGGTGTGGGTTTGCGTATATTTATTGAAGACCCTAAATGTGAAAAAGCCATTTAAATGGCAGTTTATAATTGCATATATTTATGTCTGTGATGATTTGATACGCATACACTATGGAATGCCTAAGACAAGCTAATTAGCATATCAAATTTCTCATATTTTAGCAGTGAGAACATTTGGAATACACTTAGCAATTTTCAAGTAAGACAGGCATTGCTATTAACTATAGTCACCTAATTGTATAATAGTCTCCTGGATCTATTTCTTCTGCCTAACTGAATTTTGGTACCATTTGGCCAACATCTCCCCGGTGCAATTCCACATCTCTGTTGACTGTTTATTTGTATGCTTTCTTTAAAGGAATGTCTTTTAAATCAGGTTCTTTTTTTTTTTTTTTTGGTCTTTTCAAGACAGGGTCTCCCTGTAGCCCCAGCTGTCCTGGAACTCACTCTGTAGACCAGACTGGCCTTGAACTCACAAAGATCTGCTGGCCTCTGCCTCCCAAGTGCTAGGATTAAAGGCGTGTGCCACCACACCCAGCCCAAATCAGGTTCTTTTAGAATCAAGTTCTTTACATATTTGGTTAATAATAATCTATCAGATACAGAGTTAGCAGTGTTCTCTCTCAAATGTGGGTTAGTTCTTCTCTTTTTTCTCAACATTTCATTAGCACTGAAGAAACTTTTTAGCCCCATGTTTCTATTTTTGTGTTTGTTGCCTGTGTTTTCAGGGTCATATAAAAAAATGTTTGTCCAGGGGAAGAATGCTTGAAGGCTGCTCACAACCTCCTGTAACTCCAGCTCTAGAGGGTTTGACACCCTCTTCTGGCCTCTGTGGGCATCAAACATACATGGCATACATGTACACAGACACAAAACTAAAAATGAAATTTTTGTTTTGATCTTTTTGATATAGGGTCTCCCTGTGGCTCCAGCTGGCCTGGAGCTCACTCTGTAGACCAGCCTGTCCAGACCTATGTCAAGAGTTCATGTGTGTATATATGTGTGTATGTGTGGTGTATGCATGTGTGTGTATGTGTGGTGTATGCATGTGTGTGTACACACCAGAGGTCAACTTTGGGTATCTTCTACTGTTCTCCACTTAAAATTTTATTTATTGTTGGGCATGTAACTATGTGTGCGTGTGTGTGCGCGCATGTTTGCCCTAGGGTGTGGAGGTCAGAGGGCAACTTTGTGGAGTTGGTTCTCTCCTTCCACTTAAAAATTTTAAAAATGTATTCATTTCTATCTCTATGTAGATGTGTGCATCTGTACATGTGTGTGTCACACATGTGCAGGTGCCCCTGAGGCCAGAAGACCTCAGATCAGCTAGAGCTGGAGTTACAGGTGGTCGTGAGCCGCCCAACGTGGGTGCTGGGAATTGACCTCCGGTCCTCTGCAGAAGCAGTAAGTGCTCTTAACCCCTGAGTCATCAGTCCAGCTCATCAGGTTTGCATGGCAAACTTCATCCACGGAGTCACATTGCTAACCCCTCTGTCTTTTGAGATAGGGCATCTCATGGAACTTGGAGCTCACCACGTCAACCAGGCTAGTAAGTGCCCAGGAGCTGCCTGTCTCTATATCCTTAGCCTGGGTTACAGACACACGTTGCTCTGCCCCACTTTTATATAGATGTTGGGAATATGAACTCAGGTCCTCGAGTTTGCGCAGCAGACACTTTACCCATCGAGCCAGGGTCTTGTTATGCAGCCTGGATTGAAACTGTCTACATAGACTGGGGTGGCCTTGAACTCGTGGTGCTCCATCTCCCTTTGCCACTCAAGTGCTGGGGTTGGAGGCATGTACCACCCTGTCTGGCCCTGTTTGGGGCTAAATACTTATTTATGGGCTGGAGAGATGGCTCAGCGGTTAAGAGAGCCGACTGCTCTTGCAGAGGACCCAGGTTCAATCCCCAGTACCCACATGGCGGCTTAGAACCATCTTTAACTCCAGTTCCAGGGGTATCCAACAACCTCTTCTGACCTCCGCGGCATTGCACGACATGGGTGCACAAACCTACATGCAGACAGTACATTCATACACATAAAAATAAATAAATAAAATTTAAAAATATTAAAAAATAAAATACTTATTTATGAATCCTGTCTGTGCAGGTGTGGGTGTGCTTATGCTGCGGGATGTATTCAGAGGTTACAGGACAACTTGCGAGAGTCAGTTCTGTCCTTGCGCCACGCGGTGCTGTGCACGAAGCACTTTACTGCCTGTCATCTCTGAAGCACTGAGAATTTTTAAATCTATGTTTACCACGCGTGTTGACCCATGTTTTTCTTTTAATGCTACTGTCTGGTGTTGATATTGAGGTAATTTTGGCCTCATAAAATGAGTTTGGAGGTGATCCCTTCTCTGATCTTTGAACAAATTTGGGCAGAGTTAGTATTGTTCTTCAGTGAATGTTCCGTAGACTTCATAAACAAATTTATGATCCTGGACTTTTCCTTGATGGGAGAATTTTTATTTTTTTAAAGCATTTTATTATTTTTATTTTATGTGTACGAGGGCATTGCCTGCAGGTGTGTAAGTGCACTCACATTGTACAATGCCCGTGGAGGTCAGAAGAGGGTGTTGGATTCACCTGGAACTGGAGTTATGGATGGTTGTTAGGCAACATGTGGGTGCTGGGAATCACACCGGGGTCCTCTGCAAGAACAGATGGTGCTCTTAACTCTGAGCCATTCCTTCCGCTCTGGGAGACTTTATTATGGAACCAGTCTTTTTCTTATTGGTTTTTTTAGAGGTGTCATTTCTTCTAGTTCAGTGTTGGTCTATTGCGTTTCTAGCAATGAATCCATTTGCTGGTTTGTACACAGAAGTTTCTTATGATCCTGTGCTGTTTGCCACGTTTCCTCTTCTAGTTCTGATTCTCTCTCTCTCGCTCTCTCGCTCTCTCGCTCTCTCGCTCTCTTGCTCTCTCACTCTCTCTTTCTCTCTCTCCTTCTTTCTGTCTCTTCTTTCCTCTTTTACTCTTTTTTAGTTGCCTGGCCAAGGTTTGTCAATTTTGTTTACCCTTTCAAAAATACTCTTTCATTTATTTTTTTGTTTCTATTTCTCCTTTTTCTTTGTCTCTCTTCCTCTTTCCTTTCTTCTCTTCCTCCTCCTCTTCTTATTTATCTTCCTCTTCTTCCTTCTCCTTTGACAGAGTTTCATATCCTAAGCTAGCCTGAAACTTGCTATGTATTTCAGGCTAGCCTCAAACTCATGATTCTCTTACCTTGATCCCCCACATGCTGGGATTAAAGGCGTCTGCTACTACACCCAACTTCATTTTCTTTTATTCTTGTTCCTTTAATTAACCAATTTCATGAATATACTAGGTAATATATGTAATATTTATAGAAAACTGTTCATAGTATTCCCAAAGTTGAATACTTCTACAGTAATAGGCATAATTTTTGACAACTACTCTAAAACTATTGCCTATCTGTAGGGCACATAATGGTATCTTGCGTAGCTTCAATTTATCCTTTGTAATTACTAATGTGGTTGAGCACTTTTAATACATTTATTCATAATTTGGAATTTCTCTCAGCATGTTGACAATACCTTTCTGTCTTTATTTTGCACTTTTGTTGTTGAAGCATTTTTTATTGTTACTCATTTGAACATAACCATTGTTGTTGCTGTATTCAGGTTTTTTTTTTTTTTTTCTTTTTTTTGGTCTTTTTTTTTGAGAAGGTCTCCTATGTACTCCTCGGCTCTGGAACTCTGTTAGAGACTGGCTTGAATTCTGAGATTGGCCTGCCTCTCTCCCTCAAATGCTGGGATTAAAGGCATGCGCCACCACGCCTGGCTTGTATCAGGCTTTTAAAACCTTTCTTTCACTATACTGTGGATCTACTACAAGCTGCTTGCATGTGGATTCACTGGTATTTTATTGTTCACTGTTAAAGATGTCTAGTGAAAAATTTGAGATTTGTCAAGAATTGGCGAGAGACTTTTGCTTTTTAATTTTTTGTAAATATTGACTTTTTGGAAACAATGAAGAATACTTAAACTTTCCAGTCTTTATAAGGAGTATATCTGTTCATTAAAAGCAAGCAGTTTAGAGAATAATTTCTTCTTGCATTAATTATAAATCTGTCTAATGCAGACAGGAAAGGCTGCTTATCTGTTTAAGCGGGAAAATGTGAAAACAGAAGATGGAAGTTAGAATATTCTTGGAAAGAAAATGAACTCTGTTTGGAGAATAAGGAAGAGTGACTATTACTTGTATTATAAGATAAAGTGGGCCAGGCGTTCTTGGCATGCCTTTAATCCCAGCATTTGGGAGGCAGAGGAGGCCCAGCTTCTGGTAGTCAAATGGTCAGGCCAGCCTGGGCTACAGTGAGTTCCAGGACAGCTAGGTTACAGGGAACCCTGTCTCAAAACACCAAAAACAAACAAAAAAAAAAGATAAAGTGGGTCAGAGGCTGGAGAGATAGCTCAGTGGTTAAGAGCACTGAATATTCTTATAGAGGACTGTGGTTTGATTCCCAGCACCCACATTGTGGCTAACAACCACCTGTAGTTCCAGGGAAATCTGATGACCCCTTCTGGCCTCTGTAAGCAGTGCACACATATGGTCCACTTACATGCAAAGAGATAGAGTGGGTCAGAGGCTGTGCTTGCAAGATAGTAGTAAGTTTGCCACATGTTTTGAGAGAGCTGAGCATGGGGCTCTAGGCATGCAATTTCTAGTACACAGCTTCTATGAGACTCTTGACAGTCAGAGCAGAGAAGTGAAGTAGAGTGAGGGAAAGTGTAGCCTAAAGAAGGGAGCACGCCAATAACCAGAATTAGTTAATATAAGAGAAGAAAAGTGCTGGGAAAGAAGCTGGAGGTAATGAACTAACAGCCAGGAGGAAGCAGAAGAGTGCAGGAACATGGCAGAGTGTGGGAGCATAGGCAGAAGGTGGGAGCATGGGCAGAGTGCATGGGCAGAGGGCAGGAGCGTGGGCAGAGTGCATGGGCAGAGGGCAGGAGCGTGGGCAGAGTGCATGGGCAGAGGGCAGGAGCGTGGGCAGAGTGCATGGGCAGAGGGCAGGAGCGTGGGCAGAGTGCATGGGCAGAGGGCAGAGGGCAGAGTGCATGGGCAGAGGGCAGGATCTTAAGCAGAGTGCATGGGCAGAGGGCAGGAGCGTGGGCAGAGTGTGAGGGCAGAGGGCAGGAGCTTGGGCTGAGTGCATGGGCAGAGTGCGTGGGCAGGGGGCAGGAGCTAGGGCAGGAGCATGGACAGAGTGTGTGGGCAGAGGGCAGGGGCGTGGGCAGAGTGCAGACCATCTCTGTGGGTAGCCGCGCTCCTCACGGTGTTATTGACAAATGTGCACACAGCCGGCCTGCTTGTGGCCCCTCTTTGGTGATAGAATCTCACTGGGAAAATACAATATGCTTCAGTGAAATTCCTATGCTGATTCCGTTTCATTCCTTAGCCCCGTGTTAGTTAATCTTGGCTGTCAGCTGGGCTGGCTCTGGAATCAATTAAGAGACATGCCGCCTCTGGTGGGTGTGTCGGGGTATTTACTGGAAGAACTGACTGAGCTGGGAAGACCCTCCTCTCCAGTGGGATGGCTCAGATACAAGAGATCCGAGGTGAAGCTGCGGCTCTTTGCCTACTTGCCTTCACCTCCTGCTTGTGAATGCATCTGCTCTGTTGCTACTGCAACCATTACTGCCATCAGAACCTAGCTTCTTTGCCTTCCCAATGTGGACTAAAGACCCATGACTCCAGGAATCCTTCAGGCCTTCAGTACCAGATTGGGGTTACTGAGGTATCTGGCCTTGTGGACTGAGCATCTACTGTGTTCTTACCTGCTCCCGTGTGAAGAAAGCATGGCGGATTATCCAGACTGCAGTGTGTAGGCCAATCTAGTACATCTCATTTGAATAGATGTTCATTCTATCAGTTCTGTTCCTCTAGTTAATACAAGTTCCTCTGACTAAATACAAGGGCACTAGTCACTATGGGGAGAGGATCTGGACTTGAATCTAGGCCCTACCATACATCAACTGTGTACCCCTAAGGAAATCCCTTTATCTCTTTGAATATCTGTTTCCTCATACACTAACTAAAAATAAAACATTGGATCCAAGATTTTAAGGAGATTAAATTGGTTAATGCATATAAAGTACACTCAAGCACACTTGATAGACATAGGATACTGTCATTATAATTCTGCAGTCAAAAGCACTTCTGACTTCATCCAGTTGCACATCACTGAAAAGATAGTTTCAACCATCATGGTTGGAGCCCTTCATGACAGAAGACCCCACAAAGGTAATGTTCCCCTGTATCAACATTCAGAAACGTCTTCAGGTGGGGGTCAATTATATTATTTGAGAGTCGGAAATAACAGCAATAAAGTCTGTAGATGTCCTCAGAGGACCCAGCACTGCGAGGTGCCATTCTGAATTCCAGTCTATACTTCAGTTTGTTAAAACTTCCATTATACCTGCCGCACATGTTGGAAACCAGGTTATTGCATTGCTGCCTGCCTCGTTCAGCCCAAGTGGAAAACTCCCTTTGTCTCAACGTTCTGATGCTTTTCAGCATTGGCTGCACTTCCCAAGATGATTAGGCCAGAATGTCAGGCATGATGTTTCAGTAATAGTAATAGTTATTATTTTAATTAATTCTTGACATTTGGGTTCTTAGCCTTAGCCTTTAATGGCTGCACCACCTCTCTAGCCCTTAATTAATTCTTTTATTTTATTTTATTTTATTTATTTCTGTATGTATATGAATGTACTGTCTGCATGCAAGTGTGTGCACCCGTGTCGTGCAATGCCGCGGAGATCAGAAGAGGGTGTCAGATTCCCCTGGAACTGGAGTTTTCCTGGAATTGGAGTTTCAGACGGTTCTTGGCTGCCATGTGGGTGCTAGGGATCGAACCCGGGTCCTCTGTAAGAGTGGTTGGCGCTTTTAACCGCTAGGCCTTCTCTCCAGCCTGCCCTTAATTAATTCTTGAGAATTTCATACATGCATGTGGTATGTTTTGATCATATTCACTCTCTCATCCTCTTCCTAACATCTCCTAGATCTACCTCCAAACCCCCTTCCATCTTCAGGTCCCCCCACTTTTTATAACCTACCGAGTCCCATTTGTGCTGTTCATATACACACACAGCTGTGAGGCCACCCACTGGATCAGGGTTGACCTACCAGGGGCCACACCCTTAAAAGAAAACCAACTCTCCTTCCCCTGGCAACCATCACCATGAATAGCCTCTCAGCTGTGGGTGGGGAGTGAAGAACCCCTCCCTCTTCCACCCCACTCTGGACTGTTCTCTGGCTTGATCTTGCGCAGACCTTGTGCAGGCTGCCACAGCTCCTGTGAGTTCATGAGTAACGCAGTCCTGTCGGGTCCAGAATACAGTTTCACTTTAGTCCTTCCCATCCTCCGGTTCTTCCAGTCTTTCCCCCTCTTCCAAGATGTTCCTTGAGCCTCAGGGACAGGGATGTGATATAGATGACTCATTTATGGCTGAACTCCACAGACATTTCTCTGCCTTTTGGTAAGCTTTGAGATTCTGTATTAACTGTTATCCATTGTACAATATCATGCATGATCTTGTGTGCGGGAGGGCACCAGCAAGATTTAGACCTCATTTCATGCTTAAGTAGGGGAGGTCTAAGTTTTCTCAGTCACCACCATGAGCGGGGAGGGGAGAGCTGCCTATGTTGCAGAATGGAAGAAGAGATGACCAGGTTCAGATTCAACAAATATCCATGGATTATCTAGGCATCAGACAGGTGAACAAATCCTAATGCTCAATGGATATAGAAACTTTTACATCTATAGAGTCACAAAGTCTAAGAGATAAGGTCATTTACATAGTTTTCTGGGGACAAAGGTTAGGGTGTGACCCTTTCCTGGTTCTATTGCTATTTTTTTTTAATTTTATTTATTTCTGTATGTGTATGAATGTACTGTCTGCATGCAAGTCTGTGCACCTGTGTCGTGCAATGCCTCGGAGGTCAGAAGAGGGCGTCAGATTCCCCTGGAACTGGAGTTTCAGATGGTTCTCAGCTGCCATGTGGGTGCTGGGGATCAAACCCGGGTCCTCTGCAAGAGCGGACGGCGCTCCCAACCGCTAGGCCATCTCTCCAGCCTGGTTCTATTGCTATTAACTGAGGTAAATGTGACTGTGAGGTGCAGCGTGGTATGTTGTCAGTGTGTCCGTGGTATGGTCATATGCAGCTCGACTGTAGAGGTGAAAATGATGCAGATTCATAAAGAATAATTCGAAACAGAAGAATTCTTCCTGAACTAGCAAAAGGTCCATAGAATAGAAACAACTTCGGATACATTAAGTTTTCTCCTTTTCTTAGAAAGGTTTACCAAAAAGTTGAAGGAGAGAAAGATAGGAAAGTGATGGTGATATGGGAAGGAAAACCTGAAAAAAAGTTGTTTTCACCCTAGCACCCGATTTGCAGGAAACTTCAGATATCCTGGATAAATCCCAAATTGCTCATGGCCACAATGTTTCCTAAAACCATCTTGTCAAGGCAGTAGGTAAACTGTGCTGACTTGGGACCCACCTGATATACAACCCTGAGTTTCTAGAGCTCTGTTCTCATCCCTAAATCTAAACAATACCTATAAACCTACCTCACAACTGTGTTTGTAGAAGGAAATTCATGAACTTTGTTAGAAGATACTCTCTTTGAACAATGTTGAAAAGGGGAGTTTCTCCACAACCTTTAGAGATATAATTTAAAAGCTACCAAAATCTTACGTCTACCCATTGAAAAGACACTTAAGCATGACTAACCATCTCTTTTTCTATCAACACCTGTGTTTCAGATCTGTGTTAAAAATGTCATTTAGCAAATCCCCAACTCTACTTCATATTGGCTTTCCTGAAATTCTTTTCTTTGTCAAAGCCAAGAGTCCAGGTGCCTTCATCTACATTGCAGGAGAAGAGGAAGAAGAGGAAAACTGATTCTAGTCCTTTGACTTTTAAGAACAGACATGAATAACTTTCTTGGGTTACTCGACCAGTGGAATTTTGCAAATAATCTTCTCATTATGGTGCTTTGGGCGTCATCCGCTGCTCCATCGTAATGTTGCTTATTTTAGAGGATTTTTCTTCAACGGAGTGCACGCTCAGCGAAAAGAGATTGCCGAGCTGATCTAGGTCTTCAAACATTGTTCTGACAAATGTTTCTTCTGTTGAGTCTAAAATGAAGAAAATGAGATTTCAGTAATCATTTCTCCCTCCTCCTTTATTATTATTATTATTACTATTATTATTATTATTATTTTTAGACAGCATATCCCTGTAGCCCCAGCTGGCCTGGAACTCACTATGTAGACCAGACTGTCCTTGGACCACAGAGATCCTCCTGCCTCGGCCTCCTGAGAGCTGGGATGAAAGGTGTCACCACCATGCCTGGCTCAGTAATCATTCTTAACAGGCTAAAAGGTATTAATTTAGTCAGGTTTTTTTTTAATTAAAAAATTTTTTTTTAATTTTATTTATTTTGGTATGTGTATGAATGTACTGTCTGCATGCAGGTGTGTGCACCCGTGTTGCGAAATGCCTCGGAAGTCAGAAGAGGGTGTCGGATTCCCCTGGAACTGGAGTTCTCCTGGAATTGGAGTTTCAGATAGTTCTCAGCCACCATGTGGGTGCTGGGGATCGAACCTGGGTCCTCTGTAAGAGCAGTCAGCGCTCTTAACTGCTAGGCTATCTCTCCAGCCCCCTTAAATGTTTTTTTAAGTTCTCTTGGAAGTCAATGCTTAACGAGACTCAGGATAATCTTCCTTCCTCCCTCCCTCTCTCCCTCTCCCCCTCCCCCTTCTTTCTTTCTTTCTTTCTTTCTTTCTTTCTTTCTTTCTTTCTTTCTTTCTTTCTTTCTTTCTTTCTTTCTTTCTTTTTTGGTGTTTTTGAGACAGGGTCTCAACTGTAGCCCCAGCTGGCCTAGAACTTACTATGTAGACCAGTGTGGCCTTGAATCCACAGAGATTCACCTGCCTCTTCCTCCCAAGTGCTGGGATTAGAGGCATGCACAACCACACCCAGCCTCCCATCTCTTTCTTTTGGAGCTGGGGATTGAACCTTACAACCTAATAGACAAAGGTGCTATCTCTGAGGTAGCCATCCAGCCCTCTTTTTGCTTATTATTTGAGACAGAGTTGTGTTAAAGTGCTGAGTCTGGTTTTTAATCTACTTTGTAGCCCAGACAGGCCTTGAGCTTTAGTCCTGCTGGTACAGTTTTCTATGTACTTGGGATTACGGGCATCTGTCACCACGTCTGGCTATTGGCTTCTTTTAAATAGTAACTTACCCTATTTTGTGATTTAAAATAAAGTAACTCTTTTATTAAATTAGTAGAACTGTGAAAAATAATTTATTCCAGGCAGTAAAGATGTTGGAGGATTCATTCTTCAGGTCAGTCATTTTATAATTTGACCATATCTGCTATATAGGAATGTAAAATGTAAAAAACTGTCAGGTCAACATGATTGCATGGTTGCACATACCTGTATGGGTTCTAGATCAGCTTGAGCTACATAGCAAAATTCTATCTGGAAAAAAAAGTCACAGGGCGGGAGAGATGGCTCAGTGGTTAAGGACACTGTTGGCTCTTGCAGAGGACCCAGGTTTGATTCTCAGCACACAGATGGTAGCTAGCAACTGTTTGTGACTCCAGTTCCAGGGATCTAATGCCTTCTTCTGACCTCCAAAGGCCTTGCAAGACATGGGTTTACTTACATTCATGCAAGGCAAATATACTCATATACATAAAACAAAAATAATGAACAAAATATTTTTAAAAGTCACAATACCCTCTCATTGATACATTCACTAGACCTAAACTTAGAAATTAAATGAATGGCTCATTTAATAAATCTGATAGTGTTTAAAGGGGGGGGTGATGGCTTAGTTGGTGAAGTGCTGTGCAAGTATGAGACCCTGAGTTTGATTCCCAGAACCCACAAAAAAAACCAGGTGTGGGGATGCACACTTATAATCCCAGTATTGGAGAGGCAGAGGCAGGTGGATTCCTAGGGCTCACTACCTGGCCGGCTGAGCCAAGTTGACAAGTTCCACATCCGTGGGGGAGAAAAACAGGTGGAGGGAGACTAAAGAGGACACTGGAGGTTGACCTCTGTCTTCCACATGCATGAGCATACACATACACACGTACCTGCACACACAAACGTGAACATCCACATATGAACACGTGTGTACACACACTCACACACACACACATACACACTCCGAATTTCAGAATTACAAGTAAAGTCCTCTCCATACCTTTGACTTCATTTATAGGCTTGCCATCTCTCAGTTTGTGGCATGTGGATTCTTTTCTTCTGTGAAGAGAAGAGTAGACTATTATATTTTCTTTCAATAAAGCCCACAAATAGAATTGGAAATGATAGTTTTTTTTTTAATCTGTACCCTTTCAATGCAGATGCAGATATTTTAATTTTATTTTTTTTATGTGTATGGATGTACTGTCTGCATGTAGGTTTGTGTACCCATGTCGTGCAATGCCACAGAGGTCAGAAGAGGGCGTCAGATTCCCCTGGAACTGGAGTTAAAGATGGTTCTCAGCTGCCATGTGGGTACTGGGGATCAAACCCAGGTCCTCTGCAAGAGCAGTGGGTGCTCCTCACTGCTAGGCCATCTCTCCAGTCCCCAGAAATGATAGTTTTTTGAAAAGATTTACTTTTAGTGAAGAGCTGGAACCAATCCAAGTGCTCCTCAACTGACGAGTGGATAGAGAAAATGTGGTACATCTACACAATGGAGTTCTATGCAGCAGTGAAGAAAGATGACATCATGAGCTTTGTAGGTAAATGGCTGGAGCTAGAAGATATCATGCTGAGTCAAGTAACACAGTCCCAGAAAAACAAACAATGAATGGTATCCCTCAACTGTGGATGCTAGCACCAAGTACCTAGTTGTAAGGCAAACTGAGCAATGTTAATGTTACATTCCTTGTGACTTGAAAACAACTGTGCTCTTATAAAGTGAATCCCTTAACAGGTTCTAGAATTAACTTGCCATTTATTTTCGGACTTTGGAATTTTTCGTATATGGGTGGAGGGTATATATGCATATTTTAGAGTAATATAAAATCAAAAGAATGAAGGGGCTGGAGAGATGGCTCAGCAGTTAAGAGCACTGGCTGCTCTTCTAGAGGACCTGGGGTTTGATTCCCAGCACCCACATGGCGGCTAAGAACCGTCTTTAAGCTGGGCATGGTGGTGCATGCCTTTAATCCTAGCACTTGGGAGACAGAGGCCATCCTGGTCTACAGAGTGAGTTCTAGGCCAGCTGGGGTTATAGGGAGACCCTGTCTCAAAAAGACAAAAATAAATAAATAAAAATATGAGAAAAATTAAAAGATTTACTTTATTTTTATTTTTAGTCATTTGCATGTGTGCGTGCATGCATGTGATATTGGGGGTCAAAAGAAGGTGTCTGATCCCATGGAGCTGTAGTCACAGGCAGTTGTGAACCCCCTGACGTGGGTGCTGGGGACTGAATTCTGGTCCTCTGAAGAGTAGCATGTGCTCTTAACCACTGAGCCATCTCTCTCGCTCTGAAAATGTATGTTTCGGCATTCTAGTTTCAACAAGTTTTAAATTGTTTTATTTTTAACGGATGTTAGCAAGTTTTTCATGACTTCAGTCAACACAGTGAAAAAAGAGAGTAAATGGATGTTCATGACCAGATACTCTCTTCTTCACTTAGCAACACGGGAGACCCAAATTCTTCTGACTTTTCATTCAACAGGCCAGTGAGCAGGTTTAGAGTGGCCACTCTATGAAGGAGCTGGACTAGGTGCTGCAGAAAAATGTAGACCTAAGAAACATACATAGTTCACAGTGTTAGGAAAGAAAACATATTCATGTAAAAAGCTATGTTTAACATTGCCTAAAAGGTGCTGCAAGGTAAGTGAGGCATGCATGGTCTCTAAGAGGAGGCGGTGCCACGTTCTTGTGAGAACAGCCTGAAGAGGGCTCCCCGGGCCTCTGAGGATGTAGAAGATGCCAGCTTTTAGCAGTGTGAACATGGGCAAGCATTTAGTAACAGCCACCGAGGACATCTGTGTGTAATCCTCTGTCAAGGCATTTTTCTTACAATGATGTGCTGTGGTTTAGAACAGTTATATGTGGCTTTACCAACAAGGAAACTGTTGTTCAAAGAGGCTAAACCATGCACTCACATATATTTAATATGTGAATCACAGGCAGGGCTGCAATTCTGGAGGTTTTGGGGTCTTGGCAAACAAACTGTGATGCCTCTCCAATGAAATCTTGGAAGGAAGCAATGAACACCACCGTCCCACCTATGCAAACTCTGATGCCTCTCCAGCGAAATCATAATCATTACTCTGAACTCTATTATTTATTTTGTATTTTTTTGGTCTTTTTTTTTTTTTTTGAGACAGCTGTAGCCCCAGCTGTCCTAGAGCTCACTATGTAGACCAGGCTGGCCTTGAACTCACAGAGATCCGCCTGCCTCTGCCTCTGCCTCTGCCTCCTGAGTGCTGGGATTAAAGGTGAGTAACACCATGCCCAACACTCTGAACTTTAATAGACTGTGTGTGTGTGTGTGTGTGTGTGTGTGTATGTGTGTGTGTGTAAAACTAATGAAATAATAATAAAATAGGATGACTTATTGAAAGAAATGTGTTTATAAGCTAGCCTGTCTGGAAAAAATGCTTGAACATAAACCATAGGAAGGAAATTTTCTCTTGAAACAGTACTAGAATTGTTAAGAATTTTATATTAAATGTCCTTTAATAATTATCCAGACAAATGTTCTGCATCCTCAGACCTCTGATTTCTAGGTTGGAGATGATGGTACACATCTGCAGTCCTAGCACACAGGAGGCTGAGGCAGAAAATCACAGGGTTCAGTGTCTGGGCTATGGAATGAGACTGTCTCGATGAACCCAAACCCAGGGACTGGAGAGGTGGCTCAGCGGTTAAGAGCACTGGCTGCTCTTACAGAGGACCCAGGCTCGAGTCCCAGAATCCACATGGCGGCTAACAACTGTTTGTAACTCCAGTTCCAGGGGACCCAATGCCCTCTTCTGACCTCTGTGGGGATTGTATGACATGGGTGGACCTACCTACCTACATTCAGGCAGTACACTCATACAAATAAAATAAAAATAATAAAATATAAAAAATACCAAACCAATTACAAATCCAAAACCAAACCCCCCCAAATCTTAAAACTTTGATTTTCAAATTTCTATTTTCATTTTACTTGGATGCAATGATGTACATACATGAATATGATTTTTAAGAAACTCTAGGGTATTATTTATATGATATAAAAATATAACAATAGGGGCTAGAGATATGGCTCAGTGGCTGTTCTTTCAGAGGACCCTAGTTGGGTTCCCAGCACCCACATTATGACTAACACCTGTCCTTAACTCCAGTTCCACAGGATCCAGTGCCCTCTTCTGGCCTCTTGTGGGCATTGCACACATGTGGTGTAGATACATACATCTAAGCAAAACACTCATATGCATAAAATATTATGAAATGTACTGGGCTGGAGAGATGCCCTAGCGGTTAAGAGCACCGACTGCTCTTGCAGAGGACCTTGGTTCAATCCCCAGCACCCACATGGTGGCTGAGAACCGTCTGTAACTCCAATTCCAGGAGAACTCCAGTTCCAGGGGAATCCGACACCCTCTTCTGACATTGCATGACACGGGTGCACAAACCTACATGCAGACAGTACATTCATACACATAAATAAAATTTAAAAAATATTGTAAAATGTACAATAAGCTGGGCGTGGTGGCACTTGGGAGGCAGAGGCAGGTGGATCTCTGTGAGTTCAAGGCCAGCCTGGTCTACAGAGTGAGTTCCAGGCCAGCTGGGGCTATAGGGAGACCTCTTTTTGAGACCTGTCTCAAAAAGACAAAAAAGTATAATAAATAAAATAAATATTTACATAATAATGCTATATTTAGGTATAAATATGTTTATGTACTATTTAGAGTATTTACATAATGATCCATATAAAACCCTCGTTGCTGTGAGGCGGATCTTCTCACACACTCCCCTTACCTCTGTTCTCCGTCTAGCAGGGTGCAGTATGTTTCTATCTCCTGCTCCAGGCACGTTCTGATGCCCAGCAGCTGTTCGTGCTCCAGCTTCTGGCTCTCCGTCTCCGTCCGAATCTGTTGTAGCTGCTCTTCCTTTGCTCCGATCTGGTCCTGGATTTGTTGGAGTTGAGCGTAGTAGTTTCCTTCAGTCTCAGCCAATGAGCATTCATAGGACTGTTTCTGAAAGAACAGAGTCAAGTTTGAATGTGCAAGAGAGAGTGGCGTGTCCATTCTTTAAACATTCTCAGGGTAGGAAGGGATATTTGTACAAGGTGTATTTTCAATCAGAAATTAAAACTGGCAAGATTTAAATGAATGTCTTTTTTTCTTTTTTATTATTTTTTATGTGTATGAGTGTACTGTCTGCATGTAGGTTGGTGCACCCGTGTTGTGCAATGCTGTGGAGTTCAGAAGAGGGCGTCGGATTCCCCCAGAACTGGAGTTAAAGACAGTTCTTGGCTGCCATGTGGGTGCTGGGAATCAAACCCTGGTTCTCTGCAAGAGCAGTTGGTGCTCTTAACCGCCGAGCCATCTCTCCAGCCCCATGAATGTCTTTTTTCATTGAAAAAAATTCAGGGTTAGGGATTGGTGGGTCAGAAGTAATGTTTATGGGTGCATTTGTTCATTATTTTAATTTTTTATGTGTATGAGTATTTTGCCTGCATGTATGTAAGGGCACTCATGTTGTGCAATGCACATGGAGGCCAGAAGAGGGCACTGGAGTCTCTGGAATTAGAGTTATGGACAGTTGTTAGCTGCCATGAAGGTGCTGGGAACTGGGTCCTTTGCAAGAGCAGCCAGTGCTTTTAAATGCTGAGATGTCTCTCTAGCCTCTATAAAATTCTTGATACTTAATATAACATATTTTAGTCATATAATTATGCATACCATATGTATGCATAATTATATGAATGTTATAAATATTCATTATATGTCATAAATATTCATGAGTGTTATAAATATTCATTTTATGTATGTATGACTTACCTATGTACATATGTTGTGTTTTGGATGTAGTTGGGTTATATCCCTCCAAGGACATAACATATATCTAAGCAAAACACTCATACAGGTAAAATATTAAAAAAAATATAATAAATTAAATAAACATTTACATAATACATGCTATATTTATATAAGTGTAAAATATATTTGTGTACTAGTTAGCATATTTACATAATAATAATGTACATAAAACCCTAGTTGTTGTGATCAGAAGCTTAGTCTCAGTGTTGTGCTGTTAAGATATGTGGGAATCTTTAAGAGGTGGGGCCCAGAGGAGGTAATTAAGTCATTGAGGGCTCTGCTCTTGGAAGAAATCCTTAAAAGTTGTTGGGGCTGGAGAGATAGCTCAGCAGTTAAGAGCGCCGACTGCTCTTGCAGAGGACCCGGGTTCGATTCCTGAACTACAGTTCCAGGGGAATCTAATGCCTCTTTTGACCTCCATGGCATTGCACGACATGGGTGCACCAACCTACCTGCAGACAGTACACTCATACACATAAAAAATAAAAAAATTAAAAAAAGAAGTTGTAGTGAGGCACTGGTTAGTTCTCCTGAGACCTTCTGTCAGGATGCCCCCTGCAAGATGGGATGT
The DNA here is from genome assembly GCA_009823505.1 of Rhizomys pruinosus. Lineage (NCBI taxonomy): Eukaryota > Metazoa > Chordata > Mammalia > Rodentia > Spalacidae > Rhizomys > Rhizomys pruinosus. The sequence goes on along the minus strand of VZQC01001497.1, from coordinate 1,443,600 downwards.
AGCCAGGGTGGGATTTGCCAGAGTTGGGACCATGCTATTTGGGTTTTTAGTGCCCACAAGCTGTAAGCTAAAAATAAACCTCTTTTCTTTGCAAGACATCCAGCTTTAGTAAAAGAAAGTGGGCAGGTACACTTTCTTTTGTTTTGTTTTGTCTTTTTGAGACATGGCTTCTCTGTAGCCCCAGCTGGCCCGAAACTCTCCATGTGGGGCAGGCTGGCCTCATCTTACAGAGGCCTGGCTGCCTTTGCTTCCCAAGTGCTGGGATTAAAGGCTTGGGTCAGTGAATGACCATTCTTACATACCATAGCCAGTAGGGATCGAAGCTCTATTTCCAGGGTTTGTAAATTGCGTTTCAGTTCCGTCAGCTCATTTCTGGCTGCTGTGGCGGCTCCTGCGTCATCTGAAATCTGTTGCTGCAATGATGCACTCTGAGGAGGAATTGTCAGGAGGGTTTGTTACCTGCTTGAGCGGCTTCTAAACAAGCCCCTCCCATGTAACTTGCAGGAGACATACCTTCTCTTTAAAGCAGGCCTCGGCATCTTTGCGATTCTGCTCAGCCAGAGCCTCATATTCAGCCCTCATGTTGTTCAATACTGCAGTTAGATCCACTCCAGGGGCGGCGTTCATCTCCACGTTTATGTTTCCTCTTGATGCATTTTGCAGGACTTCCATTTCCTGGAAGGAGGTAAGCATCCATACTCAAGGGAGGATTTTGACTGATATTCATGTCCTGCTATGGAATGAACTGTGGGTTTGAAGAAGGAGCTTCTTGTGCAAAGCTGGTGTGCAGGCTTCCTTACCTCCTCATGGTTTTTTTTGAGGTATGTTAGCTCCTCATTGAGAGCCTCAGACTGTATCTCCAAGTCTGTTGTTGAATGGGTCAGCCCCTCCAATACTCTTCGAAGACCGTTGGTGTCCGCCTCCACGCTCTGGTGGAGAGCAAGCTCACTTTCATACCTTAAAGACCATGAAAGCTCATATTAGAATTGTGAACACAGGAGGTGCAAGGCACAGCTTGTAAATACAAAATTTGTCTCCTGAGAGATGTAGCGTTCTCTATACACATCTGAGAGTTCTTGCAATGGCACACTGTTACGATGGCAAGCATTTACTCATCAAGCCATCTCCCTAGAGCCTATAATTATTTTAGAGGCCTTCTTTCTTTCTTTTTTCTTTTTTTGGTCTTTTTTTTGAGACAGGGTCTCCTTGTAGCCCCAGCTGTCCTGAACTCGCTCTGTAGACCAGGCTGGCCTTGAACTCACAAAGATCTGCCTGCCTCTGCCTCCCAAGTGCTAGGATTAAAGGTGTGCACCACCACGCCCAGCTATAGAGGCCTTATTTCTTTACAGTTGATCTTTGTCATCCAATGGGCTTAACAGTCTAATAAAATTGCATTAGATTTTTAAATTTTATGTTATCTCCTTTTATAAGGGTGTATTCAATTCTGTCTTAATCTAGTGGCTTCATTAAAACATTTTGGCTTCAGGGTCTGGAGAAATGTCTCAGTGGTTAGGGGTAGGCTGCCTTTGCAGAGAATCCCGGTTCAGTTTCCAGCAACAACTCTCTGTAACTCCAGTACTAAGGGACCCAACACTGTCTTCTGGCCTCTGCAGGTATTGCATGTGTATGGTATACTTTATATACATGGAGGCAAAACACTAATTCACCTAAAGTAAATAAATCCCAAAATGTATTTTGGGTTTAAATGCAAATGATATATTCTTTTTTTTTTTTTTTGTATGTGTATGAATGTACTGTCTGCATGTAGGTTTGTGCACCCGTGTCGTGCAATGCCTCGAAGGTCAGAAGAGGGTGTCGGATTCCCCTGGAACTGGAGTTAAAGCTGGTTCTCAGCCACCATTTGGATGCTGGGGATTGAACCCGGGTCCTCTGCAAGAGCAGTTGGCACTCAACCTTTAGGCCATCTCTCCAGCCCCAAATGATATGTTCTTTAATCCATCTGTAGTTTTTAACCATTGTTAACATAACAATCACTTTTCTTCACTTACTTCATCTTGAAGTCATCAGCTGTGAGTCTGGCGTTGTCATTTTGGAGAATAATACTGGCGTTGCAGGTGGTCACAGAAATGATCTAAATCAGTAGATAGTGCAAAATGTTAAATACTGAAAGTCAAAGCACATGCTAACGTCAGTGCTCTGTCTCAAGCATCTATGTTGGTATTTTAATTTGGATAGTAAAAGAAATTTGGGTTTGGGGATGTAGTTTGATGTAAGAGCTCTTTCTGAGCATGTTAAATAAAAACAACCAAAAAATCTGGATTTTCTTCAGATAATAAAAATCCCATGGATACTTTACCACTGATCAAAAGGTAAGAGTTAAATATCAAAACAAAATCAATGCATTTTTATAGTACTGGGGATTGAACCCAGGGCCTTGTGTATTCTAGGCGAGCACCTTGCCACTGAGCTACATCCCCAGCCCTCATTTTAGTTTTTATTTTGAGACAGGATCTCACTAAATTGCCCAGAGTGCCTTGACCTTGTAATCCCCTTCTTTTGGCCCCTGGAGTAGCTGGGATTTCAGGACCGTGCCTGTGCCACAATGCCTTGCTCAATTATATTGAGTTTGAAGCTCTTCTCTTTCATTATTTGAGTCTACAAATTTTTATTGCCAGGTACCTCCACTGAGGAGAAAGAGTGAATGAATTTTTACTCCCATAATTTTGCTAAGTCCATTTGCAATTTATTTATTTATTATTTATTTAGCTTGTTTATGGTACTGGGGATTGCACTGAGAGCCAGAGGCATGCTGGGCAGAACTCTACCACTGAGCTGTAGTGCCAGGTTTATTTATTTATTTTCTTAATTTTGAGACAATCTCTAAGCTGCGCAGGTGAGCCTCCTCCCACTTGGGATCCTTTTGGCTGTACCTCTGGAGTAGCCTGGATGGCCCACATGTTGCACTACAGCCTGCTGCTAAACACTTTGTCTATTCCTTGTTTTTCAGTTATACCTTCCTGAAGTTGACAGCCAAAATGTGCAAAGCTGTGTCTCTTACCTGTCTTTTCAAGTCCTCGATGACTGAGAAATATCTGCTGTGATCCTGATCCAACCCACGGCCACAGCCAGGCCCGTATTTCTCATACCAGCACTTGATCCTCTGCTCCAGCTCTGCATTGGCCTCCTCCAGGGCGCTCACATGCTCCAGGTACAATGCCAGACGGTCATTGAGGTTCTGCATGGTCACCTTCTCATTCCCAGAGAGGAGTCCAGGCTCTCCAAGGAGGCTAATGCTGTTACCACCCCCAGGCCCGTCACCACCATTGCTAAAGCTTTCTCCGGCTGAGACGCCCCCAAGAGTGCAAGAGAAACTGCTTTCTGCTCCGGGCCCAACACACACATTCCCAGCCACGAAGCCTGCCCCTGGCCTGGACAGCCTGACAGACCCGGCTCGAGAGCAGATCCTGGATCCCCCAGAAAATCGAAAAGACATGGTGACAGCGCAGCCCAGAAACCTTTCTCCAGAGAGCTGGAAAGCCCAAGTTCACCTTCTACAGGGGACGACGGCACTGGCTTTTATACTATTCAGTCTACCTATGCCCACCTGTAATAAAATATGACTCTTCATCCTAATTGCTGTTTTTCATAATTGAGCGATTTTTAATAGTGTCCAGTAGGTGGCAAGGTGCCCCAAGGATATTTTTAATATATGAAAAAGGTGCCAGGTAGAGCAGTACTAATTCATAGCCTGGCAGTATTAGTAATGCTAAATCATAGCCCCGTAGATCACAGAGAAGAAACCGTCATTTGCTTTACAAAGAAGATGTTCATCCTTCTGACTTCTAGAATATAAACCCCCCCATGTAACAAAGAATTCAAATGAGAAATGCATTTGACCTGCCCCTGCTTTACTGTATCCTCTCTTTTTTATCTTTTTTTCCCCCTACAGGGCCTCCCTGAGTCCCAGCTCACCTGAAGTCACCGTGTGGACCAGGCTGGACTTGATCTCATAGAGCCCTGCCTGCCTCTGCCTCCTGAGGTCTGGGATTAAAGGTACATTCCACCCCACCTGGCATCCTTTCTTTTAAAAAAATATTCTTTTATTTTATGTGTATGAGTGTATTGCCTGCACGTATCTAAGTGTACCTGTGTTGTGCAATGCTCACAGAGGCCAGAAGAGGGCATCAGATCCCCTTGAACTGGAGACACAGATGGTTGTTGTTAGTTGCCAGAACTGAGCCTGGGTCCTCTGCAAGAGCAGTCAGTACTCTTAACCACTGAGCCATTTCTCTAGCCCATTTCCTTCCTTCCTTCCTTCCTTCCTTCCTTCCTTCCTTCCTTCCTTCCTTCCTTCCTTCCTTCCTTCCTATCTTCCTTCCTTCCTTCCTTCCTTCCTTCCTTTTCTTTTCATCTCTCTTCTCTCTCTCTCTTTCCTCTTCTCTTTTTTTTTTTTTTTTTTGGTCTTTTTGAGACAGGGTCTCCCTGTAGCCCCTAGCGCTATATCGAGAGCAGGTCTTGCTCTTGCTCAAACTCACACAGCGATCAGCCTGCCTCTGCCTCCCCAGTGCTGGGATTAAAGGTGTTCGCCACCATGCCCAGCACCCCTGTTTCCTTTCTTACTGAAACCAGAAACTCTCAATATCTAGTGATTTTTCTGATAGCAACAGTTATTGAATTGATTTATTTTTGTGTGTGCATCTGTGTGCATGCATAAGTGCCTGCTCACGTGTTCTTGTGTGCATGTTCATTTTGCAGGTGCATTGTCATGGTTATCTACCTTGTAGTTTTTTTTTTTTTTTTAGCTGGGGTCTCTCAGTGGCCTGGAGCTTATGGAGTAGGCTAGGCTGGCTGGCCAGTGAGCCTTGGGGATCCACTTACTCCACTTTCCCAATGCTGGGGCTGCAATTGTGCGCTATGGAGCCTGGCTTTTTAATGTGGGTTCTGGGAATGAAACCCAGGTCCTCTCTCCAGCCCCTTGAATTGGTTTTTAATAATTTGAAAACAAGTAATAGAAGTCCTACAATAACTTGCTTATCACTTCATTACAATTCCTCAGTATGTGGTGTTGATGGAGATTTATACTGAGATTTTCTTTTTTCTCTTTCCTTTCTTTTTGTGATCTTTTGTGATGTGGTTTTATGTAGCCAAGGTTGGCTTTGAGTCTCCTGTCTCAGATTACAGATACACACCACCAAGCTTGGCTAGATTTCTTGATTTGGGGGGGCTGGAGAGATAGCCTAGTGGTTAAGAGCACTGACTGCTCTTGCAGTCAGTGGGTTCGATCCCCAGCACCCACATGGTGGCTAAGAACCATCTGTAACTCCAATTCCAGGAGAACTCCAGTTCCAGGAGAATCCAACACCCTCTTCTGACCTCCGCAGCATTGCACGACACGGGTGCACAAACTTACATGCAGACAGTACATTCATACACATATAAAAATAAATAAAATAAAAAAATAGTTAAAAAAAGATTTCTTGATTTGGTCTAGGAACAGAACATGAATTCAACTAGCTTCTAGACTCCAAATTGTTTACTTCTTTTCCTCCAAACAAAAAAAATTAATTTTTGAGTCAGGATTTCATCACATAGCCCCGGGTGTCTTGGAGCTTGCTGAATGAAGCAGGCCAGTCTTGAACTTGTGTCGTTCTCTTGCTGCCTCTGGCTCCCCAGGGCTGGGATTACAGGTGTGCACCACCACTCACTTGGCATTGCTCTTTAGTTTATATCTGTATATAAAGCATTACAGCTCTGAGACATGAGCTTCATATGGATCACTGGAGAATGACATTTATAAAAGAGGTGGGTATTTCTATCATTGCTTAGAAAATTCATAACTTGGTACCTTGGAAATGGGTTGCCATGGAGAAACAGATGCTTTCTTCTTTTCTATGAAGTCCTTGGGAATTATCCAGTCTCTTTGTGCTTCCCTATCATCAGATGACGTGATCACATCCAGCAGTGTCCACTGAAGACTGCAGTGACGAGCAGCCCTAATAATGAATGGCCACAAGACAGTCTGAAGAGCACAGACATTTTACAAATGTTAATTATTTATATTATTATAATAAAGTGGACATATCAGACAGAGGCAGGTTGCTGTCTCTTATAATGGGTACAAATTGATTGGTCAACTGATTACAGGTTAAGTTTTAAAACTGTGATTCTTTCCTGAATGAGATTTTTTTCAGTGTTGTAGAAATTGAGCATTTTGAAAAAATATTTAGTGATAGTTATTAGAATATATGCAATATTCAGTGAACTAGAATGTGTGAATTTAAAAAATTTAAATATTTAAAAGTAATGAATACAAGATTGTAATTTAGACCATATCAGTGCACAATAGGAGACATAAATTATATTCAGATACTTACCAGTGATTTTGTTGTGACCTGGTCAAAATTTAAAATTTGTTTTTTTGTCAATGATTCCCATGAATGAAACAAGTAAAACAGTATGTTGTCAGTGTCTTGTTTTATAATACTTGATTCTTTTACAGATAAGAGTTCTTATGAGACTGCTAAGTATTATTAACATAATCTATTTATCTCTGGATAGTTTACAAATACTAATTAACTTATCTTTTGTGAAATAAGTTAAGCATATATTATTAGAGTTGTTTTGGAGATGATCTGGCTGTGAAAATAACACAGTGACATAGATCACAGACCTGTTCTTCATCAAAGAAGGACCAAGTGGCACTTAACTTCTGGGAATATCATTGTTGTTTATTCAGGGTAAGTCTCTTGAATTCTTATCACAGACTTCCTCTAAACTAATATGTTTCAAGTTTAAGTATGGTTTAATCTTTTCTGGAAGTGGAGGATAACTTTAATGGATCTCCTGGGCAAATTATATATATATATATATATATATATATATATATATATATTCAGAGTGGGTATGCATTTCTGGTCTAAAAGTAATATCCAGCAGTATCTCATTTATCATTTCTTGAGAATCTATTCAGTATTGAAGTGTGGCATGCTATGTGTATCACCCATATCCAAAATAATTCAACCAAATGAAACTTGAAGCTTTGCTTTCTGTGTCTAATTTAAGGGAGCTGTAGAGATGGCTCAGTGGTTAAGATCACTTACTGTTCTAGCAGAGGACCTGGATTCAGTTCCCAGCACCCACATCAGGTGGCTCACAACTACCTGTAACTCTAGTTCCAGAGGATCTGATACCCTTTTGTGGCCTCCATGGGCACCTAACTTACACATGGTATAGGTAAACTAACACAGGTACACACACACACACACACACACACACACACACAGATAAATTAGGGAAAGAGGGCTGGAGAGATGGCTCAGCGGTTAAGAGTACTGACTGCTCTTGCATAGGACCCGGGTTCGATTCCCAGCACCCACATGGCAGCTAAGAACCATCTTTAGGAAAATAAAAGGAAAAGAAGAAGAAAACAACCAATTGATGTGCCATTTCAGGATAACATTTTTCATTGTATTTTCTTATTCTAATGATCATATGCAAACTTCATGCACCACAAATTTATTGTTTAGTTTCAAGTATTCCATTATTTAAAACGAACCTCCTATATTCCTGTTAGCTATTTTAGAAAAACATTTTTCTTTGAAATTAAACTTATTAAACTTTTAAAGTCATTTCTTTGTCTCTGTATGTGTGGATGCTATGACAGGAGTGTAGAGGTTGGAGGGCAAGGTGTGGAACTTGGTTATCTCTTTCTACCATACAGGTCCCAGGGATGGAACTCAGGTTGTCAGTCTTGACTGCAGGTGCCTTTACCCACTGTGGCATCTTGCCAGTCTAGAAAACCATTTTTTCTTGACGGTGAATGAGGTTTATTTTGTTACTAGTTTTTCCTCTGAGAATCGGATGGTGGTGTGCTAATTCCTCCCCCAATTGCTTCTCTGGTTTGAGAAAGGGACTGCTGAGTGCAGGGAACACTTCTTCTCTTGACAGGAGGATGGTGTCATAGGGGTCTTAGTTCTCTGCAGCATGGTATTCCATCACGAATAAGCACAGGCTGTGAGGCAGACAGCCTGGATCACAACACCTCCAGTTAGGAGTTGTGTGACTCTGGGAAAATGACTCAGGTGTTCTGACTCAGTTTCCTCACTTGTAAAATGAGGATGACCTTACCATCTACCTCGTAGGGTTGTTAAGAGGACCGAGTGAATTTTAGACTAGTACTTAGCACACAGAAAGTGCTGGTTATCCATGACTGATTCTGTCCTAGCAGTTATATTTTAAAAGTGTTGATTATTCTGACTCATTGCCTCAGCCTGATTTCAGCAGAGCTTATTTCCTGAGTTCTGAATGAGTGTCTGACAGTCCAAATACGAACAAAATCTAGCCAAGCATTCAGACATCAAAAAAAGTTGTAAAGACTTTCTTTACAGCAGCTTTAGACTCATAGGAAAATTGAGATTTCCCATATACTTCCTGCCCTCAAGCACGCAGCACCTGCATGTGTAGCCATGGGCTCGTCCTCTGTGGTGCATGCATGTGTTCCGATGATTACATATCATAATCATCTGACACCCATAGTTTATGTTCGGGGTCACTCTGGGTGAACCCGAGGGGTTTGGATAGTTGTATAACAACCTGTGCCTATTCTCCTGGCACCGCACAGTCTTTTCACTGCCCTAAAAATCCCTTTGTTCTACCTATGTGTCCTCTCCCCCGAGTCCTTGGCAGCCAGTGGTCTCTCTTCTCTTTCCATGGTTTCGACTTTTCTGCGACATCATAGAGTTGGAGCCGCCTTCTCACTCTGGCTTCTTTCCCTTAGTAATGCACATTTTAGTTTCCTTTGTCTTTTCGTAGCTCTCTAGTTCTGGATAACAGCCTGGATCTGCCACCATTTATTTATTTACTCATTCATCCATGGAAGGACATTTTGCTCATTTCTAAGTTTTGTCAATAAATGGATAAAACTGCTAGAAACATCTCACAGTTAAAAAAAATTGCTTTTATTTATGTGTATGCATCTGTGTGACTGTATGTGCTTGTGCCCAAGGAGGCGAGGAGAGGGCATAGGATGCCCTTGAGGTGGGGTCACAGGTGGTTTCAAGATGCCTGATTGGTGTGTGTGTGTGTGTGTGTGTGTGTGTGTGTGTGTGTGTGTGTGCTGGGATATGAACTTTGGAGCAGTTAAGAGAGCAACAAGCTCTCTTAACTGCTAAGCCCTTTCTCCAGCTGGTCCTATGCAGTTTTTGTGTGGACGTTCTTTTGACTCCTTTGGAGAAAGTGGTAAGAATCTAGTGATGCTTGATCAGGGTATGTTGAGTTTTGTAAAAACCTGTTGAACTGGTTTCTGAAGTGGCTAAATATTTTTCAGCTAGTGCTCTTAACCACTAAGCCATCTCTCCAGCCTCTTATTAATAATAATTATTATTAATTATTACTCTTTTTGGTCTTTTCTTTTCTTTTCTTTTTTTTTGGTCTTTTCGAGACAGGGTCTCCCTGTAGTCCCAGCTGTCCTGGAACTCACTCTGTAGACCAGGCTGGCCTTGAACTCACAAAGATCAGCCTGCCTCTGCCTCCCAAGTGCTAGGATTAAAGGTGTGTGCCACCACGCCCGGCTATTTTTGGTCTTTTCAAGACAGGGTACGCCTGTAGCCCTATCTGTCCTGGAACTTTCTATGTAGACCAGGCTGGCCTTGAACTCACAAAGATCCACCTGCCTCTGCTCCCGAGTGCTGGGATTAAAGGTGTGCACCCCCATTCCTGGCTCACTTATTTATTTTTTGAGGCTGGGTCTCATGTAGCCCAGGCTGGTCTCAAACTCTCTCTGTAGCTGAGGATGACCCTGAACTTGTGATCTGCCTCCTATGTGCTTGGATCACAGCATGCACCATCATGCCCTGTTTATGTGGTGCTGGAGATTGAACTCAGGGCCTCTTGCATGCTAGGTAAGTATTATACAGCTAAACTACACCCCAGCTCCCACCTGGGGATTTTTAAATGCTTGTGGGAAAGGACAGAAGGGAGACAGTGGAAAGCAATTAATCTTCAGCTCCCGTGAACCTCTTCTTCAGAGTTCAATGATGGGTAACTGGTTCCTGGGATAGAAGGACAGAAGACTAAATTTTGCAGAACTGTGAAGAAGACCACCACTGGTAATGCATTAAACTGATCGCTAATGCGTGGAGAGCATAGAATGAAACAGAAGAAATTAAAGACAGAACTTAGCTCCCATGGGAGGGTGTATTGATGTAATGATGGCTGGTACTGGGGAAGATGACTTGCAACAGGAAGACATTTTATTGAAAGAAACAGCACCAGAGAGAAAGCCAAATAAGTGTCACCAGTCTAAAAAGAGCTTGTCTTCACTCCATGGAAGAAAAGGAGAAAATTAGGGGGCCCGTTCAGGGAAATATTTTTGACTTTGCATTTTAGTGGGGCAGCCCTGCTTATGAGGGGCTGGAGTTCAAGAAGGCACCCTCTGCTCATTCTTGTTGATTTTGGTGGTTTTCTCTTCCAGGGTGTGGACTCTGGAGGAGAGAACCTTGCCACGAGGATCCAATTCTTCGACAACAGTTTTAACGATGGCAGTTTTCGATGAATCTAAAATGACACGTAGGAACAGTTAGAACATTATTAAATTCACAGGCGGGAAAAAAACCTCATTATTGAAACATAGACAATAAAAAAGAAAGAAAAGAAGAGAAAGGAAGGCTGGGGAGATAGCTCAATCCACAAAGTGCTTGACTTGTAAAGATCAGGACCTGAGTTTGGGTCTCAGAACACATGAAGGAGCTGGGGCCGGTGGTGCATGCACACTGGTAATCCCAGGGATAGGGAGAGGGTCCCTGGGCCTCACTGGTCAGTCAGTGCAGCCTATTGGAGAGCTCCTGACCAGCGAGAGACCCTGCCTCAAAAAGGTGGACGGTGCTTGAGAAATGACACCTAAGGTTGTCCTCTGGCTCCACATACAAGCACACCTGCACACATATGAGTACATGCACATATGCACACACACACAAGGAGAAATGAAGAAGCCAATGAATAGAGCTTTTATTTACCTTTTGTCTGATTTCCTGGTCCTCCTTGGCCTTTTGACTTAACACAAGAGCTGTAAGAATAGAATTTGCATTAATTATGTAGTATAGATTTTGCTAAGGAAATTTAAAAGCACAGATTTAAAGCAGTTCAGGGGCTGGAGGGATAGCTCAGTGGTTAAGAACACTGGATGCTCTTGCAGAGGACCTGGGTTTGATACCCAGCATCCACACAGTGGCTAACAACCATACATAGCTCAGGTTTCGGGGGATCTAGTGCCCTCTTCTGGCCTCTGCAGGCATTGCATAGCACAGGTGCACTTCCATACAATGCACTCATACACATAAAATAAAAATAAATATGATATTAAAAAATAAAGTAGGAGTTCATTGAATGCTGAAATAATGCTAAAAGAGGTTTTATTCACACATGATCTGGACCATAGATACTTTGTACTCAGTTTCAAGTAATTTTTTTATCTTTTTTTAAAAAATTGTATTTATTTTTGTATGTGTATGAATGTACTGTCTGCATGCAGGTCTGTGCACCCGTGTTGTGCAAAGCTGCGGAGGTCAGAAGAGGGTGTCGGATTCCCCTGGAACTGGAGTTCTCCTGGAAATGGAGTTACAGACGGGTCTCAGCCGCCATGTGGGTGCTGGGGATCGAACCTAGGTCCTCTAGCAAGAGCAGTCAGTGCTCTTAACTGCTAGGCTATCTGTCCAGCCCCATGTTTAGGAATCTTAAACAGTGTTGTTAGAGTAGGCCTTACCCCTCGTCCCCGTCTATGAGGAGGCAGTAGGTCTCAATTTCCTTCTCCAGGTGGGCCTTGACATTCAGCAGCTGTTCGTACTCCAGCTTCTGCCCCTCGGTCTCCGTCCTGACCTGGTGCAGCTGTTCCTCCAGGGCGCCGATCTGAGCCTGGATCTGCGCCAGCTGCGCGCAGTAGTTGCCCTCTGTCTCGGTCAGCGAGCACTCCAGCGAGTGTTTCTGTAGTTTGGGAACAAGGGATTGTAGAAAATATTGTTTTAGAGTAAGTCAAGTCACTTAAGAGATGATGAAGAGAGTTATCCTTACACAGTGCAAACAATCATATCCATGGCTGGGATGGTGGAAGTGGAGGTAGGGGTGGAGGGATGGGGGGGTAGGAGTGTGGGGGGTGGGGCTGAGAAGTGTGTGTGGCTCATTTGGTGATAAAGTATTTGCTTGTCGTGGAAGCATAAGGACCTGAGTTTGATCCCTGACACCCACATAAACAGCCAGGCACTACCTCTAACTTAGCAGTCACTTATAGGGAACTTAAACAGATTAACTATGGAATTATTTACCTTACATTTATTTATCTCTGTTGCATTATGGTAAACAGGAAATTCCAATGTATTTAAAATAGGAACTAGTTTACATATACACACAAATATATATATATATATATGTATATATACACACAGAGAGATTTTAAAAGATATATTCTGTTTCTGTCTATGGCAAGGTAAACTTTATTTTATGTAGATTAATAGAGCTTATGTAAAAAAAAAAAGCCAGGCATGGTTGTGCACTTCTAATTCCAGTCCTGGACGGGTGGAGACACGATCTGGACAGCTTGATGGCTTGTCAGCCTAACCCTGTCTGTGAGCTCCAGGTCCCACCCAGAGACCCTACCTCAAAGAACAAGGTAATCAGCTCCTGAGGAACAACACCTGAGGCTGACCTCTAGCCCCCCCCACATACACACACACACACACACACACACACACACACACATGCTTGAAATTGCCCAATTCCTTGGTCTGTGAAGCCAAATGAGTTCTTATAGAGTGGTGTGGGAGTGCCTGCCGTAGTCCACACGGAAGGAGGATGAGACATCCTACTAACCCTTATACAGTGCCTATTTCCATACAAGACCTGATTTTATGTGTTCATAGACAACACATGGATTCCTTTGTGGGTCAACACTGGAGATTTCCTAGCTGTACTGCGAAAAGTATAGACTTGGGGATTAGAAAATTCAGAGAGAAACTCTGGTTCCAGCTGTGTGATTCTGGGAATCATTATCTTTTTCTTGAATCTCAGAGTCTTCTTTTGGAGATAATGATGTGAGTTGTAAAGTCTGTCTGCCCAAGGGGTACTGTGAACTAACTTGAAATCACTGGGTAAACCCTTAATGAAAAGGGCGATTATTGTTATTAGGCATGCTTCTCTTTAGAGTCAGCCCTCATGCCTTTACTTTGCTTCTTATTTATGCCACTTAAAAGGAACTTAAATACTCTTAATTAAGTGACAAAAGGAAGGTCAGATAAGGAAAAGGGCAAGAGGCAAATGGATTCTTGCTCTCCATAGTCAGTAATTCTTGATCTTTTGACTTGGAAGAGAAGATTTAAGGCAGAATTATTTTTTTTATTCTTGAACACTTAAAAATAATTGTATTTGCTGATTTCCAGTGCATCACGGTTACTAACATCTGGGCACCACTGTCAGCCAAAGGGAACTATCATACAAGAAATGCAGATGTGACCTACATCAACGCAGTAATTAATGGACAAATCCAGAGTAAGTAACACTATATGGAAGGAAATTCTCTTTAATTTTCCTCAGTTCCTAAAGCAAGTCTGTCTTGTCTTTGTACTTACCATGGCTAACAGGGACTGAAGTTCAATCTCTAGGGTTTGCAGAGTGCGTTTCATCTCAGTCAGTTCATTCCTGGCTGAGGTGGTGGCTCCGGCATCATCTGAAATCTGCTGCTGCAGCGAAGCGCTCTGCAAAGGCAGGAGCTGGTGTTAGGGTGGGGCCAACAGCATCCACACCCGAGGCCAGGTACTTGAGCTGGGGCCTGGCTTTACCTTTTCTTGGAACCAGGCCTCGGCGTCCCTGCGGTTCTGCTCAGCCAGGGCTTCGTACTCGGCTCGCATGTTGTTGAGCAGGACAGTGAGGTCCACTCCCGGGGCGGCGTTCATCTCCACGTTCACGTTGCCTCCTGCAGCACACTGCAGGGCTCTCATTTCCTGAAAGATTTATTTAACACCATTGGGTTCTGACTACTAGGGAGGAAGTCATGGCATGATACTTTTTGGGAGAATTGCTTCTTTTCCTTTCTTTAAAAATATTTATTTATTTATTTATTTATTTATTTATTTATTTATTTATTTATTTATTTATTTATTATGTGTATGAGTATATTGCCTGCATGCATGTAAGTTCATCCATATCATGCAGTGCCTGTGCAGGCCAGAATAGGGCATCAGATTCACTGAAACTGGAGTTTCTGACAGTTGTTAGCTGCCATGTGGGTGCTGGGAACTGGACCTGGGTCCTCTGCAAGAGCAGTTAGTATTTCTTAAACTGCTGAGCCATCCCTCCAGCCCAGATCTTCTTATGTTTTGATTCAGGTGCTCCCTCTGTAGCCTAGACGGGCCTCAGCCCTCTGAGTAGGGAATTACAGCTGTGAGTTGCCACACTGGGTTGGCTTGTTTCATTTGAGAGGGACTAACGAAAACATTTCAAAGGCATAGACTGGGTCTGGAGAGAGGGCTCAGCAGGTAAGAGCACTGGCTGTTCTTGCAGAGGACCAAGGTTCAGTCCCCAGCACCTGTATGGAGGGCTCCTTGGATACCATGCCTGAATGTGGTGCTCTTACATACATGCAGACAAAAAGTAAAAAGTAAATAAATAAAAAAATCAAAGGCATAGGAAGACGTTGGTAACCCTCTTCTAGATATTAAGATATATTTTTCATCTGAAATTAATTTTTAATTTTGAGAGGGAAGCAGACTGCGAGGACTGGGGAGGGAGAGCACCTACCTCTTCATGGTTCTTCTTGAGATATGTCAGCTCCTCATTGAGAGTTTCCAGCTGGACCTCCAGGTCAGTTCTGCACAGGGTCAGCTCGTCCAAGACTCTTCGTAAGCTGTTGATGTCTGCTTCTACGTTCTGGTGAAGTGCCAGCTCGTTTTCATACCTTAGGGATGAGAGATTCATCCTCAGTGATCACGCATGACTCAGACCATTTTTAAGTCATCAAACAACTTAACACATCAAACTTCAGTGTGATTGCCCATAATGGGATAAATACATTTCTATGAAGCAAGACCAGCATTCTTTTTCTTATGACCTCGACATTTATTTGTGTTAGCTCCAAATTTCCTAAGCAAATTAGGTTGTTCTGCTAGTCTTCTCAATATGCATTTGGTTTAAAATGAATAAGTGAACAAAAACAAAGAACAAAACCAGAGCTTAAGTACAAGTGGGAGATGCGGAGGCAACTTTTGGTCCATTTTTCTTCATCTGGACTTACTTCAGTCTGAAGTCGTCAGCCGTCAGTCTTGCGTTATCATTTTGTAGGACAATGTTGGCGTTACTTGCAGTAGCAGAAATGATCTGATAAATGGAGAATTAGGTAAGAGTGAGAAAATAATTAAAGTCAAATTTCCTTGAAATAGTTATATATGAAATAGTAGTAGTATTTCTACCACCTGTAGTTGATTGTTTTAAAAACAGGAAATTGAGATACAGTTTTTAAATTCCCATCCTAGCCATGTAAAAAGTCCCTTGTTTCAAGCTTTCTAGTTGGACACACACACACACACACATATATGTGCATATATATATATATATATATCTTTTTGAGACAGGGTCTCCCTATAGCCCCAGCTAGCCTAGAACTCCCTATGTAGACCTGGCTGGCCTTGAACTAGTTAATAGAGATCCGATTGCCTCTGCCTCCTGAGTGCTGGGATTAAAGGCATGCATCACCAGGCCTGACAAGTTTTGATATTTTATTTAATTTATTTTTTTTATGTGTATGAATGTATTGTCTGCATGTAGGTTGGTGCACCTGTGTCTTGCAATGCTGCGGAGGTCAGAAGAGGGCATCAGATTCCCCTGGAACTGGAGTTAAAGATAGTTCTTAAAGAAGGTTTGTGGCATTGCAAGACACGGGCGCCCCAACCTACATACAGACAGTATGCTCATACACATAAAAAATAAAAAGACTGTTCTTAGCCACCATGTGGTGCTGGGAATCGAACCCAGGTCTTCTGCAAGTACAGCCGGTGCTCTTAACCACTTAGCTATCTCTCCAGCCCCAATTTGATATTTTAATATTACTAAGAAATACATGCATACTCAATACCTGGTAATGGGTCGATCATGTTCAAAGTACAGAATTTTAATAAAAATTAATTTGACTATTGCCAATCAATTACTAAAATGGGGAAGCTGAGCTCCAAACTGCGCCCTGAGCGCTTCTGCTCAGTCTCTGTGACCACTGCACTGTTCCTTACCTGATTCCTGAGATCATCGATGATTGGGAAGTATCTGCTGTAGTCATGATCCAGACCTCTGCAGGAGCCGGGTCCAAATTTCTCATACCAGCCCTTGATCTTCTGCTCCAGGTCGGCATTGGCCTCCTCCAGAGCTTGCACGTTATCCAGGTAGGAGGCCAGGCGGTCGTTGAGGTTCTGCATGGTCACCTTCTCATTGCCGGAGAGGAGGCCATGCTCATTCGCAGTGAAGCCCCCACAGGAAGCACTGCCCACACCGTAGCCTCCTGCTGACGAGCTGCCCCCAAAGGCACAGGAGAAGCCACTTCCGATGCCTGGCACGCCGCATGAACTGCCAGCCCCGAAGCCTGATCCCGTGCTGGAGAGCCTCATGGAGCCCAGCCTTCTGGATGTGGAAGAAAAGCGAACCGACATAGTGGTGGGACTTGAGCGCTGCTCTGGTGGTGAATGGCCTGCATGGGAGGTTTGCTTTATATACACATCATTAGGGTGTTTCTAGGTGCACTCTGCTATGCATAGCAAAACGGTGTTTGCCAGCTCATTGGGAATTATCCTTAAGTGGGTGACTTTTTCCCTAATGATTGTCTTTACCCTGCTGTGTCCATTTCCCTAGGTGGATAGTTACCTTGGGGTTATTTGTTATCTCTGGGATGGAGCAGGGTGGAGTATTATCAAGGTTATTATAGGGATGCCTTTCAATTTAGTGTGAGCAACCTTTCCTGTCTTCCAGCTTCAGGACTATAAGATCCCTATAAAAAATTTTTTTAAAAGTGGTATGTGGGGAGCTGGCATGAGTAACGCCATAGTGAATTCAGATTGACCTCTGTAATTCAGCAAGTTCTTGGCATGCATGGGTTAATACTATACAAGCAGATGGAGGGAATGTCCTTGCAGTCTAGGCAATAGTCCTTGAGGCTGTCTTTGGTATGTAAAAGAAAGTTTATCTGTACCTTAGAAACTGTCCTGAAAGGTAAACAAAGTTTAACTGAACCTTTACCCCATGGGAAATTTGCAGAAAAGTCCTTTTTATCTTGCTTGTATAAAAGGCCTTGGAAAATAAACTTCGGGGCTCCAGTATTAACTGGTTGCCTTTCCCAGCTCTATCCCTTTTGTGTGTGTGTGTGTGTGTGTGTGTGTGTGTGTGTGACACGTGTGTAGGTGTGTGTGTTCATTTTTTCTCAATTCCCACTCCTCCATTCAGGTTTAGTTCGGCTGGCTCCATCAGTGATAGATAAATTTCTCTTTCCCTTGCCCAACATCTGCATTTCTTCAGCAAATAAAACATCAGTGTCAGAGTTTTCCATCAGATATGCTGAAAATAATTTCAAGACTGTGGGCCCTGGATACTAGAGGAAGGAAGCTGGGTTTGAAATGAACATCGAGAAATAAGTGGGAATATTCACTGCAAACAGAACGTCTTCCCTTGATTCTTATCCTTCGTGAATTACCATTTAATCTGCACAGGTATTTGTCTAAGGTTCGCTGTTAGTCAGGTCACCTAGGGGAGCTGGTTAACCTACATGGTCCTCGGTTTCTGCAGTTGTAAATGAAGGACCTGCATTATGGTTTCTTCATCTCCTTTCTGCCTCTGGATTTCTCATATTTCTTCGTTGCTTTAGAACGTGTTTCTTCACTCACCTCCTCTACCTTTATTTCCTACTCCTTCCTGAGTTTTGGTTCTATCATTATAGAGATCTAGGGCTTATAGTCCCTAATCACTGCACATCTGCAATCCAAGTTTTGCCTTCTTGGTTCCCTTCTTCTTTCCCTTCTCCCTCACCTCCCTTTTCTTCCCTTCCTTTTGACAAGGTCTCACTAGGCAGCCTGGGCTGGCTGTGAACTTGTGATCTTCCAGCCTCAGCTTCTGGAGGGCTGGGGTCACAGGTGTGGGCCACTGTGCCTGCTGGACCATCATTCTTTGTGTTTCTTCTTCTTTTTTTTTTTTATGTGTATGAGTGTACTGTCTGCATGTAGGTTTGTGCATCCGTGTCGTACAATGCTGCAGAGGTTAGAAGAGGGCGTCGGATCCCCTGGAACTGGAGTTAAAGATGGTTCTTAGTGGCCATGTGGGTGCTGGGAATCGAACCTAGGTCCTCTGCAAGAGCAGTTAGTGCTCTTAACCACTGAGCCATCTCTCCAGCCCCTTCTGTTTATTCTTTTACATTCTGTTAGTTCCACTTGCTAGGGAGCACCTCAGTCAGACTGTGTTTCAGTCTAGTTTCTTCCAAAAATTAAAAAAAAAAATCAGTGTAAGCTCTTGCATTTGCCAGGAACAATTGATGTTTCTTTCAGTTACAGATAGTGAAAACAAAGAAGCTAAGAACATTCATTTTCATAGCCTGATCGATGGGCCAGAAAAATTCGAATCCAGAAGTTACATTCATAAGGAAGCCTCTTGTTTTGTAAGCTAATTAAAAACTAAAATTTAAAAAGAAATGTTGTTAAAATATTTTCGTAACTGAGGCTGGAGAGATGGTTCAGCAGTTAAGAGCACCGACTGCTCTTGCAGAGGACCTGGATTTGATTCCCAGCACCCACATGGCTGCTAAGAACCGTCTTTAATTCCAGTTCCAGGGGAATCCGATGCCCTCTTCTGACCTCCATGGCATTGCACGACACGGGTGCACCAACCTACATGCAGACAGTACACTCATACACATAAAAAAATAATAAATAAAAAATATTTTAGTAACTTATTATAGTACATAAAATTATGATGCAAAGATATTATTTCTTGTACTTTGTATGTTTGTTATAGGTGTATTGTTATTACTTTGTTATATATTGTAAGCAGTAGATGTTTTTAAAAGATAAAGGTTTATGTCCTATAATAGACACACTGCTCATCCATGGTCATTGCTGTTCTAGTCACAAGAACCAGGAAATGGAAACAACTAAATGTCCATCAGCTGATGAATAGATAATGAAAGTATAGTGTGTTTACACAATGGAATGTTATTCAGCAAATTAAATTATGAAATTTGCAGGCAAATGGATGAAACTGGAAACAGTCATCTGCGTGAGGTAATCCAGACCCAGAAAGACAAACTTCACGTGTTCTTTCTCATAAGTGGATGCTAGCTTTGAATCCTTGGATATGCATCTTTCCATTGGAAATTCCAGAGAGGACAGGAAACTAGTTTTGAGGATTGAATTCATTTCATCCACTGAGCTCTCTCTCTCTAACTTAGGAAAGAGCTTTTAGAGTTAAATATTAATTTTCAGGGACTAGGGATGTAGTTCAGTTGGTAGTGTGCTTGCTTACCATGTATGGATAGGAAGATGGGGATTCTGAAAGTGAAGTCTTCAGAGAGATAACAATAATTTAAAAATATTCATGGGGGCTGGAGAGATGGTGTAGTGGCTAAGAGCGCTGGCTGGTCTTGCAGAGGATCTTGGTTTGATTCCCAGCACCCACATGGTTGCTAACAACCATCCATAACTCCAGTTCCAGGGGATCTGAAGCCTTCTTCTGACATCTCCGAACATTGTATGACATGGGTGCACTTACATGCATGCATGCAATCACTCATACACATAAAATAAAAATTAAATAAAAAAGTTAAAAATATTCACTAATTTGTGTGTATATGTGTGTGTGTGTGTGTGTGTGTGTGTTTGACTATACACACACCATGTGTGTGCAGTGCCCAGAAGAAGGTGCTAGATCCCATGAGCTGTAGTTCCAGGTAGATGTGAGCCACCTAATGTGGGTGCAGGGAACTGAACCCAGGTTCTCTGTAAGAGCAGTACATGCTCTTAACCACTTGTGGGAAGAGCCAGTTTGAATTAGGGTTTAGTTCTCTGCTAGCATCCCTCAGGGCACAACGTGGGAGTCGTGGGATTCCTCTGACCCTGCCCCAAGAGGGAGCGATGTGGCCCCAAGAGGGAGCGATGTGACCCAGGCACATGATGCTAGGCAGAGCAGAGTATACAGTGGTGTGAGACTGGGCATCTGTGATTGGCTCTGGAAGATGATGTCATTTTGCTTATAAAAGTGACTTGCAGCAGGCAATACATCGAATTCTCCATTACCACCATTACACGGAATTTCTGGTCCATTATTTTGCATGTATACAGGCTGAAGCAGGCCTGGATTTTGAGCATTGGTGGCTAGTGGGTTGGACGGGGGTCTATCAGACCACCAACCTGGTAAGCTAGCATAAGGTTGGATGGTAGCATGGGGTTGGATGAAGACAAATCAGGTCACCAACCTGTGGCTAGTGGGTTGGATGGGGTGGGGGTAGGGGGTGTCTATCAGATCACTAACCTGGTAAGCTAGTGTGGGGTTGGACAGATGGAGACCAATCAGATCACCAACCTGTGGAGTGAATTGTGAATAGGTGTAGGCTAAAGATAGGCCATCAGCCATCAGCCTGAAGTTCCTGTCTAGAAACCAGCAGTCTTTGGGCAGGTGGGAAAGCACAGCCAGACAGGAGGTGTTCTGCCGCCCAGGCTAAGGACCTGAGTTGGGAGTACCTCTCAGGTTGGGTTACAAAAGTAACCAACTGACCTCTGCACCAAGGGGTCTATGCTCCCTTTCCCTTAGCAGGACTGTGTTGTACCTGCTCACAGCAAGAAAAAGCTTCCTACAACCACTGAAGCATCTCTTCAGTTTGCTAGCAATGATTTTTAATGGTTAGGAAGAGGCATGATTATATTACTCAAGAAAGCAGGTTCACACAAAATTAGAAAACTATTACTCATACACAGAAAAAAAAGTTGTGCAAGGAAACAGAGTACAGCACTTGACAAATAATGCACAATGTTCACTTAGTCAAAATGATGAAAATACTGAACATTTATTTAGCTGAGTATTATGATGAAACCATGCTTGGGAGAGGGGAAGGTGGTAATAGCTAGACATTTACCCTCCTTTTAAGACAGTAGTATGATGTCTAAAATCAATAAATAGAAAATTTTGAGAGAGAAATATTTAGAAATATGGAGATGACATGGAATAAGGAAAAGTTTCCTGTGATTTATAGAAAGCTGAGCTTATCTATGAGCTGGGAGCAGGTAGGTAATACAAAATTGCTCTTCTCATTTTAACTTTTACCAAGATTTTGCTTTCAGCTATTTGGGGCTGGAGTGATGACTCAGTGGTTAAGAGCACCGATTGCTCTTGCAGAGGACCCGGGTTTGATTTCCAGTACCCACATGGCGGCGAAGAACCATCTTTAAGCTGGGCATGGTGGTGCACGCCTTTAATTCCAGCACTTGGGAGGCAGAGGCAGGTGGATCTCTGTGAGTTCAAGGCTAGCCTGGTCTACAAAGTGAGTTCCAGACCGGCTGGGGCTATAGGGAGACACTGTCTCAAAAAGACAAAAAGAAGTACAGCTCTTTAATAAAAAATAAAACATTAGGGCTAACAAGATGCTTCCGTGCCTGCTACCAGATGACTTGAATTCGATCACTGGGACCCACGTGCTGGAAGGAGAAAATGGACTGAAAGTGGTCCTCTGAGCTCAGCTGGATCTGAGTTCAATCCCCAGGATCCATGTGTCAGAAGAGAGAACTGACATGTATAAATCATCCTCTCACCTCCACATGTGAGCCATGGAATGGTCTCTCTAAATAAATAATAAAAAAATTATTAAAAGAAACCAAACAAGAAAGCTGGAATGAATGTTGCATGAGAAAGCACAGGAACTCCTTGGAAAATGCTGAAAGTCAAAATGGGTTTTTGGTTAAGATCCACACTGAAGAACAGCACTGAGACTTGACCACCTGACACAGCTGCTCATGAAATCACACCGTAAGCTGAATGCTTCCAGCTCCTGTATCTACTAGAAAAGGTAGAGCTGGAAAAGTTTGCATACTAGTAAAATGAACCACCCAAAGATTACCCTGTTGCTGTTGATAGGAGGTAAAAAGATTGCAGAGGACTGTTATGGTGATATTTGATAATGACTCACCACCAGCAGCCTACTCTCATAGGCCTTATAATTGGAATTTATAAGTTCAGTCTGAAAAAAATAGAATCCAATAAATTAATTCAAAATTTAAACTAGCAGGACTGGGGGCATGGCTTAGTTGACAAAGAATTTGTGGCATAAGCAGTAGGATCTGTGTTTGAGCCCTGGTTGCTCATTTGAAAAAGCTGGGTGTGGTAGTAGGTGCATCATCTCAGTGCTGGGGGTTGGGGGAGTGTCCCTGGGCTCGCTAGCCAGGCAGACTACCCAGATGGGTGATTTCCGGGCTGATAGAGACTATGTCTCAAAGTAAGGTGGACAGTGTACCGTGGCCTCCTACACATATGTACTTGCACACATATGAACAAGCATGCATCCACACACATCCACACACAAATCAAACAAAAAATATCAAGTTAATAGTATCCTGTAATGCCCAAGAGAAGTCATTTCAGGCCTGGTGTTGTCGGCTTCCTAAAGTTATGTTTCAACCAAATAAACAAACAAATGAAGACACAAAGGCCGTATGACTAGGAGTCAGAGCTAAGTATAGTCTGTGGAACACGAAAGACCAACAATTATAAAATTGCAAGGAAGTATATACAGCGCGCGCACACACACACACACACACACACACACACACACACACGGTTTTAATGTGAAGGAAGTGAAAAAAGAGAACTGGAAATGCTATCAATGGACACGTGACTATGAAAAGATACCAAAAAGACCAAGCCAG
The DNA here is from genome assembly GCA_009823505.1 of Rhizomys pruinosus. Lineage (NCBI taxonomy): Eukaryota > Metazoa > Chordata > Mammalia > Rodentia > Spalacidae > Rhizomys > Rhizomys pruinosus. The sequence goes on along the minus strand of VZQC01001497.1, from coordinate 1,420,723 downwards.
CTCCACAGGAGGGAATTCATGTCTGGTACTATAAATCTGGTTGAGAGCCTTGGCCGGGAAGGTCATAGCCTCCAGGGAGGAACCTACTACTATTGTTTTGCTAAATGGACATGTTGTCAAATTGCTTTCTAAACACTTATGGTTATAACCATGGATTAGCGCTGCTTTCTGGTTTCATCGGAGAACCTTACTTATGCAATGGATGGCGGTTAAGGCCAGAAATTCACAAATGGTCAAAGCACTGAGAATGAGAGCTTAGCCTCGAAAGCAGCATCTGTGTCACCCCATCCCAGACCTGGGAAGGAGGGGAGTGGAAAGAATGTAAGAGTGAGGGAGATGGTGAGGGGGGAGTGCTGTGAAACTGTGCTCCCTGGACATGACATGGCCATTGCACACATAAATGCATAGCAGTGTGGTGACCTGCACGAGGATGCACAATATCAGACCCATCCACATTTCATCGTGGATGGAGGAAGAGCTCACAAGAACTCACCCCTCCCTAAGAGACTCCAGGTACTTAGTGGTTGATGGGGGTGTGTGTACCATTTTCTTCAGGGGTGTAACTGATAACTTGCCCATGTTACAGGTAATAATAACCCTCCCACCCACGCTCCTGCAAGCAACCACAATTAAACTCAGTGGGTCACACAACACAAAAGACAGCAAAGTGGGAGAGGGACCTGTTGGGAGAAGGAAGGGCTTTGGAGGGGGAGGAGGGTGAGAGAGAATAACGGAGGCCATAAATGACCAAAATTCATTATACACATGTATGAAATTGCCAAAAAAACTAAACCTCAAATGTCTAAATTGAAAATTATTAGTCGTAGATTTCTTTTTTCTCCAGCGTGACCCAGGCTTTTTACAGATGACCTTTGAGTGGTCCAGTGGCTTTTGCTTTCCTTGTGAACAACCGGCTTATCAGTTTTCAAGGACTTTGTATATCAAACAGATTTATTGAATAAAAGAGTTTTTTTTTCAATCTTAAAAGGAAGGGCTGAAAAGTGTTTGCTAGCCACTACTGCTAAGACCATATAAAAACTGGATGTGTGGTTCAGGTGCCTGAGATCCCAGTGCTCACATCAGGACATGGGAAGCACAGAGAGAGAACCGTTGGAAGCTGTAGAGTGGCTAGCCTGGTGTATGCAGCAGAGAGAACCAAAGAGACTCTGACTCAGACAAGGTGGAGCACGAGACAAGAGCTGACACTCAAGGCTGTCCTCCGAATGCTTCATGTGGGCCGTGGCCCTGCCACCAGCATTTGTACATGAACACATACACACACCAGGAATGCACACACATATGCACATACTTGATCAGTAAATTTGAAAAATAAATGAAAAATATAACAACTAAAATGGAAATTTAGCTGATGGATTAAACAACAGATGAGACACAACCAAGAAGAAGGAGAGGTAGGATTTTACTCTATTTTTAGCTTATGTCCCAAAGCATATATTAGGATTTTTTTTTTTTTTGGTCTTTTCGAGACAGGGTCTCCCTGTAGCCCCAGCTGTCCTGGAACTCACTCTGTAGACCAGGCTGGCCTTGAACTCACAAAGATCCGCCTACCTCTGCCTCCCAAGTGCTAGGATTAAAGGCATGTGCCACCACGCCTGGCTTAGGATGTTTTCATACATGTGTATAAAGCACATATTAGAATGTTTTCATACATGTGTATATGCTCTTTCATCATGTTCCCTCCCCGCTACCCTCTTCTGTCTCTACCCTCCTTCTGGCCTCCTTCTTCTTCCCAATGATCCTTTTTCTGCACACACACACACACACACACACACACACACACACACACACACACAGAGGGGGGAGGGAGAGAGAGAGAATTTTGGGTTTATTTTATTTTGTGTGTATGAGTGTTTTGCCTGCATGTATGTAAGTGCACTTGTGTCATGCAATGACCACAGAGGGCAGAAGAGAGCATTGGATCCCTGGGATTAGAGTTTCTGAAGGTTGTTAGCCATTATGTGGGTGCTGGGAACTGAATCCGGGTCCTCTGCAAGAGTGGCCAGTGCTTTTAACTGATGAGCCATCTCGCTAGTCCTTTTTGTGCATATTTTTTAAAAATATAGGTAGAAAGATATTATCCTATAGGAGCAGGAGAGGAAGAGGGGAGGATGGGGAAGAGGGATGAAAACTATGGAAGAGAGATTGACAGACATAGAGGCCCCACGTTTCATTAGATTGACAGACGCAGAGGCCCAGAGTTTCATTAGACTGACAGAGGCAGAGGCCCCTTGTTTCATTAGATTGACAGACACAGAGGCCCCATGTTTCATTAGAGTTCACACGAAAGAATAAAAACAATGGGGGAGAGAAACGAATTTTCTAGAATTCTTTTATTTGAGACAGTGGTAACCTCAGTTAGCCTGGAACTGGGTATGTAGATCAGGCTGGCCTTGATCTCACAGAGATCAGCCTGCCTCTGTTTCCCAAGTGTTGGGATTAAAGGCATGAGCCACCACATCAGGTTAGAGTTATCTAGAATTCTGAGAATTGGTGGCAGTATTTTTCAATCCCCACATAAAAATCATGGAAAATGATCATCTCACTATTCCAAAGGCCCATGTACAATATTTATAACAAATCCAGGTGAGATGGTTAATCCTGTTAATCCTGGCTGTCAACTTGACTGGATTTGGAATGAACAAATATGAGAAAGAGATCTTCAGATTGGATTATCTTAAGCTGGATGGCCCACCCTAAATGCGGGCGTTACCTTCTGCCAGCAGATGGTATAAAAGGCCATGGCAGAGGGAGCTGGTCCCTTTTTTATTCTGCTGCTTGCCTTCTATCTCACTGATGAGTTTGTCTTGCTGCTGCAAGCAACTCTTTGGATCCCAGCATAGACTGAGACAGGCAGGTCTCCCAGAATCCATCTGGCCTGGGACTACTGAGACCTCCAGCCTCGTGGATTGAGGAACTGCCTGGATTCTCAGCCTCTCCCCTATGGGGCTACTTGGAATTTATCCTGTGAGCAAATCAATAAATCTATCTATCTATCTATCTATCTATCTATCTATCTATCTATCTATCTATCTATCTATCATCTATCATCATCTATCTATCATCTATCATCTATCTATCTATATCTATCATCTATCTATCTATCTATCTATCTATCTATCTATCTATCTATCTATCATCTATCTATCTTCATATTCATTCTATTGATTCTGTTTCTTTAGAGAACCCTGACTAATACACCAGGTAAAAGTATCTTGGCATGAGTCCCAACATATGAACTGATAAAGCAAACTACCAGAGACCATAAGCCTACATGCTGCAAGCATTCCTGTTGGAAGATGAGGAACACAGACCACCTGGTTATAGGAAAATCCCCAAAGAGCCCATAGAAAGTAAGAGCATGTGGATTTGTGAAGAGAAGGTGGAACTGGGAGAATTTAGCCAGCTCGAGTGAAGAACCAAGATGGGAATGAGACTGAGCCTTTTGAATTCTCAAAAGTGACCACCTGTGCCTTCCTTCCACAAGAGCAGCCCCCAAGAAGAGAAACTGCAGGGAGAAGGATGCAGTTGACCAGGATAGGCCAAAGAGGTGGAGGAAACAAGGGACAAGTGGGGCAGAGGGAAAAAGATGGGAAGCCTCAGAAATCAAGTCAAAATCCTATTAAATTAATATACTTACTTAACATCCAAAAGTGATGAGTTTCCTGAGCACCTCTTCATGCATGTGTATAATTTACCTTTGTCACCATCCCCCTCCTCTCTCTCATTTGTCCTCTTCTTCCCCCAAATAGTCCTCTGCTTTCATGTTTTATATATATCTTTTAAAATCTAGATTCTGCATATGAGAGAAAAATGTGCAATATTTGTCCTTCTGAGTCTGGCTCTTTTTGCATACCATGACAAGCCCAGTTTCATCCATTTTCCTGCAAATGACATAACTGTATTTTTCCTTGTGGCTGGCTAATATGCCAATATATGTATGTACCACATTTTTTTAGTCATCTATTGATGGACATCTAGATTGATTCTACATGTGTTTGTTGAGAATGTTGCTGTGCTAAACATGAATGTGGGCACCTCTGGGACATGCTGACTCTGTTGTGTCACATGATGGTTCGGTTTTCAGGTTTTTGAGGAGCCTCTTGATGATTTCTGTGCTGGATAGCTTTAGTGTCAACTTGATACACCTGGGTAGAGGGAACCTCATCTGGGGAATTTCCTCCATTGGTCTGGCCTGTGGCCATGTCTGTGGAGTATTTTCTTGACTGTTGAGTGATGTGGGAGGGCCCAGGCCACTGTTGTGGTAGGTGCCACCCCTGGCCAGGTCACTGTGCATTGTATAAGAAAGCAGGCTGAGCTTGGGCCAGGGGAGCAAGCCAGTAAGAAGCATTCCTCCATGGTCTGTGCTTCAGCTCCTGCCTCCAGGTTTCTAACTTGGGCTTCCATAGTGATAAACTATGACCCAGGAGATGTAAGACACCCTAATCCTAACCCTTTCCTCTCCGAGTTGGTGTTGATCAGAGTGTTTTGTCACAGCACTTGCAAGCAGGCTAGAGCAATTTCCACATTGGCATGCTAGTTTCTGTTCCTGCTACATCTCACTGGCATTTGTTGCTGCTTGTTTTCTTAGTGAAAACCTTGCTGAGTGGAATGAAGTGGAATCTTTTTTTTTGTCTTTTTGAGACAGGGTCTCCCTGTAGCCCCAGCTGGCCTGAAGTTCACTCTGTAGTCCAGGCTGGCCTTGAACTCACAGAGATCCCCCTGCCTCTGCCTCCTGAGTGCTAGAATTAAAGGCAGGTGCTACTGCACCTGGCTTAAAGACAGTTCTTAGCCTCCATGTGAGTGCTGGGAATTGAACCCGAGTCCTCTGCAAGAGCAGTTGGCACTCTTTTTTTTTTTTTTTTTTTTGGTCTTTTTGAGACAAGGGTCTCACCCTTTAGGCACACCTGTCCCCTGAACTCACTCTGTGACCAGGCTGGCCCCTTGAACTCACAAAGAAATTTTTCGTCTGCCTGCCTTTGCCTCCCATGGCTAGGATTAAAGGCGTGCGCCACCATGCCTGCCTGCAGTGGGCACTCTTAACCTCTGAAGCCATCTCTTCAGGAGCCAGGAAAGTGGAATTTAATTAGTTTTGATTTACAATGTTTCGTCATGGTAAAGATTCAAAAACATTGTCCCCTCCCCACATGTTATATAAGCATTTAAAATTTTTTTTTTTTTTTTTTTTTTTTTGTTGTTGTTTGTCTGATTTAAGAAGTCTTGGATGATTTGATTTAAAAAGTTAAAGAATGTTTTTTGTTTAGATGTTTTGCCTGCAATTATGTAAGTGCACCACATGTGTGCGATGCCTCATGGAGGCCAGAAAGAGGGCATCAGTTCCCCCCCAGAACTGAAATTACAGGCAAGGTCGTTTAGCTGCCATGTGCTGGGAACGAAATCTAGGTCCTCTGCAATAGCAACCGTGATCTTAACGGCACTGAAGTATCTCTCCGCCCCAGAGGCTTTGTTGTTGATGTTTATTTTTGTTTATTAATATTTTATTTTTGTTTTAATTTCTGTTGTGGTACTGCTTGATGTATGTAAAGTGAACCCATAGCATGCATGCCAGCAGAGGTCAGCTGCAGTCACTTTTGACCCCTTGAACGCATTTATAGTATGCCGTTAGCCACCATGTTGGGTGCTGGTACTTGAACCTTGGTCCCCTCTGCACAGCAGGCCAGTGTGCTTAAACGCTTTAGGAGAGCCATTTCTCTATCTCTAGCCCCCAATATCTGGTTTTGACATTTAATGTTTTTAAGTTTCTTTGTATATTCTTTTTTTTTCTTTTTTTGGTGTTTTCGATACATGGTCTCCCTAAGGGCCCCAGCTGTCCGGGAACTCACTCTGTAGACCAGGCGGGCTTGAACTCACAGATCCCACCTGCCTCTGCCTCCCAATTGAGGATTAAAGGTCGTGTGCCACCACACCCTGCTTTTCTTCTTTGTATATTCTGATATTACCCCTGCCAGATGTGGTTCCTGGCAAAGATCCTCTCCAGTTCTGCAGGCTGGCTCCTTCCTTGCTTGATTTCCTTCCTTTTTAATTCAGTGAAATCCCATTTGGGTCAATTATTGCAACTATTTTTGGAGCGATTGGAATTTTTTGTTGTTGTTTTGGTTTTTGTGTTTAGAAGTCTTTTCTCCTTCACGATGTTTTTAAGGCATTTCCCCCAGTAGTTTCAAGCTTTCAAGTCTGACATTCAAGGCTTTGCTTCATTTGAATGGAATTGTTTTTTGAGGTGAGAGATAGGGGATCTTTAGTTTTGTTCTTCTACTTGTGAATATCCAGTTTTCCCAGCCTCATTTACTGCAGAGGCTGTCCTTTCTGCCACGTATGTTGTTGGTGCTTTTGTCTGATAGTGATGGTGCTATGCGTGTGTGTGTGTGTGTGTGTGTGTGTGTGTGTTCCTAGGTCCTCTGTTTTACTCCAATAGTGTGTCTGTTTTATTTCAGGTAGGGCTTTTTTTTTTTTTAAAGATTTATTCTGGGGCTGAGAGACAGCTCAGCAGCTAAGAGCACTGTCTGCTCTTGCAGGAGATCCTGGTTCTTGGCACACACGTGGTGGCTAACATCCATCTATAACTCTAGTTCCAGGGGATCCAATGCCCTCTTCTGACCTCAGGCATTGCAGGACATGGGTGTACTTAACATCTATGCAGGCAATACACTCATACACATAAAATTAAAAAAAAAAATAAAACAAATTTATTCTATTTTGATTATGTGTGTTGTGTATTTCTCTGTGTGTGGTATGCGCACATGAGTGTGGGTGCCCTTGGAAATGAGAGGCATTAGATGTCTTTGGACCTGGAGTTACAGGCATTTGTGAGCTACCTATTGTGAGTGCTGGGAACTCAAAATGGGCATGAGAAAAAAAAAACCGAGGTAAAATCTCATAGAATGCTAATACATATGAATAAGAAAATGTAGAACTGGATAGTACTTCTGTTTAAAATGAAAACATTTTATGCCTATAAGCAGATTAAAATATAATCTGCCACTTCAGCAGCCGGGCATGGTAGCACATGCCTTTAATCCTAGCACTCGGGAGGCAGAGGCAGGCGGATCTTTGTGAGTTCAAGGCCAGCCTGGTCTACAGAGTGAGTTCCAGGACAGCCTGAAGCTCCAGGGAGACCTTGTCTCAAAAGAAAAAAAAAAAAAAAAAAAGATAAAAAAAAAAAATCTGCCACTTCAAAGTGGGCTAAAAGGCATTAAAATAATAGAAAAGAATTAGAAGAACTCAGGAATAGGGTAATATAAGCAAGAGACGCACAGGGCATGAGAGTTTTAGGGGAGAGCAGTACCCAGAGAAAATCATACCCTGGAACCACATAATATGAAACAAAATATCACCAAATACAGTTCAGTAGAATAGCATATAATATTGGATATTATATTGGATAGCATATAATATTCCAAAGAAGTTATTTACAGAAACTTCTGGTAATTTACTTTCTTGTAGAGTGCTCACAAATCTTGGGCTATTTATGGTTTCCACCATAACAACTTACTGCTAAAAGCCAGGCATGGTGGTTCATGCCTATAATCCCTTAGCATACAGGAACTTGGGATGTGAAGGCAGAAGCATTGCTATGAGTTTGAGGCCTGCCTGGGTTGCATAGTAAGTTCCAGGAAAGCCTGGGCTACAGAATTATATCTCAGCAAACCAAAATCAAAACCCACACATAAGAATGAATGAAGCAAACAGAAAACCATAACTCATTGTCCAAATGCAGTGGCTGAATTCCTTCTTAGAGGGGCACTGATTCCTCAGGAGTGCCTCGAGGTATAGAAACCCACAACAGCACACAGCAGTGGGGCTTCTCAAGGGCTGGGGAAGGACACACATCCATTAGCAGAATTCCCGAGGAGCGCAGGTCCCCTAGCTTCCCGCAAGCACGGGAAAATCACAGAAGTGAAGGTCGGGACAGTTTTGGGGAAGGAAAGAGAGATTTAAGACTCCAAAGCCTGATCAGGGTATGCGACCTTCCATCCTGTGAACTCAGCAGAGCTTAATAGAAATTCACCCAGAATTTAATTCTGTATCCATTCCTCTGGAAAAAACACTTGGGTAATTGTGATTTATTTGTTCAGCAAAACATGAAGTTAGAGAATGCTGTTTCCCTTTGAATTTTTCTGCATCAACAGCACTCTCTCCTCAAAGTGAAATGTAAGGGCCATTACTGCACAAAGCAAATCACCAGGAAGACAATTGTTTCCAAAAATTAATGCGGTATGAGCATGCTTTCGAAGCAGGCCTGGCTGCAGCAGGTCCAGGAACGAGATCGGCCTCCCACTTGGTTCAATAGGCTCTGTTGCCAGCTTGAGCTTCTCAGTACTGTTGATCTTGTATCTTGTAATTCTGATGGACCCTGGGACATGCAGGTGGTGGGCAGGAGGACGTGAGAGGTTCATTGGCAGTGGGTTTATACTGCCTCCATGGCGTAGTGTAGATAATGCCCCTGCACACTGCATTTCGGAAAACACAGGATGCAAACACAGTGACACTCAAGTGGGTACCTAGTCAGTTTATTATGCCCATGATGGTGTAAGCTGGGTCTCTGGCAATCCCAAGAAGCTAGGCTTTCCACACAAACCAGAACTTGCTTCAAATGCAGAAACCAGTTGCTGATGTTCAATAGGGAAGGACTGAAGAACCCTAGCATATTTGAACTTGTATCAGACATATAGTTATGCTGAACGTGTGAGCTCCTTTTCCTTTTCCTCTTTTCTTACCGAGCAGCAAACCATAGATAGTGTGGCTGGCATGCGCACATACGAAGAAGAAGTGAAATGGAAACAGTCACTGGGTGTGGTGGTGCACAGTTGAGTTGATTTTGTGCACCGTTCCTACTGTTTGACAAGGACAAAATGCACGTATGAGCTACAAAATATGGTTTGTGTAATTTTGGTGTTCTGTATACAAGCTAAATGTCCTCATATTTGGCTTTAAAACCAGAATTGTATAGTAAAAAAATGAGTGGTAAATGTATGCAATAACTTAAAATTTATTTTTTTTCTTTACTTAGAATGATATTAAATAGTAAAAAACCCCCACAAAGAAAAACAAGCAAAACAATAAAAAACTCCCTTAAAATTATAAATCCGCCGGGCGCACCCCTTTAATCCCAGCACTTGGGAGGCAGAGGCTGGCGGATCTTTGTGAGTTCAAGGCCAGTCTGGTCTACAGACTGAGTTCCAGGACAGCTGGGGCTACAGGGAGACCCTGTCTCAAAAAGTCCCACCCCAAAAAAGATAAATCCATGATAAATCGAGAATTCAACTGAAGAAGAAAGGAGAGGCTATGATAGGCCAGCACTCTCAATTCTTTCTGATCTTTGAAGAGGGGAGCCCACATTTTCATTTTCATTTTGTACTGACTTTCGAAAATTTCATAGCCACTCCTGTATGTTTGAAAGCCATCTCCCCATGAATTTTCAGGGTATGCTTTATGCAATGAATTTTGGCTGAAATGTAAATATTTTATTCTTTTCACCACCTCTTTGAATTACCATGGGATTTTGGGGGTTTAGGGCAGAATTCTTGCCCTCACTGGGGCTCTTCAACAGATACAGGAAAGATACCAAAGAAATAAGAGAGTTGCATTGCTTTTTTTTTTTTTTTTAGCTCCTCTGCAAGAGCAGTCAGTGCTCTTAACTGCTGAGCCATCTCTCCAGCTCCGAGAGTTGCTTTCATAAGGTAGATACACTCATCCCAATGATTAAATACCTCATGAGATTTGGAGCCTTGGGAGGTGGGGGGAGATGGTGGTGGTGGTGGTGTTAAATCTGGCCTGCGACGTATTTTGTACAGCCTTGAGTTAAGAATTGCCTTTACTTTTTATTTTATTTTAATTAATTAGTTAATTTATTTATTTGAGACAGGGTCTCCCTGTAGTCTCAGTTGGCCTACAACTTGCTATGTAGACCAGGCTGGCCTTGAACTTTGAGAGCTCTGGCTGCCTATGCCTCCCTAGTGCTGGGATTACTTTACTTTGCAGCTTGGCCTTTACTTTTTTTTTGTCTTTTCGAGACAGGGTCTCCCTGTAGCCCCAGCTGTCCTGGAACTCGCTCTGCAGACCAGGCTGACCTTGAACTCACAAAGATCCACTTGCCTCTGCCTCCCAAGTGCTAGGATTAAAGGTGTGCGCCACCACGCCCCGCGTTGTTGTTCTTTTGTTTTGTTTTGTTTTGTTTTGTTTTTGGTCTGGCCTTTACTTTTTAAATGGTTGAAAAGAGTAACCTTTTATGACACATAAAACTATTTGCAATTCAAATCTAAGGCCTCTGAATAAAGTTTTATTGGAGCGCAGTCTTGCCATGCTGCTATTGGCTCCGACCTTTTCTGTTACAGTGATAGCTCCTGAAACACCATCTGGAATAGACCTATGGTCTGCAATGCCTAAATATTCACTATCTTGGCCTAAATATTTACTATCTAAATTAAATAAATCTAAACGTTTTCATAGAAAAAGCTTCCAAAATCCACTTTGGAAAAAGTGGATGAGGTTCTTGGTGGTAGATCTTTCCAGAGACTTTCCCGGTTAGATGAGGGATGGAATCCTAGGGTCTTGCCACGGAGTTTGAGACAGACTTGGTGAAATACCAGGCATGCTCCATCTAGTGGTAGAATGCTTCAGTCTCAAGACAAGTTCTGAACTTTGTTTTATTTGCCTATGCAGACACCAGGAGTTTCAAAGATTATGCCTAGAGAATATTTAATAGTTAAACGCCGTGTGATGATATTGAAAGGTATTTAAAACTAGAGTGAAATTCAATGAAAACATATTCTCATAAGGGTTTCGGGGGGAAAATATCACAAGTCATTATTAGTCATTAGCGAGTGGAAACGTGTGTACATCATTATTTTATTTGAGGACAAACACCCAATATCCTGTAAAAGTTACTAAGACAAAAGGCATTTATTTTTAATAGTAGAAACTGTTCTATTTCTCCCCGAGATTTAGAGTAACACACTGTACTGGACTCTCCACCTTATTCTCTTCCTTAATACTTCGGCTAGAAGGGAGCCCTCTGTTCACTTTTACCATTGGTCATCGTGGATGTCTTTTCCTCAATGGAATGGATCCTTGATGACAGAACTTTCCCACGCTGATCTAGCTCTTCAACCACTGTCTTTACCAGCGTGGTTTTGGATAAATCTGGAGATAAAACAGGTGAATACACATATTCTGTCCCCAAAATTACATGACAAAAATTCAACTGTTGATTGTAATACTTTATACACATTATTTGTGATGGAGTATATTACATATAGATCTATAACAATAGTTTGGGGGTAGTTGGATAAAACTCAAAATACTGTCTGTTTAGAACACTTTAAATTACTTAACTATAGTCTTTGCTATAGTGTATGGTTTCCATTAATGTAAGAGTATTTTTTGCAATAAAAATACAACTAGGCTTTCATTACCTTTTGATGGAGCCCCTGAGCTTCCTGACCCAAAGCCTTTTGACTTGGAGCATGAACTGTAAAAAAAGAAATGTTTATTATCACTTAAGAAATACTTATCAGGGCTGGAGAGATGGCCTAGCGGTTAAGAGCGCCGACCGCTCTTACAGAGGACCCGGGTTCGATCCCCAGCACCCACATGGCGGCTGAGAACTGTCTGAAACTCCAATTCCAGGAGAACTCCAGTTCCAGGGGGAATCCGACACCCTCTTCTGACCTCCGCGGCATTGCACGACACGGGTGCACAAACTTGCATGCAGACAGTACATTCATACACATACAGAAAAAAATAAAATTAATAAAAAAAAAAAAGAAATACTTATCAAAGTAATGACTCAAGTGGGCTTTATACACCCCAAACATCTCAGTCTTTACCATGAAGGAAATATTAAGATTTTTATGTGCTGGAGCTAGAAGTAATTAAAAATTATTTAAAGAGAGGATATTTAAAAATACCATATTTAAAAAAAATACCTTATTTTGTTGAGTGTGGTGGCACACGCCTTTAAACCCAGCACTTGGGAGGCAGAGGCAGGCAGATCTCTGTGAGTTCAAGGCCAGCCTGGTCTACATAGAGAGCTCCAGGCCAGCTGGGACTAAAGGGAGACCCTGTCTCAAAAAGACAAAAAAAAACCCCCCCAAAAACAAACCCTTAGTTTGATTTGATTTTTCTTTTCAAGAATTTTTTATTTTGGGGGTGGTGTGTGTGTGTGTGTGTGTGTGTGTGTAAAACTGCTCTGCTCTACACCTTCTTTTTTGAGACAGAGCCTCTTACTGAATCTGGAGTTCACATATAAACTAGACAGACTGGTCAGAAGACTTCCATGTGCACCATCTCTGCTCCCTGCCAGCTCCGGTTACAGGCTGGTGAAACTACACCCAGGTTCTATGTAGGTGCTGGGAATCAAACTCAGGTCCTTATGCAGCAAGCATTTAATCCACTGAGCCACTGCCCCAGCCTCTCTCATTTTATTTTTTTAAAAAAATCTAAGAATTTAAAGTTTAAGAAACATAGATTAGATGAATATATATATATTATATGCAATCTATATGGGAATTGTATATCTACTTTAGGGCCCCAGTGATATTAGAGATGAATTGAAAGAAGGATAAAACCTGCCCATGGGGCCCAGGGCTGGAGGGGAAGAGACCCTGGTCAGGAGAATCTGGAACAACCATGATTAACATGGACGATAATTGGGAACTTGTCCAGGGAGGACTGAGATCACCTAAGCCAGATGAGGGGTTACTCTTTAATGTACAGAACATGGAACAGATGATTCCAGAAGCCAGAGATGGACATGCTTTTGTGCAGTGAGAGGGAGAAGAAGTGCTTGTGAGTGTGGAAGGCCAAGGAGCCGGGTATGGGTACGGCTGGGAGCTTCACAGTGGTCTTACTTTCCACCCCCGTCTATGAGGCGGCAGTAGGTCTCAATTTCCTTCTCCAGGTGGGCCTTGATATCCAACAGCTGCTCATGCTCCAGCTTCTGCCCCTCCGTCTCCGTCCTGACCTGGTGCAGCTGTTCCTCCAGGGCGCCGATCTGAGCCTGGATCTGCGCCAGCTGCGCGCAGTAGTTGCCCTCGGTCTCGGTCAGCGAGCACTCCAGCGAGTGTTTCTGAGGATGTCAAAGATCCACAGCAAGGGATGAAACCACTGAGGAGTACCTAGCCCCGTTTCTCAGCAACTTGAAGAACCACTCCCCAGGCAAGTTTGGGAAACATGTAGGGTTTGTCATAATAAAGGAGGAGGTCTGGTTTTGACCAGGTGGGAAACAGGCACTGGATGACCTGATGTGGAATAAATGATGCTTTTAAAAAAAAATGATGCTTTTGCCACAAGACATTTTAAAAATATTTTCTACTTTTAACTAATTAATTGGCTAATTAAATAATTAACTAACTTAATTAACTTATTATATGTGTGTTTGGGGGAGGTGTGTGCCACAGTGCACCTGTAGAGGTCATTCTGTGGGAACTGGTTCTCCCCTTCCACCACGAAGGTCATCAGGCTTGTCAGCAAGTGCTCTTACCCACAGAGCCATCTCACTCACCTCCTACAAGATTTTTGACTAATCCACTAAACAGATTTTGGTTAACATTTTCTGTTAGGACGAACATACACATGATAGCATTTGGGCAGCACAGTAAGTAATCAACGTGTGAAAACGTATATTCTAAAAATGTTAGGGTTGTCTGTGGCATGGCAATTTTACTTTGCGATTGTCTTCATCCATCACCAGCCCTGTTGTGATCTTGTTTTTTCTATGAATCTCGTCTTGATTTTCTGTCATCTCTCAAAGCCTTCTTGTTGAAGCAGTTGAGACTGAATGAAGCTTTAATAGGGTGAGTCTCAAGAGCAGAGCTCGTAACTCACTGGCCACTAGTCCACTCTGCTCTTGTGACTATTGTGCTTCCTCCCTTCCCCTGCAATTGTTTGGTCAACTGTAATTTGCTTGGTCACGTGATCCCCACTTCAATTATGGTAATTTCCTTCTTTCTCTTATCATATATAAATATATACATCCAGGCAGTTATTATTTCTGATATTAGTTATTACCAGAATGCCCACCCGTCTCCTACTCTGTCATCTTCCTTTCCTTCTTGTTGGGTGACTACTGTTCTTACATCACAGAAGACAAAGCCTTTATTAAAAGAGGGTGCAAGGTTCTGTCTCACATTTTCTAGGGTGGTTCGACCTAAGTGTTTACATAATAAATATATTTTATTTTTAAATTTTTTCCTTTTATCGTTGTGTGTGCATGTGCACATGTGTCCCTGTGTGTGTGTGTGGGGGGGTGTATGTGGGTGCACCTGTGTGTGGAGGATACACAGGGTGTCATTCCTTAGGTGCTGTCTACCTTATTTTTTTGAGACAGGGTCTCTCCCTCAGCAGGTGGTCACTGATTCAGCTTTCTTCACATGGGTTCTGAAGATCCAAGTCACATCCTCATGCTGGCAAGGCAAGCACTTTACCCACAGAGCTGTGTCCCCAGCTCCTATGCTACCCTTTTAGTACAGTAATAGCATTATAATTTTAAAGATGGTTTCCTGTATTGTCGCATATGTGGCATATTGATTTCATCTTAGGACCACAAGGAGGGAGTTATAAGAGAGTCATCATAGCAGGCAGGCATGGGCCCAAGGGGGCTGAGAACCTCAAGATGGGGACTTACACTGGCTCTCAAGCACAGGGGCAGAAGGGGATCAGGAGGTCATAGAGAAGGTGAGAAGAGCAGAAAGATGCCAGGAAGGGCTGTCCTCTTAGTTAAAAGCTTCAACTTCCTCATCCACTTAGAATATTCCTTTGGCAGGTGGCTACTAATCTCGTAGATCAGAGGGGACAGCATCTCTGTTCACAGCCTTCCATTGGAAAGGCTGGCCATGTTGAGATGACCTTGGAAGTTTGCATAAAACAGGAAGCAAACATGCAGATGTTTACATGGACAACCTGTAACTGACTCCTATTGTACCTGTGGGAAATTGAACTTCTCACAGATGACAGAATCTTGGATATGGAAGCTGGGTTGCCACTGTTATTCTATATTTAATTATACTGAGTGTTAAATGGACTGGGGGGGGCAGATTATTTCCTGATCCCTTACTACAGGGTGGTGATTTGATCCTAGACTCTAACTGCTTTATAGTATCGTTGCTTTTATGTCCAAATACTTACAATTCTAACTTGGAAACCTAATAATTTATTTCCTTCATGAAACAAAGAGCAATGCCTCAGGGCTCTGGTGGTTTTCAGGGAAAAAGGAATGTAGATGAGGAGGAACAGAGAGCCAGTTAGCAGCAGTGTTGAGGGTGAAGAGGAGAGGGACATGCTGGCGAAGCCGGGGTCAGCCCATGGTAAAAAGAAGTCTCCCATCTAAATATTATACAGCAAGAGAGTGGAGTGTGCGTTTGTAAGACGAGTGAATCAAGCCTCTTCCTTTTCTACTGAGCCATCTGTTTACTCTGTGGCATCCTGTTCTCATCTGTAGTAGCTACTTTTTGTTTCTAGGACAACCTGGTGTTCTCAGAGATCAGGAAACCTCTTGTGAACATAGAGAATCCTTGGGCCAGGTGTGCGTCATTCTCAAATTAAAACCTTTTGGATGCTGCCAGCTTACAGCCCTGAAGGGAAGCAGGTTTTAGAACTGGGTTGTTTCCATGATAACTTTTGAAGCCTTCTAGATGCCCCAGATGTGCCCAAGTGGCCAAATGCCAGGCTTTGTGGGGTGTGAGCTCTGGGGATGCCAGCTGTCCTGAACATTCTGGGTACCAGGGCAGATAGTACTCTGGTCAGGTCAGTGCGTTACTCTGTTAATATTCCTTCCTCACCTTTAGGAGATGCTGGTGTGTGTGATCCTTGCCCTGCGTAACCAAATAACCCTGGTCTCATCGCTTATTTTTAATTGAAAAAACACTGCCAAGCTTGCTCTGGGAGCCGATGAAACTATGCTACGGGTGGAACTGGGTGCCAGGATGGTTGGTTGTTTTCATGAAATGAGCCCTGAGCACCATACAGCCAGGAAATGTCAGTGGTGTCAAGGTGCCCGGGGGGAAGACATTGTCTCCCTCTGTCTCCTTCCGGTTTCCCTGGTCTTTCAGTCTTTAAGCAGGGAAGAAGACATTTTCTTATACTTTGGAGAATCAGGAAATGCAGATGGAGCACTAGCACCTACTGTTGCCAGGAGGGACTGAAGCTCAATTTCCAGTGTCTGCATGGTGCGCTTCAGCTCGGTCAGCTCTGTCCTGGCCGAGGTGGCCGCGCCCACGTCGTTGGAGATCTGCTGCTGCAGCGTGGCGCTCTGTAAGGCAGAGCGCACAAGGTCACATTGAGCCTGACCCACTAGAGTGGACACGTCTGGTCTGGACACCTCACCTTTTCTTGGAACCAGGCCTCAGCGTCCCTGCGGTTCTGCTCAGCCAGGGCTTCATACTCCGCTCGCATGTTATTGAGCAGGACAGTGAGGTCCACCCCCGGGGCTGCGTTCATCTCCACGTTCACGTTGCCTCCTGCGGAGCACTGCAAAACCTTCATTTCCTAGAGTGAAATGCGAGTGGGATTTTAGGGTCACTGTGTGTCCAACAGTTTGAGAGAAGGGTTCAGACACATTATTTCAGGTCCCCAAATTTGCAGAGTAATATACAATTTAGGGCTCCAAATTAAAAAAAATTATTATTTTTTTATCTTATATGTATGAGTGTATTGCCTCCAGGTATGTTAAGTGCACTCAAGTTGTGCAATGCCCTCAGAGGTCAGAAGAGGGCGTCCAGATCCTCTGGAATTGGAGTTACAGATAGTTGTTAACCAGCTTGTGGGTGCTGTGAATCGAACCCCTGACTTCTGCAAGAGTAGCCCCACTGAGCCATCTCTCTAGCCCCACTCCCAATTTTTTAGTCGACTTACTTGGTCTATGTTCATTCTAATAATCCATCTGCCCATCCATCGATCCATTCATCTTTGTGTTTTTGAGACTTACTCTGAAGCCTGGACTGATCTGGAACTTACTATGTAGTCCATGCTGAGCCTTGAATTTGTGACAATCCTCCTGCTTCAGCTACCCAAGTGCTGAGAATACAGGGGTGAACCCCCAGACAAAGCCCAAACACATTTTTAATTAGTTATTCATTCATTAAGACAATTATATCTGGGCCCGGTGAGATGGCTCAGTGGGTAAAGGTGCTTACTGCCAAGCTTGGTTGCCTGAGTTCCATCCCAGCACCCACCAGGTGGAAGGAGATAGCCAAGCTGTCCTCTGACATCCAAACACCTGCTGAGGCACACGCATGGCTCTCCTTCACAAAGTAAATAAGTAAAATGTAATAAACAATTAAAAAGACAACTACACTCACCATTGCCACAAAATGGTTACAATGTCTCAAAGGAATGTTTTTAACTTTTTTTCCAAGAAGGGACTGTAAGATCAGATAACTGTCAACTAGCTATTGAGTGGATAGGACCGGAGCATTGAAAAAAAAATCAGACAAATAACCACCGTTGTGGGATTTTCAGCTTAGAGACAGTACTTGTCACTTGCTGAGGGACTATTGGATGCCAGGTTCTTTCCTAAGGATGTTCACATACTTAGCAAGTCCTTATGAAGCATGTGCTTGCCGCACAGATTAGGGAACTGAAGTACAGAGACGCGGAGTGACGCGCCTAGGCCACTGGGATGCCGTGCGGAGGGAGTGAGAACAGGGCTTCCCTACCCGCGTGTTTGTTCTGAGCAGTCACACTATCCAGGGTCTGTGTCCTTGGGTAGGTCAGAGATCCTACTGTTAGTGTGTTCACTGTGTCCTACCTAGGGTAGGTCAGATATCCTGTTGTCAGTGTGTTCAGCTGAGTCAGAGGATGGATTTCTAAACACACAAGCAAACTGTTTTCTTCTTAGTTCTTTGAGCACCTGACCTTTTTTCATTTTAACTGCTTTCTAGGGATTGATAACTTAGGTTTCCTCCCTCCTCCTCCTCCTCCTCCTCTTTTTCCTCCTTCTCCTTCTCCTCTTCCTCCTTTTTCTCCTCCTCCTTTTCTCCTCCTCCTCCTCCTCCTCCTCCTCTTCCTCCTCCTCTTTTTCCTCCTTCTCGTTCTCTTTCTCCTCCTCCTCCTTTTTCTCTTCTTCTTCCTCCTCCTCCTCCTCTTCCTCCTCTTCCTCCTTCTCTTCCTCTTCTTTTTAACAAGGTCTTGCTGTGGAGCCCAGGCTAGCCTCCATTTCGCATCCTCTACCTCCCAAGTACTGAGATTACAGGAAAGTACTGCCATACCTGGCCTTTCTATGGCTTTCTTTTTCTTTATTTTTAAAAATATTTTATTATTTTTATTTTGTGTGTATGAGTATATTGCCTATAAGTGCATGGTGTTGTGTGTTGTGCTAAAGCAACCCTGAGTGAAAAGTGCAATACTGGGGGACTATGTTACCAGACTTCTAGCTATATTACAGGGCTATAGTCATAAAGACAGCCTGATATTGGCAAAAAACCAGAACCATTGACCAATGGAACAAAATTGAAGATCCAAACTTGAGCTCATATAACTTCAGCTACCACATATTCGACAAAGGGGCAAAAAAAAAAAAAAAACTCAATGAGGAAAGATATCATCTTCAGCAAATGGTGTTGGCAAAACTGGATCACCATTTGTAGAAGAACAAAATTAAACCCCTACCTCTCACCCTGTACAAAAATAAACTCCAAATGGATAAAAGATCTCAACCTAAAACCTGAAACCCTGAAGGTGATAGAAGAAAAAGTCAGCAGCAACCTATAAGACATAGGTGTAGGAAAAGACTTTCTAAATCAAACAGCAGCTGCACAGGAAATAAGGACAACAGCTGACAAGTGGGACCTCATCAAACTCAAAAGCTTTTGTACAGCAAAAGAAAAAATCAAGGAAGTGAAGAGAAAACCCACAGAGTGGGAGGAAACCTTCATCACTGATATATCAGACAAAGCATTAACATCCAGAATATATAAGCTACTTAAAAAACAAAGAAGAGCTGAACAGAGACTTCACCAGTAAGGAAGTAAAGATGGCTGAGAAACATCTTAAAAAGTGTTCAACATCATTAATAATTAAGGAGATGCAAATTAAAACCACACTAAGGTATCATCTCACTCCAATAAGACTAGCCAAGATCAAGAAAACAAAAGACACCAAATGCTGGAGAGGTTGTGGGGAGAGGGGAGCACCCATCCACTGCTGGTGGGAATGTAAACTGGTACAACCACTGTGGAAATCAGTGTGGAGAACCCTTAAAAAACTAAAAATGGGGGCTGGAGAGATGGCCTAGTGGTTAAGAGCACCGACTGCTCTTGCAGAGGACCCGGGTTCGATCCCCAGCACCCACATGGCGGCTGAGAACCGCCTGTAACTCCAATTCCAGGAGAACTCCAGTTCCAGGGGAATCCGACACCGTCTTCTGACCTCTGCGGCATTGCACAACATGGGTGCATAGACCTACGTGCAGACAGTACATTCATACACATAAAAAAAAACCTCAAAATGAGCCTACCACCTGACCCAGCCATACCACTCCTGGGTATATACCCACAAGACGCATCCTACCGCAAAGATACATGCACAGCTATGTTTATTGCAGTTCTCTTCACAATAGCAAAGACTTGGAACCAACCCAAATGCCCCTCAACTGATGACTGGATAACAAAAATGTGGTACGTCTACCCAATGGAGTTCTATGCAGCAGTAAAGAAAGATGACATCATGAGCCTTGCTGGTAAATGGATGGAACTTGAAGCAATTATACTAAGTGAAGTAACACAGTCCCAGAAAAAAAAAAAAAAAAGGTAAATGGTTTCCCTCATTTGTGGCTGCTAACACCAAATCCCCTGTTGGCAGGCAAATTGAGCAACTTTATTATTATATTTCATTGTATCTGAAAGCAACTGTGCTATTACAATGTGAATCTATAAATGGGCTCTAGAATCGTCTTACCACTTATACTCACACATTGTAATTACCGTATGTAGATGGAGGATATGTAGTCATATTCTAAAAAAAGAATGTAAAGTTACACGACTTTATACCTGCATGCAAATTTACTTTTAAAATGTGAATCCCTAAATGTGTTTTGGAATTCACCTATAGTTTATTTTCAGACTTTGTAATTTTGATTTATGTGTGGAGTATATATATGCATATTTTGGAGTAATATAAAATTAAAGGGAACAAAAAAGAGAGAAAAAAAATAAAATGAAGACTGGAGGCCTGCCTGTTATAGGGCATTTTCTGAAAAATTGTAACCCACAGTTTTGGAGATTTTTCCAATCACTTTGGGAATAATACATTCTCTCTCTCTCTCTCTCTCTCTCTCTCTCTCTCTCTCTCTCTCTCTTCCTCCCTTCTTCCCTCCTTCCCTCCCCGAGCTTGAGTTACCTGATATGAAGTGTTAATAGTCATTTTATTACTGTGCAGTGTCACCTTAAAGCAAACCAGACTCAGCAGGAAGTAGAGCAAAACACTACCATCTTTTCCAGTCACAGTGGTCTTTTGTGAGGAGACTAAACTCAAGATTGGCTTATGTGAATGAACTAAATAGTCTTGTACAAAAAAATATGATGTGTTATTTCCAAAGGGATGAAAGTGTATCTTCCCACAGAATGTAAGAATACAGATGAAATAGTTAAATCTGTTATCTTGGAGGATGAATCAGAAGGCCAGAAGAGGAGAGATAATATTCTGTTTTCATCTCCCCAGGCATGAATGATTACACGGAGCATGAATCACTATCGGAATTTCAACACTCTCTCTCCTAGGTGTTTTCCTGTACAGAACTGTGCTGGGAGCAGAAGGGAAGGGAAGTCCCGCCTACCTCTTCATGGTTCTTCTTGAGATAGGTCATCTCCTCACTCAGGGATTCATATTGTAGCTCCTGGTCAGTCCTGCAGAGGGTCAGCTCATCCAGAACACGCCGAAGGCCGTTGATGTCCGCCTCGACATTTTGGTGGAGAGTGAGTTCATTTTCATATCTTGGGGAGAATTTAAATGAATTTTAGTGCAGGTTAGACCACTTCAAGAAGTTGAAGAAGTAAATCTCTATTTGGATTTAAACTGGAAATTTGAAACTGAATTAGGATTTTTAAAAATTTTATTTATTTTTATGTCTGTGAATGTACTTGTCTGCATGTAGGTTTGTGCACGCGTGTCATGCAATGCCTTGGAGGTCAGAAGAGGGTGTCAGATTCCCCTGGAACTGGAGCCAAAGACGGTTCTCAGCTGCCATGTGAGTGCTAGGGATCGAACCCGGGTCCTCTGCAAGAGTAGTCGGCACTCTTAACCGCTAGGCCATTTCTCCAGCCCCTGAATTAGGATTCTAAATACTATAAAAATATACATACAGAGAAAGCCCTGTGTGGTCTCCCATGTTTGTAATTCAAGAATATAGAGAGGCTGAGGCAGGGCTATGATGAGTTACAGAATAGCCGCTACACAATGACATCCTGTCACAACACAATACAACACAACACACTAATACACAGAGAAAGACCCCTTTCTTCCAGTTCTTTACAAGACAATTAGCACTTTGTTATCCAATCACTCAAATTCTAATACTGTAACACAATTAAATAAAAATATACCACTTTGTAATTTGACCTAAGTTAACATGACTCAGAGGACACCAGTTACTAAGAATCTACTTTGCATTTGGTATTGTTTTAAGCAGGCATGGGCTACATGAATATTTTGTTCGAGGAATGTAGTCAATATGTATAAATTATGATTGTAATAGTGTAACAAAAGTACCTTGATTCTTTTAATCTTTAGGTCAGTAGTTTATTCTACTTGAGATGAAATGGAAATTTTATTCAACAAATTAAATAGCTAGGAGCCCTTTTTGGAACATGCTTGTTATCTGTCACTTACTTTAGCCGGAAGTCATCAGCAGCAAGTCTGGCATTATCAATTTGCAGAATTACATTGGCATTAGCAGCTGTGGAGGAGATAATCTGGAGGAAAAAGAAAGGAGTTAACAGAAATAGCTTTGCTTTTATTATTTATTTCAAGAAAACATCAACTAATTAAGCCTTCACATCAATTTCTCAGTTTCCTTCCTTCCTTCCTTCCTTCCTTCCTTCCTTCCTTCCTTCCTTCCTTCCTTCCTTCCTTCCTTCCTTCCTTCCTCCTTTCTTTCTTTCTTTCTTTCTTTCTTTCTTTCTTTCTTTCTTTCTTTCTTTCTTTCTTTCTTTCTTTCTTTCTTTTTGTTTTTGGTCTTTTTGAGACAGGGTCCCCCCATAGTCCCAGCTATCCTGGAACTCACTATGTAGACCAGGCTGGCCTTGAACTCACAGAGATCTGCCTGCCTCTGCCTCCCAAGTACTGGGATTAAAGACGTGCATCACTAGGACCAGCTCAATTTCTTACTTTCTTATGAAATTATTGAAATAATTAGAGATTAATTTTTAAAAAGTAGAGAGGGACTGGAGAGATGGCTCATGGTTAAGAACACTGGCTACTCTTATAGAAGACT
This sequence comes from Rhizomys pruinosus, assembly GCA_009823505.1. NCBI lineage: Eukaryota > Metazoa > Chordata > Mammalia > Rodentia > Spalacidae > Rhizomys > Rhizomys pruinosus. The sequence goes on along the minus strand of VZQC01001497.1, from coordinate 1,398,261 downwards.
CAGGTTCAATTCCCAGCACCCACATAGTGGCTAACAACTGTCTCTAACTCCAGTTCCAGGGGATCTGACACCCTCTCTGTTCTCTTTGGGTACTGCAAGACATGGGTGCACTTAAATACATGCAGGCATAATACTTGTACACATAAAAATAAATAACTAGCTGGGTGCTGTGGCACATATGTTTAATCCCAGCACTTGGGAGACAGAGGCAGGAGGGTCTCTGTGAGTTCAAGGCCATCCTGGTCTACAAAATGAGTTCAGGCAAGCTGGGACTGCAGGGAGACCTTGTCTCAGAAAGACCCCCTCCCAAAAAAGGAATAAATAAATAAATAAAAATAAAAAATTTTGGCCTGCCTCTGCCTATCAAGTGCTGGGATTAAAGGGTGCACCACCATGCCTGGCAAATAATAAATAAAAATTAATTAATTAATTAATTAAAAGTAGAGATGTTTAAAATTTATTCTCATAGTGTATTATTTTTAGAATATAATACTTTATTTTCTGTGACTATGATTCAAAATAAACAATGGAATTAACATTTTAGCTACATTGAAATTCATGAATCAAAGTGTCTAATTGTGAGTAATGGGAAGAATTATTTATTAAAATGAAATACAAGTTACAGAAATACTCATGAAGCCTTTCCAATTGGAGTTGTATGTCCTTTTGCCAGAAATTCATTTCTTAGTTTTAAGTACTTTAGCTAGTTCCAAGCTTGTAATTTCTTACCTTACTTTTAAGCTCCTCGATGGTCAAGTGGTACCTGCTGTAGTCATGGTCAAGTCCACGGCAAGATCCTGGTCCATACTTCTCATACCAGCTCTTGATTTTTCTCTCTAACTCAGCATTTGCCTCCTCCAGAGCTTTCACATTATCCAGGTAAGACGCCAAGCGGTTGTTAAGATTTTGCATGGTAACTTTCTCATTCCCAGAGAGGAGACCCCCCTCGCTCCTCGCAAAGCCAACGCCAGCAACATTTCCCAGGGCACCGCCAGCATGGCTCACACCAGGAGCACTGCCCAGCGCCCCTCCCAAGGCCCAGGAAAATCCACTTCCGGCAATAGAATTGCCACCCACACCGCTGCCAGCAAAGCCTGCACCTCCGCTGGGTGGTCTGACAGATCCAGACGATAAGCAAAGGGACCTGGATCCAGCAGAAAACCGGAGGGACATGGTGCCCGCAGAAAGGTCACCTATGTTTCTGGGTATCTGGGGATTCAAAGGGGACCAGAACAGCACCTGCCGATGGTTTCTTTGAGCTTTTATACGATCCTTGGGGGGAGCAAACTAATTGAGTGCTGTCTGCCAAAAGAAATTTGGATTAGCATGAAATTATGTATAATTAATGCCTCACATCCTTGGGTGTTGCTTCAGGATATTTATTATCTTACATAAGGTAGGGTTTGTTCTATATTAAGTTCATTATTTTAACTTTTAATTTTGAGTGAGTAATCCTTTACTTTCATCTGGAGACCCTCAGGACTATACCATCATTATTTCGTGCAGGGGTTAATCAAGTGTTAAAAGCTAAGTAAGACTGAGATAGGGTACTGTCTCAGTTACCACTGAGGTGTATAAAGGACTATTAATTACAGAAACAGGTATTATATCCCATGAGAGCGAATATATCTCTGGTAATTTCCCCTTTGTAGCACAGTTTCAGCCCGTATTTAGTGTCTGGACAATGACACGAATTTGACTTACTCCCTCATTGAACATGTATGGCTACTGTGTCAAGTGCTCTATGTTAAGCCCCCAAAGTGGAAGATCTGATGCTAAATAAATGTGAAAATCAATCTGTAGGGAATTGTCAGGTCCCCCAACCAGGGCTGAGTTGTGTTTGGTTTTCTGTGGTAGACTAAGGAGTTTGGAATAAGTCCTAAGTAAAAAGCAGAGAAACATCAAGTTGAAATGAACTGATAAGGCCAACTACAATGTTAAAATGGTGGTGGGGGGGAGGATGGTGATGGGTGGAAGAAGATGGATTCGAGAGGAGATGGCGATAGCTTGTTAGCAAGTGAAGCAAAGGAAGAATTAGGATGACTTTCCTTTTTGACAGGATTCTTACTATGGACCAGGCTGTCCTTGAATTGGTGGTTCTAATGCTGGGACTACAAGTATGCTGTAACAGCGTATGTGGTGGGGGATGACTCTGGTAATTGATTTCAGATACTAGGAATTCATAATGTTAACTGAGACAAGGACATAGTGAGGAGGTGAGGGTGCTAAGTTGAGTTTTGGACCAACTAACTGAATTTGATGATGAAAATGGTTGCTAGGAAGAGTCAATGTTCAAGGTTTAGAGTAAGAATATGGCCCAGGGGGGTTGCCCGGCTGGTAACGGGTAAAGGGACTGCTAGGCAGATTGGAGGGTTGGCTCTTATTTCTGTTCATGTCTGATCATGTATTTGGAAGTGATCCTGAATGCTGAGCACACTGATGCCGATTTGGGGATTTGGAAGATAGATTCAGAAGGAAAAAAAAAAAAATCAAAGAAATGCCTAATGCTCTAGAGAAAATGATCTGGGTAACAGACTGCATGATCAATGGGAAGAAGTAACACAAGAGGAACGGACAGGCTGGGCACAAAGACATGTGGAGTCACTGGATAGGCATTGGAAAGCTCTGTGTCACAGCCCAGGCAGGAGTGGGCGGGGCATGGCCAAAGGGAAGGGAAGCTGGGTTTATGTCGCGTTGTTAGTCTGTTTTCTGTTGCTTCTCCAAGACATATGAAGCTGGGCATCTTATGAAGAAAAGAATCCTATGTAGCTGGCAGTTGACTGGGCAGACTCATCTTTTTGGTCCCCTTGGCCACATCAGAACGTTGTAGAGAAATATCTATGCGAAGATACAAGCGATTGACGATGACTTTGTTTCAAACATCCCACTCAAGAACTGATTGGGGTCCTACAAGCAAAAAATGTGTTAATCCTTTTTGAAGGCAGAGTCCCAAAGGAACAATGAACCAATCACCTTCCATTATGCCCTATCTCTTAAAGGATCCATTACCCCGGCACCAGCACACCAAGGACTGAGCTTCCAGTGCATAAACCCTTGGGAGCCTTACACGGACTGTATTCAAACTCTAGCAGTTGGAGAGTGGAGACCAAAATTTGGAGTTCTAAAATATGTAGAAATTCAGATGTTGTTAGAGTCCAGATTACAGCCCTGGGGACTTGATCTCACAGGCACTGGAATAAGAAGTTAGGAGGAGATTAGGTCCCCAAATCATTGGAGCATGAGATCAGGGACTACTGAGAACAGGATGTTAGGCTGACATGAAGTGTCTTGTGATGTCAGAGGTGGAGGGACGTGGACTGTTAGCCATTTCCTGACATCCTTGGCTGACAAGAGTAAGTGGTAAGGGACACTTGGATAGCATTTTTCCTCAAAAGCAGTTTAACATAAGAATTAAGTGATGTAGAGGTGTAGAGATGGCTCAGTGAATAAAGGTGTTTGTGAAGCAAATGTGAGAACCTGAGCTTGAATCTCCAGAGCAGCTGTGAAAGCTGGGCCTGCTATTCCAGGTGCAGCCCTGCAGACAGGTGTGAAAGCTGGGCCTGCTATTCCAGGTGCAGCCCTGCAGACAGGTGTGAAAGCTGGGCCTGCTATTCCAGGTGCAGCCCTGCAGACAGGTGTGAAAGCTGGGCCTGTCATTCCAGGTGCAGCCCTGCAGACAGGTGTGAAAGCTGGGCCTGCTATTCCAGGTGCAGCCCTGCAGACAGGTGTGAAAGCTGGGCCTGCTATTCCAGGTGCAGCCCTGCAGACAGGTGTGAAAGCTGGGCCTGTCATTCCAGGTGCAGCCCTGCAGACAGGTGTGAAAGCTGGGCCTGCTATTCCAGGTGCAGCCCTGCAGACAGGTGTGAAAGCTGGGCCTGCTATTCCAGGTGCAGCCCTGCAGACAGGTGTGAAAGCTGGGCCTGTTATTCCAGGTGCAGCCCTGCAGACAGGTGTGAAAGCTGGGCCTGTTATTCCAGGTGCAGCCCTGCAGACAGGTGACAAAGCTGGGCCTGCTATTCCAGGTGCGGCCCTGCAGACAGGTGTGAAAGCTGGGCCTGCTATTCCAGGTGCAGCCCTGCAGACAGGTGTAAAAGCTGGGCCTGTTATTCCAGGTGCAGCCCTGCAGACAGGTGTGAGGTCAGGACAAGAAAATTCCTGGATGCTCCTGGGTCAGCCAGCCTGGAGTATGCAGTGGGATAAACCAACTGAAACCCCAAATAAAACAAAATACAAAGCGACCGTATTTCAAGCAAGGTTAAAGGTTAAGGTTAACCCTGGAGATTGTCTTCTGATCTCCACATGGATGTCATGACATGAACATACCTGCATTTACATACACATGAATGAATGCACACATATTGTTACACATATACCTACACATTTAAAAACTTATTTATTGTTATTTTTTGCTTTTATTTTATTTTTTTATTTTAAGTTGAACTTTAGAGTACACATAGCATCAAAGTAACATAAATGAAACTTGTGATACCAAAAAAAGCATTAAAATACAGTGATACTTTAACATGGAAGTTCCATTTTTTTCTCCAACTTGTATTGCTTCAATATATATATACATATATAAATATATACATACATACACATATCACCTGAGCTGGAGGATTTCCTTCCTTCCTTCCTTCCTTCCTTCCTTCCTTCCTTCCTTCCTTCCTTCCTTCCTTCCTTTCTCTCTCTCTCTCTCTCTCTCTCTCTCTCTTTCTTTCTTTCTTTCTTTCTTTCTTTCTTTCTTTCTTTCTTTCTTTCTTTCTTTCTTTCTTTCTTCTCTCTTTTTCCCAAAAGATGTCATGTTTTCCCCAAGGACGTGCTTGAAGGTTCCTCCTGGGCAAACCCAAACAACCATCAATCCTGCCCCCGTGCTCCACACTGGGGTCCCCCACCATGGTCACTCAAATAAGGTCCAGCAAGCATGTGTCCTGTCTTGATCTTCCTGCACTGGCCTCCATGACACAGCCTGGGTAGTCCAACAATGGCAGTCTACACTCTGAAGAGGCTGAAATCCCAGTAGCCACTCAGTCCACAAGCTGGATATCTCAGTAGTCCCCATCTGGCATTGAAAGTTTGGAGGAGTCTCAGGTTTTATATCTGAAGTACAATTTCTCAGACCTTACTGATTATTTATTTCTGGTTATACTTTCCTTTTGGATGCTTAAGGCCATACAGTTAGCTCAGATTAACCAAGGTTTTTGAAAAATTTATTTATTATTTTTATTGCTTTATGTGTATTAGTGTTTTGCCTGCATGCATGAAAGTGCACCTGTGTTGTGCAACGCTTGCAGAGGCCAGAAGAGGGCGTCAGATCCCCTGCAATTGGAGTTACAGATGTTTGTTAGCTTTCATGTGGGTGCTGGGAATCAAATCCAGGTTCCGTAATTGCTGAGCCATCTCTCCAGCCCCCAAATTTGTAAAAAAAAAGAATTAAGTGGCAGAAAGCTGGATGTGGTATTAGGGATGGAGAGATTACAGACTCTGCTGTGATGTCCACACATGGGGTGTGTGGGAGTGAAAGCGAGATGCAGGATGAAGCCAAGGCTGGGGCGCAGATGGGAGGAGAATGGCGACAGAAGAGAGGGTGTAAGGGTAGGGAGAGAGACGGGAATCCCTGGTTAGGGACTAGTGAGAAGCTTCTGACAGATGACAGTGCTGGGACTTTCAGAGGAAAGAGACACTAAGTGGTTAATGTAAGAAATAACTTTTTGGTTAAACCTCCATTTTTTTCTTTTTGTAGAAGGACATGCAGAAAAGGTTCAAATAGTTGTCAAAATATGGCTAAAAAAATTTCATCTCTTTAGTTGAACTATTACTTGAGATCATGCTTAGTTTAGCATACTGCCTGACAAGTTGAACTCTCCAACCAATGGCAGCCATTATTGTCATAAGTGTTGTTGTTGTTTTGTGTGTGTGTTGTGTATGTGTGTAGAGGCTGGGGGAGTGAAGGTGAAAGGGAAGGAGACATTAGCAGGGAGAAATAGCTTGAGAACCCTTCCCTGAGGTGGTGGCTGAGGACGGTAGAGTGAAGAGGGTGGATAGACCTGAGGAGGGACAGGACAAACCTGTTTGTAATGACTGGCTTCATGTTCAGACAGGAAAGACTCTGTGGAGTCGTGTTACCTCCAGGATAGTCAAGAACGTCTCTGGGATCTGTGTTGGCATAAGGTTGGTCAGTATTGGCCTGGTGCTCTGGCTAAGGGTGGCATGGCTCTTAAATGCATGTTCTGGGAAAAGTTGTAGGACATTTTAAAAGTTATGAAGAACCTTAGGCATCACTTAATTCTGCCCTTTATTTGGCAGGTTAGCTAAACATGACTCCAAAATTATGAACACTTCACTCAGCATCACAAAGCCCAGGCTGTGTGAAAACTTGCTACATGTTCAAGTTGACTTAGGTTCTTACATCATAAAATTTGTTTATTATTTGTGAATTTCCTAGATGAATACAATGCATTTTTATCACATCTATTCCCCTCTCCAACTCTCCCCTATACACAACATGTTCACCTTCCAACTTCATGCCTTTTGATTAAAAACCCTCAGTGAGGGGGCTGGAGAGATGGCCTAGCGGTTAAGAGTGCCGACTGCTCTTGCAGAGGACCCGGGTTCGATCCCCAACACCCACATGGCGGCTGAAAACCGTCTTTGACTCCAGTTCCAGGGGAATCTGACACCTTCTTCTGACCTCCACAGCATTGTCCGACACGGGTGCACAGACCTACATGCAGACAGTACATTCATACACATACAAAAATAATAATAATAATAAAAACCCTCAGTGAGTCCAGTGACTGATGCTTGAATGGGCATGGCTACAGAGCCATTCCCTGGAGCATGGGAACCTACAAGGGGTCACACTCTTTTTTTTTTTTTAAATTAGTTTTTTATTGATGCTTTGTGCATTTCATACATTTTTTCCAATTCAGTTCAGGCTTATTTCCCTTTCCCTCCCCCCTCCCCC
>VZQC01001497.1:1202465-1390275 GCA_009823505.1 Rhizomys pruinosus | reverse complement strand
AAAAAAGAAATCAAAGCTCTTCCTTTAAGAAGCTTTTGTTTAGGGGGTTGGGGAGATGGCTCAGCGGTTAGGAGCACTGGTTGCTCTTGCAGAGGACTGGGGTTTGTGTTCCTGCACCTACATGGCAGCTAACAACTGTCCATAATTCCAGTTCCAGGGGATGGATGTCCTCCTCTGACCTCCTTGAGCACTGCACGAAACAGGTATACCTATCTACATGGAGGCAATACACTCATATACATGAAATTGAAATAATAAATGAAAGAAAAAAGCTTTTGTTTAAATCAGTTCTCTGGTTGATCCCAGGTTGGAGGCCATACTTGATCCTTCCCTCTATCTCCACGAGGGGGCAGTGTTCTTCTTTAAATAGATGTTGCTCACTCTAGGGCAGAACCTTGGCTTTTCAGCCTGAGTCAGGTGTCCTCAACTGGAAGTGCCTAATTCCTCAACATCATTGATTTAGGTTCTGCTTTGCGTTGGGAGTGCGTTTTACAGATTCCAAAGGGATTTCTTGCGCATCACTTCATATGACCCTTAAGGGATCCAGAAAATAGGAAGACAGTTCCTTTCTTGTTTTTCAAAGAGGAAGAAACCTAGAGAAAACCTTTTCAAGGACACACAACATAAAACTGGATGAATAAAACCCAGAATTGGCTTAATGTGGTAGTCTTTTCAGATTATATAATTATTTTAGGGTCCGGTAGAAAAATAAAGTCAAACAATGCCCAAATTCCTCTTTAATGAAAAAAAAAACATAGTATTTCTTACAAAAGTTTTTTTTTTCCAGAGTTTCAAGTTGGAAATAAAAATTTTGGCTACATTTCTGTGGCCAATAAAGTGTTATTAATTTGTTCATTTGAGAAATATTTAATGAGCACCTATTATGTGTCAGGAACTGTGCCGGCAGCCGATAATATAGAAAGAAAAATCAATGCCACTTCAATTTTTATGGAAATGATTATTTTTTTTAGTGGGGGTGTAGTATTAAGTCAATAACCATAAAATAGAAATTGTATTACAATTAGGGAAAGTGTCAGATGTGGTAGTACAGGCCTTTAAATTTGGCACTTGGAAGGCAGAGGCAGTCAAGATCTCTGTGAGACTGAGGCTAGCCTGGCCTACATAGTGAGTTCCAGGCCAACTGGGGCTACATATAGGAAGACCCTGTCTCCATGCCCCACCACAAAAAAACTAGGGAAGGAAACAATATAAAATTACTAGGGGAAGACAATTTGGATTGTGGTAAGCTTTTAAAGAAATGACATTGAGCAAATATGAGAAAAAGTGTTTCCCAGGCAGGGTATGGAAAGGCATTCCAAGAGAGGAAGAGAATATAAGTATGAATAAATTTCTAGGAGCTGTTAGCTCATTTTATGTTATTACAAGTCACCTGAAGCTGAACAGTTTCGAAGGAAAAGAGTCTTTTTATGCTAATAGGTCTGGGGGCCAAGATCATGCCATTGTCCTTTGGGAAGATCTAGATGGCATTGTGATATTTTGAACAGAATGGAAATAGTGCCTGGCAATGTCTAGCCATAGGGAAGGAAGAGAGAAGAGTCGACGATGATTCCTGTGGAAGGAAAATAATGGTCCTCTGGGGAGGTCTACACCCAGATTTCAGGAACTGAGGCTATATTACTTTACACAGAAAAGGGACTTTAGGATATGACTGAGGATTAGAAACAATGATTCTGAAGGTATTTTCTTATATGAATAGTAGTTGTGAGGTTGGGCGCTGCTGCAGCATAGCATGTATAAACGTGACTCTGACTGTTCTAGTGTAGTAGGTGGGCAGACAGACACTTGAAAGGATGGGAAGACACAGATGGAGCTTTAAGCCAAGGACCTGAAACTCGTGGTACCCAGATGCAGATCCTTCTCAGTCCTGAGTTTTTCTTCAGTACTAGAATAATAGTTGAGTTGAGTTTATAGGAAATTGTGCCAAGAACATGTAAGACATACAGTAGCAAGTCAAGGAATACAATGCATAGATGTTATCAGACAAAGGGACCTTTAAAGTAAACTTATGTTTAAATGTCTATTCCCCCAAATAGCTTCAGTCCTACCAGAGTGTTTTCAAGAGCTTAAGAACACACGTTTTGCCTCAGAAGTTGGCCTTCTGGGTGTGCTGCTCACAGTGATCACATAATTCTTTTGTTTTTTCATTGAACATTAACTCTGGAAGTATGCCACAGGCCACCAAGTCCCAAGATGTATTAACTCTTCATAGAGAGGCTTGCTACATTCTAGAATTCCCACCATTTTAGTTACTTAGTTTCTACCATTCTCCAGGAATTATTCAAGAGCCACATCTAATGACCTTCAACGATGTGGCATTCTGGTTTGAATATCACAGAAATCTTCAGCTCCTGACCTGTGTATTTTCTATGCCATAAATCCCAGAAAATGGCTATATCTTAGTCAACTATTTATTTTTATTTTTTTTATTTTTATTTATTTATTTTTTTTGGTCTTTTCGAGACAGGGTCTCCCTGAAGCCCCAGCTGTCCTGGAACTCACTTTGTAGACCAGGCTGGCCTTGAACTCACAAAGAGCCGCCTGCCTCTGCCTCCCATCAACTTTTTATTTTTATAGTCTAACATGTTGCATCACATATTTTGCTAAATTGTTTTTTCCAAATGAATGGATGGATCTTATCTACTGAGTTAAGTTTTCAGTGACTTCAATCTCTTCCCCCTTTCCTGGCAGGATTCCCAGATTGGTGGTTCTGAAAGGCTTTACTGTACTGTTGACGCTCAAACTGTTCACGGAATGCTGGACATGGTCTGTTTAGCAGTTCTGTCATTTGTCAGGCAGTTTTTTATTTATTTTTTCTTTTCACAGGAAAACAGAAATAGTACAAAATGACAACAACAAAACAAAGCAATAAGAACAAAAAAAAGGGGGGGGGAGGGGAATTTCCATTTCCTATGCCTGTGAAATAAAGAATCGATCTGTGGGGCTTGGTATGTACTTTTCTGTTGTTTTGTCTTTTTCCCTTTTCTCTTTATTTTCTTTCTTCTTTTCCTGCTCTTTCAGGGGTACCAGAAGGATATGTGTTTACTAGGTATTCCAGGAAGCCTTGAGTTCTCAGCTGAGAAAAAGTCTGGTTAATTTGGGGAGGGGGTGTCTCATCCCTAAACTGCCTAATCAATTTCTAGTTCCTGTTTAGTTATGTTACCCTCTGAAAAGGGTCACCCCAGTTTCCAGAAGGGAATCATGACACCGACCACTCTGACTTCCTCCATGCTGAAAAGGGACATTGGGTGTGACAACTGGGGTATCTCCCATTCAGAGGGTCTTTCTAAAGGACCCCCAAAAGGATAGTTATGGCCGTTCCTTTCCTCCACTTTCTTCCCGGTGGGGAGGGTTCTTTTCTGCCCCAATGCTTGTAGTTTGTATTAACTTTTTTTTTCTTTGTCTTTTTGAGACAGGGTCTCCCTATAGCCCCAGCTGTCCTGGAATTTGCTCTGTAGACCAGGCTGGCCTTGAACTCACAAAGATCTGCCTGCCTCTGCCTCCCAAGTGCTAGGATTAAAGGTGTGCACCACCACGCCCAGCTTGTATTATCTTTTTAAAGAGACTGTTCATTTCAGTCCTTACTTTTTCTCTTGATGATAGAGAATCAAGGAAACAAACAGCTCAAGTGATTTAATCAAATGGCTCTTGAATAGTTTTGGCCAGGTTCACATTTATAAGTACCCTCACTGGTTACGATCCAGTATCTCAGGCTTCAACAATTTTGTACTGGGAGTGGGGCTCGCTATTACTGGAGAGTTAAGCTTGGGAAATCCTTTAACAGTTTGGACATGTTTCATGAAAGTAGTACTGACAGTTGAGAGCTAGTAGGTTTCCAGTACATGGGAGACACTGGATAACATGAATACTTGATCTTTTTGGCTCACAGGATTTTTTTTCCCATTTTCAGTTTGTTTGAAATTAATTGTACAAAATAACTGGCTTAACTGACTTTGTCATACATGCATATAAAGCACCTTAGTGGTAATGGATACTTTTCCTCATTCTTAACCCCCAACTTTCTCGGTTTACTTTAGGAGGTATTGCATTTACTGATTTGGACACGACTCACTAATTTTGTTGCTCAGTCAGCACTTACTGGGCCTTAACAATTTGTGTTGAGAACTGTGTTAGGGTTGGGATTATAGTGGCAGGTAAGGCAGACCCAGCACTCTTACTGGCAAACAATCCAGTATCCCAAAAGATTCTCAAAGTACATGCATTAATGAAGTTTCTCTGATAGAGACTCTTGATATGTTAGCCTGGTTCTCAATGTCTGAGGCAGTCTCTCAATGTCTACCTTCTAGACATATTTTAAAGGTATGTTCTATAATGGAGAAAGTAGAGTCATACTTGGTAGAGTCCCACACAAATGGTAAGAAATTAGGGCTCAGATCCTGAGAAATACTGGGACTCAAATCAAGGATGCTGACAGTTGCTGGTCAGTAGACTCAGGCAATCCAGAAGCCTACCAGGGAACACAGGGTAGTCTTAGGGGCACATATTAATTCCAGCTATATGCCCCTCCCCCATAATACTCCCAAGTAGAGTATTAATACCACTTGGACTGGCTGAGAGATGTAATTCAGTCTACACTGAAGGAACAAGGTCTTTAATGTTGATCACTTGGCAATGTTGAGAAAAACGGGGGATTTAGAGGTGTCCCTTTGGATACACTAACATCATCTGACACCAAATAACTTTCTTGTGTGTAATAAGTTTTAGGCATGTTTTCTGTCTGGCTGATTGACTTTTATTGGACTTCTGCTGGAGGATATCTCTGAAACAATATATAAGAACTGACAAAAAGAATGAGGTAGGGCAAAGGTGAGAATCAGAAAATGGGAGGCTTCCTTTTATGTTTTGGGATCTTATTTGAGATTATTTTCAAAATCTTCAAGACTGAAATAATTTAAAACCAGAGAGCTGTGCATCTTTAGGAACTGAATGGGGATTTCTGGACTTTTCCACTCAAATTACTCCTATTAGTCTAAGCATGCCCACAAAGTTAAATAATAATTCTGACAAATTTAGGTAAGTTTGCATCAGTAAGAAAGTTTATTGAAATTCATTAGTAAATGAGAACAGAAAGTATTTTTTTTTCTCCACAAAAGAATACTTTCTGGTACAGTGAAAAGAAGAAATACAGAAATCACAAAATACCTTTTAGACACCTTATTTTCAAGGAGTGAACCTATGTCCACAGACCATCAAGTCAGAAGGGTTTTCTGTGCATAATGGCCTGTGAGAAGACACTCTTGGTTCATGTGGCTTAATAGAAGTGTTTCTTGGTTTCTGATTCGACCATAGACGAAAGGACTCTACCATCAGGTGTCACCTCCTCAATAATGGTCTTGATCACTCTGGTTTTGTTAGTATCTGTGAATTAAAAAAAAAAGAAAATTAGGATTTAGATGAAACGACTTGTAAGGATCCCATAGCTAACTAGCAAGCTATAAAAGTCATAGTACGTATTTTTAAAAAGAAAGAACGCTTTTCCTTTCCTTTAAGGAAAAAAAAACAAAACCCAAGCAACATTTAAGCTGTAGGTGGCATTGAAATCTCGCCGTTTTCCCTTCAAGCTAGGAGTTAAATAAAACACAGATGATTTTCATTAAAAAAAAAAAACTCAGAGCTTGAGTTCAAAGAGCCACAAAAGCATTGCAGAAAGTTAAAACTAATTCTGATTACCCCAGCTAGTTTCTGCTGACCTTGGTCCCTTAGACGATTGGTCGCCACCGGACCCGGAAGAAGAGGTCTTGAACCCTCCGCTTCCGCTCTGGCCTCCGCCGGAACTTCCGCCTCCGTAGCTGCCACCGCCGCCACCGGAACTGCCGCCGCCGCCGCTGGAACTTCCGCCGCCGTAGCTACCGCCGTGGCTCCCGCCGCCGCTGGAACTTCCGCCGCCGTAGCTACCGCCGTGGCTGCCGCCGCCGCTGGAACTTCCGCCGCCGTAGCTGCCGCCGCCGCCGCCGCCGCTGGAACTTCCGCCGCCGTAGCTGCCGCCGTGGCCACCGCTGGAACTTCCGCCGCCGTAGCCGCCGCCGTGGCCACCGCTGGAACTTCCGCCGCCGTAGCCGCCGCCGCGTCCGCCTCCGGAACTAAACGGGGTGCGAGTGTCATATTTGGTTATTGCGGAGGCCCTCTGCATTATTTTATTTATTTATTTATTTACTTATTTATTATTTTTTTTTTAAAATTTATTTATTTATTTTTTTATGTGTATGAATGTACTGTCTGCATGCAGGTCTGTGCACCCGTGTCGTGCAATGCCGCGGAGGTCAGAAGAGGGCGTCGGATTCCCCTGGGACTGGAGTTCTCCTGGAATTGGAGTTACAGACGGTTCTTAGCCGCCATGTGGGTGCTGGGGATCGAACCCGGGTCCTCTGCAAGAGCGGTCGGCGCTCTTAACCGCTAGGCCATCCCTTATTTATTTTTTGAGACAGGGTCTCCCTGTAGCCGCAGCTGTCCTGGAACTCACTATGTAGACCAGGCTGGCGTTGAATTCAGAGATCCGCCTGCCTCTGCCTCCCAAGTGCTGGGATTAAAGGCGTGTGCCACCACGCCGCCTAGCCGCCTTGTCAATTTAGTTTGGAGAAACTACAGCCCTGTCAACTCTGTGTTACAGCATCCTTTGAAACACGTGTATACACAACGCCAAGATCATTCTTGGGGCAGTGCCCTGAGAAAACAAGACTGCTTCCCTGTCCCTCCTTCCCCACCCTCTGGCATTTCCTTGGGGTTTGGGCAAGCTTTGCAATCTGGAGTACTGAGTGACAGTTTGAGTGTTCAGCGTACCCTCCCTCTCCTTCCAGGAGGCTGCGGTAGGTTTGGATTTCGTTCTCCAGGCGGATCTTAATGTCTAGGAGATTTTGGTATTCGGCATTCTGGCACTCGGTCTCAGCTCGGATCTGTTGCAGCTGTTCTTCCAGGGCGGAGATCTGGCTCTGAATCTGAGAGAGCTGCACGCAGTAGCGGCCTTCTGTTTCTGCCAGGGAGGCTTCCAGGGATTGTTTCTGAGGAGGAGATATTGAGTGAAGTGACTGACACATTGGAATTATCCCATAAGTCATCACAGAAGAAGAAGGAAAATGAATAGGATGTATGTTCGATGTCAGCACTGCGATTTGATCACTTTTACATCCGTGCTAATAGTTCTTGTCTTGCGTAACCAGTTTTAGTTTTCCTTCTACTTTCTTGCCCCCAATTCAGTAAGAACATGAAATGTTACAGAATTAAAATGGAAATAGTTCCACAAGATTTAACATACCAGGGCCAGTTGGGACTGGAGCTCTATCTCCAGACTCTGAACAGTGCGTCTCAGTTCAGTGATTTCACTTTTGTGGCTGGACATTTGTTCAATGTTGCTGTCGATTTCTGTAGTGAGTTCCTTGCTCTAGAGGATTAAAAAATGGGAAAAGATGAGAAATTGTAGCATACCAGCAGCATCCCGTGGACTTCACTGACAAGTCCTTAACTTGCCTTCTCGTTGAACCAGGCTTCTGCATCCTTGCGATTCTTTTCGGCAAGTTGTTCATACTGATTTCTCATGTTGTTCAGAAGCTGAGTCAGATCAACTCCGGGTGCAGCGTTCATTTCCACATTCACATCACCAGTGGACACGTTTTGAAGGTCTCTCATTTCCTGTTTAAGGAACAAATAATAGATTGAATGAGTAAGTGCACATGATCAAAATGAACTTTTCTGAGGGAGCTGGTTGAAATTTTTTGTCATTTTTTTGTCAGCCACCTCTTCGTGGTTCTTCTTCAGGTAGGCCAGCTCTTCAGTCAGACTCTCAATCTGCATCTCTAGGTCAGCCTTGCTGAGGGTCAGCTCATCCAGCACCCTGCGTAGGCCATTGATGTCAGCTTCCACACTCTGGCGCAGGGCCACCTCATTCTCATACCTGAAACAAGCATAAGGCAAACCGTCCATGGAATGCTTATAATGAAGGCAGACCTGGATAAAGACTGCTGAAGATGCAAATGCAGATTTGATTCCCTATCATGGCAACACTTGTAATACGCCAGACTCATGTAGGGAATGTTCAGGGTTTAATTCAAAGAAAGTTAGCTGTTACTTTAAAACACATCTTTCTTTAAATATTGTTAAACAGTTGTTACAATTAAAAATGTCTTAGACGACCCAATACAGTTTCACTCTGGATAGTTTAGGACAGCAAAGGCTGTGGCCAGTTAGTAAAGTCACTGCAAAAAGCAAATCCTATATCGGTGGTGGCTGTACCGTACCACACTAGTTAGCTTACTTCAGCCTGAAGTCATCCGCTGCCAGCCTGGCGTTGTCAATCTGAAGCAGGACATTGGCATTGTCAGTTGTCAGGGTCTGGATCTGGAGGGAGAGGAGCAGGTCATTAAAAAGTTCACTTATATCTGTGTCTGGTAGAGCAGCACAGGTGTATTGCATTTTTATGTAGATATTTTCCAGAATCTTTTTTGGATGAGTATTTGAAGACATTTTCAGCATAAAATAGTACAAACCTACCCATGTTCTTAAATTTTGATCACTTTCTTAAATCACAAAGTTTCAGTACTTTTATTTCTATATCATCCCTTTCTCAAAGCTAACTGGAACTGTATAGAGGTATTCCTTCAGACGTGTCCTCTTTTACAGTTTGTGGTTTGCATGTGCTTCAGCTAAGTTTTTAGTGACTCCCACCTGTATGTGTTTAATTTGCTCTATTTCTAAGTACTTAAATACTCAGAATGCAGAGGTACAATGCCTTACTTGTTATCAATCTTTGTTCTTTTTCATTTAAAATTCGTTTACTCTCTATCTTTTACATTATTTAGTATATTTTAACTGTGGACTCATTGAACAGTTAGTAGTCAGCCATTCTGTAAGCCAGCACACATGCTGGATGAAATTGACATGAGCATGCCTTCACAAATAATTTTGATGAGACTAGATTCTATTTACAGAAGGAAGAAAATAACAGGTAGGTACAGTGATCAGCTATATCACACTTAACTTAGATTTCATCTGTATGCATTACATGGTTAGAAATGATTTCAAGCTGGAGTTTAAAATGCCCCTCACCTGGTTTTTAAGGTCTTCGATGGTCTGGTAGTACTTGCTGTAGTCCCGGGGCTCTCGCTGGCTTGAGTTGCCGTGCTTTTCATACCACTCCTTGATTTTACCCTCCAGCTCGTAGTTTGACTCTTCCAGAGCACGGACTTTGTCCATGTATGAAGCCAGACGGTCGTTCAGGTTCTGCATGGTTACTTTTTCATTTCCAGACAGAAGGCCATCTCCTATTCCACCACCACCAAGGCTTCCATAGCTGCCCCCACTGAAGCTGCCACCACCGAAGCTGCCACCTCCAAAGCTGCCCCCACCGAAGCCGCCACCCCCAAAGCTGCCACCCCCAAAGCTGCCTCCTCCATAGCTTCCACCATAGCTTCCACCAAAGCTGCCTCCACCAAAACCTAAGCTTCCTCCATAGCCACCCGATGAACCCCCAAAGCAGCCTCCGCTAGAGCTCCCACGGCTGAAAGAGCCACCACTGAAGCCCCCTGAGCTAAATCCTCCAACATGGGAGCCTTTGCTGCTCGAGATTCTGAGGGATGATCCTCCTCCTCCTCCTCCACCACCACCACCACCGCTGCGGGAGGAAGAGTAGTGTTTGCTGGAGCTGTATCGGACAGACATGGTGAGGCTTGGAAGCTCAGGGACTGCCTGCTTGCTACCAAGGACAGTGACAGGCCCTTATATACTGAGAGGGTGTGTCTCACCTATGTTAGGCTTTGCTTACTGGTATGGTTTTCTTTTTGCCAGCTTAGCATCTTTGATTTATGATTGCATAAATTATCTTTAGTAATAACCAATACCAATATGTATGCTTTTGAATTTGCCTTAAGAGCAAACAGGAGATTTGCTGTGTTGAAATGGAAAATGGGTGGAGTTCGGATGAATATGTTTCATTGTGCTTTTCACCTTTTGAAGAACATTGAGTAATTATTGAAATAAGTTTTTTCCACTGTTAATTTTGCTTGTAACCAGTGTTTGCAAAGTTTGAAAAATAAAAGAATTTTGTCCACAAATTATACTCAAAATAAGATTTTTCAAGTTCATGTTTTAATTAGCTTTAAGAATTGGAACAGTAAATACCATAAGTTGTTCTGGAATTATGTTGTAATGAGGATCTTGAAAAGAAATTGTAAATAAACAAAACAAAAATAAAAGTGTGCTAAACTATTTCTTTTTCTTCTTTTTTTTTTTTTTTTTTTTTGTATTTTTGAGACAGGGTCTCCCTTTAGTCCCAGCTAGCCTGGAGCTCACTCTGTAGACTAGGCTGGCCTTGAACTCACAGAGATCCACCTGCCTCTGCCTCCCGAGTGCTGGGATTAAAGGCATGCGCTACTACACCTGGCACCTATTTCTGTTAGAATTAAAAGTTACCATGTTTATGAAATGAAAGCCACTGAACTACGATTTAGGAAATGCTGCACATCATGTTTGTAGAGGATATTTTATTTGGAGAATGAAAAAAAAATGTGTGTGTGTGTGTGTGTTTTGCCTGGGAAACTACATTAGTAATGGCTAAGAGACCTTCAAGTGTAATGATGTTATTCTTTTAAACATCAAACATCATGAAGATTATTCTGGGTTACTTTATACTTTTCAATTTATGGTTAAGTTTTATGTGGAGATCATGATATAGAATTTCTAAACACATGGAATGAAGAACTAGCCTACAGTATTTTCAAAGTCCTGATAGATTAAAAAGGGAGAATTTAGGTCTGTTTTGATTGCAAGTAATATTTTTCTTGTAATGATAAAAACCCATATTAAAGAATGATACTTGTTTCAGAATTTATCAGGACTTGCACATATGTTCCAAAGAAGAATTTTGTTTCTCAGTAAACAAACAGAACACATTTCCTAGATGCACACAGAATTTGGTAGGTTTATCTAGTGAAGTATTTAATTGGGACTTTAATGGGACTTTACATGATATGAAATTATTTTATATCCACCCATAGGCTACAAACTTGCTCTTGTTAAAAAGATATTACACATGCACTTACTTGTATAGATTCACACATTTTATACTTATGTAATGGGGCAGGATGATTTTAAAATCTCTGAAATAACCTGCTGATATAAGGTAAGCAGCTGCTGATAATAAGGTAAAAAATCTCAAATTTTTATTTCAGGACAGTAAAGATGAGAAAAGTGATGATTTTTCCTAAAGGTACAGGACACTGGTTGAACTATGGTTAGACAGTCAGTTGCATCTTGGATTTGGCTTTTTCCTCTTATATCGATGTAGGTACACATCCTTCGCTGTGGTGGCTTTGTGTCTGCAGAGCCGAATGATCTTAGTGCATGCTTCTCTTTCATGTGAAAACAATAGCAAGAAAACCAAAGAGACTGTGGAATCATGAAAAAAAATCAAAAGAGCAGAGATTTGGTGACGTTTGTCCAGTAGTGACTGCTTTTCAAATCGAATTCATAGTGACACATTCCAGTTTGTGAGAGCCACAGAAAGAGTTTCTGCAGGGGAAGGGAAGGCTGAGAGCATTAGTGAAGAGTGGCTTGCTGGACTGCAGGTTTCTACCCACAGAGCTGCTCCTTCGACTTGTTAGCACATGCAAGTAGGGCAGTAGCTGGAAGGAAAAGAAAAAACCCGAACCATGGGAATTGATTCCTGTGAAGATAACATAGAGTAAATTGAGGCTGTGACAAGTCAGGAGGGAAAAGACAGTTCCAGTAGGTTCACAGAGGACACTGAAGCCTTGCTGCTTAAAATCTATTTGGAAAGAAAGAGAGTTTTTGTCTGACTTTATTGATAGTCAGAAAATTTTGATTTCTCTTCCTCCAGTTTTGCTTCAGCATTAACCTTTCACTTTCTGCCCACCCCAGTGAAAAACATAAAAACCTTGGTCCAGCTCAAGATTGTTTAAAACAAAGTAGCATGAAGAGATACCTGATAGAATCATATTAAGCCAACAAAATAGGCGATAGCACACCTCGGCCTTCAATTGCACTGCTACTTGTTGAAGTCTGTCTTCAGCGTGAATGAGATCACAAAGGTGCCATGTTACAAAGCAAAATTAGATGAAAGTTCATGATTTGTATCTTCTCATCACTTACACATGATTGCCATAATCCATTATGTTATTTCTTTGTTCCCAATTTGCTGTGTTTCTATGGAAAGTACGGAAAGATGCTTGAAAGGACAGAAAGGTGAATGAGCTTCAGCTCCTGTCCTTAAGGATCTTACCAGCCATTGAGATCTCATTTCATAGAAGATAAGTGAGACGCACCATTGAATGGAGTGCTACCTGGATGGCAGATGAAGGTGGGGTCTGGTAGGTGCTCATGTTCCCTGACCATCTGTGGTGCTCAAATGGTTTATTTTTACTCCTTCCCCAAATTCTCTAAGATAGGTATTATTTGCCTCCTTTTCTACTTGGAAATACTAACCTCAGAAATGTTAGGAGTTTTCCCAGCGTAGCACAGCACATTATGCTAGAACCTGGTTTTGAATCAGTGGTGCTGTATAGTGAAGGTAGTTTTCATGATGCTGAACTGACATTGTAAGGCTAATGAGCTCAGGATCACACTCGAGGCCAGTTGACAGGATTTCATGGCACAAGTGGAATTGAAGCTGAGTCTTGTGAAGGATGGGTTGGATTTTTAATGTGTGCAACAGCAGAGGGAACTGTCCTGGCGACTGTGAAAATGCCAAGGAGGCGGACACTTCTAATGGACCAGTTTGGCTGGAACCTGTCCTCCATATTTGTTACTTTGTGCGGCAGGTTTAATTGAGCACCTGCAATATGACCCGGGCCTACACAGGTGATGAGCTCCTGCTCCTCAAGGAATAAGGTGTGTGCTTGGAGAGCAAACATGCCCACAGGATGAGGAGTGGAATGCAGGTTGATCTAGGCTGCATTTGGGGCCTGTGGACGGAGTCTAAGGGAGTGAAGCAGGGTTGCAGGAGTCTTGAGAGAGAGAGAGAGAGAGAGAGAGAGAGAGAGAGAGAGAGAGAGAGAGAGAAGATTTGGTATCCTCCCAGACAGTTGAGTAGTCATGAGAAGGTATTGATAAGGCTGGTTTCTTTTCATTGGTGAATTTGTAAAATACAGTGATCTTAACTCTGCTTGGATTTCGGCTGGGGCTCACCGCTTATTGCATGCTTGTCTTCATTTCCTCTTCTCTAAATTAGGAACAAAAATTTTGCTTATTCTATTTCTTGAGTTATCTTGGGAGTTGAATGAGTTAATAAACATAAAACATCAGAACAGTGGGTAGCATTCATAGAATAGGGAACTTAGATTTTTTTTTGTTATTCTTACTGTGATCTCTGTTTCTTAGAGTCTAATCCACTATCCAATCCACTTAAGGCTGCAGAATATGAAAGAATGGGGGATGGAGTGGCTCAGGAGGTAAAGTGCTTGTGCTTGCTTAGTTTAATTCCCCAGAATCAATATGAAGAAGCCAAGCATGCATGTTGCATGTGTGTGCATGCCTGTCACCCCACTGCTAGGGAGGGTCCTGGGGCTCGCTGGCCAGGCCAGTCTAGCTGAACAGGTCAGCTCTAGGTTCAGTGAGAGGTCCTGGGTCAAAAATAAGGTGATGATTGAGGAAAACATCTGACATGTTCACACATACATGTATAACACATGAACACATATGCCCCTCCCCCCAATGAAAGAATGAAAGGATAGGGTTAGAATTTGAAAACAGCCAATGAGGAGGAAAACTATAGCCAGGGAGCGCAGGGCGGGGATGAGATGCTGAGTCTGCTAACTTTGTGATGAACTTGCCATCTATTTTTCTTTTTTTTTGGTCTTTTTTTTTTAAATATAGACCTGTGTCCCCCCATCACCCCATCGCACCAGAGCTCATGCATTCTGCCAAACATGTTTTTCATCTCTTTCTCAGTCTTTCTCAATATTCTCCATGTGGAAGTTGCCTGTTTTGAGCAGAAGTTCACTGTTTCAGTCAGTTCTTTGATGCAGTCCTTTCTGTTGTTGCTGTTGTTTCCAATATGCATCACTCCCAACTGCTTTGGACAAAAGCTCAGGGGGGCGTGCACAAGAAATACTTACAACTAGGTAACTGGCACTAGCATCCACAGATGAGGGATACCATTCGTCGTTTGTTTTTCTGGGACTGTGTTACTTTACTCAGCATGATGTCCTCTAGCTCCAGCCATTTTCCTGCAAAGCTCGGAATGTCGTCTTTCTTTACTGCTGCATAGAACTCCATTGTGTAGATGTACCACAATTTCTCTATCCACTCATCAGTTGAAGGGTATTTGGGTTGGTTCCAGCTCCTTGCTATTGTGAAGAGAGCTGAAATAAACATGGTCGTGCATGTATCTCTGCGGTGGGGTGAGTCTTGAGGGTACATGCCCAGGAGTGGTATGGCTGGGTCGGGTGGCAAGTTCATTCCAAGTCTTCCAAGGGTTCTCCACACTGCTTTTCATAGTGGCTGCACGAGTTTACATTCCCACCAGCAGTGGATGGTGTTCCCCTTTCCCCACAACCTCTCCAGTACTTGGTATCATTTGTTTTCTTGATCCTAGCCAGTCTTATTGGAGTAAAATGATATCTTAAAGTGGTTTTGATTTGCATTTCCTTAATGATTAGTGATGTTGAACACTTCTTAAGATGTTTCTCAGCCATCTCTAATTCCTCACTTGTGAAGTCTCTGTTCAGCTCTTTGCTCCATCTATTGAGTGGGTCATTTGTTTTCTTTCTTCTTTGTTTTTTGAGTAGTTTATATATTCTGGAAATCAATACTTTGTCAGATGTTTCTTCAGTGAAGGTTTCCTCCCACTCTGTGGGATTTCTCTTCACTTCCTTGATTGTTTCTTTTGATGTACAGAGCTTTTGAGTTTAATGAGGTCTCATTTGTCAATTGTCGACCTTAATTCTTGCGCAGCTGCTGTCTGATTTAGGAAGTCTTTTCCTATGCCTATGTCTTGTAGTCTGCTGCCAACTTTTTCTTCTATTGCTTTCAGGGTTTGGGGTTTCACGTTGAGGTCTTTGATCCATCTGGAGTTGACTTTTGTACAGTGTGAGAGGTAGGGGTTTAATTTCATTCTTCTACATGTGGTGATCCAGTTTTGCCAACACCACTTGCTGAAGATGCTGTCTTTTCTCCATTGTGTCTTCTTGGCCCCCTCGTCACATATGAGATGGCTGAAATTGTATGTTCTCAAGTTTGGATCTTTGGTTTTGTTCCATTGGTCAACAGGTCTGTTTCTGTGCCAGTACCAGGCTGTTTTTATGATTATAGCCCTATAGTATAGTTTGAAGTCTGGTATAGAGATCCCCCCTGTGTAGCTCTTTTTGCTCAGGGTTGTTTTGGCTATTCGGGGTCTTTTGTTTTTCCAAATGAATTTAAGGACTTTTTTTCCAAGCCTGTGAGGAAACTCTTGGGGATTTTGATTGGGATTGGGTTAAATCTATACAAGAGTTTCGGTAGAATGGACATTTTAAAAATTTTATTTATTTTTGTATGTGTATGAGTGTACCGTCTGCATGTAGGTCTGTGCACCCATGTTGTGCAATGCCGCAGAGGTCAGAAGAGGGTCTCGGATTCCCCTGGAACTGGGATTCTCCTGGAATTGGAGTTACAGATGGTTCTTAGCCGCCATGTGGGTGCTGGGGATTGAACCCGGGTCCTCTGCAAGAGCAGTCGGGTGCTCTTAACTGCTAGGCTATCTCTCCAGCCTGAGAATGGACATTTTTACAATGTTGATTTTTCCAATCCATGAACATGGGAGGTTTTTCCATCCTCTGATGTCTTCTTCAATTTCTTTCTTTAAAGGTTTAAAATTTTTGTTGTAGAGATCTTTGGTGTCTTTGGTTAGGTTTGTTCCTAGGTATTTTATTGTTTTTGAGGCTATTGTGAGTGGGAAGGTCTCTTTGAATTCTTTCTCCAGTTGCTTGTTCTTGGTGTAAAGAAAGGCCATTGATTTTTTTTTTAGGTTAATTTTGTATCCTGCCACTTTGCTGAAGCTGTTAATCATTTCTAGGAGTTTTCCGGTGGAGTTTTTAGCATCCCTTAAGTAAACAATCATATCATCAGCAAATAGGGATAGCTTGACTTCCTCTTTTCCAATTAGTACTCCTTTAATTTCCTTTTCTTGTCTTATTGCGCTAGCAAGTGTTTCAAACACTATATTGAAGAGGAGTGGTGACAGGGGGCAGCCTTGCTGAGTTCCTACCTTTAAAGGGAACGTTTCTGTCGTTTCCCCATTTAGGATGATATTGGCTGTGGGTTTCCTGTATAAAGCTTTGATTACATTGAGGAATGATCCTTCCAGTCCAATTCCCTCTAGGACTTTAGACATGAAGGGATGCTGAATTTTGTCAAAGGCTTTCTCTGTGTCAATTGAGATGATGGTGTGGTTTTTGTCTTTCAGTCCATTTACATGCTTGATGATATTTATTGATTTTCGTATGTTGAACCATCCCTGCATCTCTGGTATGAATCCAACTTGGTCATGATGAATGATCTTCTTGATGTGGGTTTGTATATGATTTGCCAGTATCCTGTTTAGAATTTTGGCATCTGTGTTCATTAGGGAGATGGGTCTATAATTCTCCTTTTTAATTGTATCTTTGCCTGGTTTTGTTTTGCCATCTATTTTTCTATGATTCATCCTTCCATTTTTAAAAACCGTCTCCCGTGTGTGTGCGTGTGTGTGCGTGTGTGTGTGTGTGTGTGTGTGTGTGTAAGTGCACCTGTATCATTTAATGCCCAGCGAAGTCAGAAGAGGGAGTCAGATTCCCTGGAACTAGAGTTACGGATGGATGGTTGTTAGCTACTATGTAGGTGCTGGGACTTAAACCTGGGTCCTCTGAAAGAGCAGTATGTGGTCTGAACCGCTGAGCCACCTTTCTCATGTATTTGTTCCTGGCTGATCTTACTTGCTAGTACCCTACTCTTGCCTTTCAATTCCCAGGATGACCTCACCAGCTTCTGAAGTTTTTTTTTTTTTCTTTCTCTTTTTTTGGCTCATCACTCTGTCAATTAAAATCTACCCTGTTCACTGTCGCATGATTAATGCTCTGGAAACAGCACTGTCATCACTCCATCAGCGTGCTCAAGCTTCTGGAGATGGATTAAGTCTTTTCTATAATCTTGCTTGCCCTTGTCTGTCCAACCCCACGCCCCCTGCAGTGAGGGTGGTGGACTGGAAGGAGAGCTGCTGTTCTCATAAAGTTACTATGTGGCTCTGGGCAAGACACTCAGCTTTTCTGTGTTTCAAGTTACTGTCCTATAAAATATGGAGAAGAAAGATGTTAAATAATAAAATACAAGTTCTTTATGGCCAATGAATATTTTTTAGCATTTCCTTAAAAAGTGCTTACTTAGACTGGGTGTGGTGGTGCATACCTTTTATCTCAGTCCTCTAGGGGCAGAGACAGGCTGGTCTGCAAGGTAGAGGTCAGCCTGGCTTACTTACATAGTGAGTACCAGGCTAGCCAGGGCTACATAGTGAGATCCTGTTTCAAAAAACAAAAATAAAAACAAAACCAACACCCTTTCCTAGAAATTAATTACAAGCAGAGTTTTTTTTTTTTACTCCCGGCCAAGACTCGGTCCATTTTAAGGCTCTTGTTATTCTCGCCTGCTTTGGATGGCCTCTTTCCCTGTTGCTGTCTGATTTAAATTGTTCTACCTTAACTGCAGACTCTAGCCCAAGTGCCATCTCCTCCATGAGTCTTCTCAGCATTAGGCTAGTTCTTGGCTGTCTCCTTCTCAGTTCATACAGCATACAGGTTTATAATGTGCAGGGTTCATTATTGTTCCCAAGGAAATTGGACATTTCTCTTCCTTTACAGAAGGAGGATGCCTGGTGTTCTCTCCACACTGCATGGATACTCACTGTTCTCTGCGTGTTTTCACGCTTTCCACACTTGCTCTTCTTTTGTTCTCTGAACTGTCTTGCACATTTTGGCAGTCTTGCAAGTTCAAAATTGAAAGGCTAATCAAAAGCTATGTTCATTTTGCTTGGAAAAAATTTGGCACTTTTAGATGTGAAAATTTTTTTTTGCAAGAATAAGAAATCCAAGATACTACATAAGAATTTTAGGGTTTTCTGAAGAAAAAAAAAAAAAAGAAAAAAAAAGAATTATAGGGTATCTGTGCATTTTTAAAGATGTGTGTCTGAGTATAGAAATAACTTAGACCTGCTTTTGTCTTCGGTAAAATCACTTTTTTGATCTGTTGAGATGGTCTACATACTAGTAAACTGATATGATAGTCATTTGTTTGGGTTTTTTATTTTTTCCTAATAGGAGAATTGATGATTCTCATTGGCTCTCTCCTGGGTTAGCTGTAACATGAGGTCGTCTGGTTATGTTTTTGGTCAAGCTAGTATTGTTCTCTGAAAGGTAGTTTCCTACTGTGAATAAGCTGGATGGGGGATTAGTGACGTAGGAGAGAAAGAACAAGTGAAATATCCATTTTTTTCATAAAAAATGAAAATACCAAATAAACCAACCTATCCATAAAAACTCCAATCTTAAATGTTCAGGCTGCACATTTTCAGAAATGTGGTGGTTGTTTTCCTTCCTCATAAGCCTAAGAAATGTCTTCAGGTCTATTTGTTGTTGTCCATCCATATTGATAATTTTAATAATGGATGGATCTAAACCATCAGTGTTATGGGGTATAACTTATTTTTTCAATATTTTATTTATTATTTTTATTTTTTTAACATTTAAAAAATTATTTATTTATTTATTTTTATGTGTACGAATATACTGTCTGCATGTAGGTTTGTGCACCCAGGTCGTGCAATGCCATGGAGGTCAGAAGAGGGTGTCAGATTCCCCTGGAACTGGAGTTAAAGACAGCTCTCAGCCTCCATTTGGGTGCTGGGGATCAAACCCCGGTCCTCTGCAAGAGCAGTCGGCACCCCCAATCACCAGGCCATCTCTCCAGCCCTATTATTTTTATTTTATGTGTGGGAAAATTCAGTTGACTAACCAATGGGACCTCCTTGGCCACACCCATGGGGTGGGATATAGTGACACAAAGATTTAGGATTTGGCTCTGGGATGTGAGTCACACCGGCTATGTAAGGCAGCCATTTTTGGAATAAAGCTCTCTCTGTATTTAGCCGCCTTAACATGTGTCTGTGTGCTGTACCTTCCTGTGCGTGTTTTCCACATGGTTTACCCTGGGAATAAATGGGACACCCCACATTTATGTGTACAAGTGTTTAGCCTGCATGCATGTAAGTGCACCTGTGTCATGTAGTGCCCCCAGAGTGAGAAGAAGGTATTGGAACCCCTGAAACTGGAGTTACAGATGGTTGTTAGCTGCCACGTGAACGCTGGGAATCAAACCCAGGTCCTCTGCGAGAGCAGTCAGTGCATTTTTTGTTTGTTTGCTTTTGAAACAGGGTCTCCCTGCAGTCCCAGCTGTCCTGGAACTCACTTTGTAGACCAGGCTAGCCTTGAACTCACAGAGATCCACCTGCCTCTGCCTCCCTAGTGCTAGGATTAAAGGCATGTGCCACCACGTCTTGGCCAGTCAGTGCTCTTAACTGCTGAGCCATCTATCCAGCCCTGAGTATAGTTTCTTCGTTTTCACTTTTGAAGTCTGTGCATATCTAAATAGAATAGAAAAAAAAAATTGGGGTTAGAAGTGGTACACAGAGGTTAAACCACACAGTGAAGTCAGTAATTCTTTACTCTTGTGATTTTGATTAAACATATGTATGTGCATTTAAGGGAAAATCATTTGAAATTAAATTAATCTCTTAATTTTATTATTTAGACTTTAAAAAAGCTTGACTTTAAAAAAGCAAATGACAAGAGGTCCTAGCCTTAGCTGATCACTGCTGGTTGAGGGAGAGCTGGTCTTTAAGGGAGTGATACTAGATAGGCTGACCGGTCTCCAGTGGATAAACTCACACTAAGGGACATCTGGGGGGCAAAAACTTGACTTGATAGGCCTTAACATATATGACAGATGCAGGAAATCTGATGGGCGGGCTGTAGGGGGTGAATGTAAGGGAGGGGCCTAAACATTTATTTAAGATATATTATATGAGATGGACAAAAACCAATTGAAAGACTAAATCACACATGTGTTTATATATATAAATATATATACATTAAAAAGTAATACCCATTAAAGGGAGATGTTAGAAGCAAGTGAATTAATTTCATAGCAAATGAAATTTGTTTTCTGAACCACATTTGGGAAATGGGAAATGGGTAAAAATATCAAAGGACTAGATTTAAATAATTATTTAAATATAATGTGGGGCTGGAGAGATGGCCTAGTGGTTAAGAGTGCCAACTGCAGAGGACCCGGGTTCGATTCCCAGCACACACATGGCGGCTGAGAACCGTCTTTGACCCAGTGCCAGGGGAATCTGATGCCTTCTTCTGCCCTCCGCGGCATTGCACGACACGGGTGCACAGACCTGCATGCAGACAGTACATTCATACACATACAGGAATAAATAAAATTAATTAAAAAAATAAAAAAAATTAAATATAATGCAATAACATTAGGGAAATTTACCATAATATTTCTGGCTCTACAGGCCTGGATACTGATAATATTCAAATTAATTGGAGTTCTTGGATTAAGCCCAGTAAACTAATATGCAGCTCCTATTTGGAAAGTCAGTCCCAGATAAAGTTTATAGACTCGAGGGCTCTTCTGAGACTAAGATTCTGTGCTGAGTACTTTATCTACATTCTTGTCTGATCAAATCCTAAAAGCAACTTTATGAAGGTTGCTCAAAATTATTCCATAAAAGGACTGTGTTAGAATTTGGTCATATTTATTGTCTGAGCTTTTGCTTTAATATGAAAACAACTCTTAAAATTCTCTTGAAGTGACTTAAAATGTATTTTCCAGTGTTGTGACTTAGAAAATTAACAACTGCATAGAGATTTCATGTATTTATTATCATTATAGAAAGAATAATTATATGATAAAAATAGACTAGCTTGGAGGAAAAAACCTAAATAAACAAACAAATGAATGGGCAAAATTTCCTGGTTTCAAAAGGTTCAATTTGTAGATCTTGTCTGTGCCCTCCCAGGCTCTGCCCTAACTTCCTAAGGGTCCCCTCTTGTTTGGGTCTTTGGAGGTTTCTAAGTCTTTGTCAGGATTGCACTCAGCTCCAGAGCAGTCATTAAATTGCTGCAGTTAGCCGCCATGCATAATTGTACTGTTAATCCCTTTATACTGCTGGTTTTTCCAGGAGCTTGAACACCCATTATGGAGATTAATCCCTTTTCTTCGGGTTTTAACTCTAAGCCTCGGGAATACAATGGTGGACACAGTGCAATGTTTAATGTGTTGGCAAGCTGAAGTGTGAAGTGGTTCTGCTGTTTTGGAATTTCCCAACTTCTAGAAATTTATAGAAGTTAAAATGTGAGGCTAAATAGAATTTTCTAGTTTTTCCTTTTTTTAATTAAATGTTTTTGACAGTTTCCTACATGTATATAATGCAGTCTGTTTACTCTCACCCCAACTCTTTCTTATTTCTCTCCTATGCCTATTACACCCTCTCCTCATACAAATCTCTCTCCCACATTTGTGTCTTTTTTGTTTTGTTTTGTGACCCACTGAGTTTAACTAGACCCATCTGTATAACCATGGGTTTGGAACAATCCATTGGAGCTGGGTGGGCGTCCCAGCAAGTCCTCCCACCCAGAATATATCAGTAGTTCAAGGAGGAAGAGGCATGAGCCCGTAAGTCCCCCTGACACCCAGGACTGTTGGCAGGTCCAGTCTTGTCCAGGCCCAGTGCAGGTGATCATAGCTTCTGTGAGCTCTTGATTTCAATTACTGTACAATGGCTAGAAAATGGCATTAAAAGGATTTGTCCCTGTCTTCTGGATCTTACATTTTCCTACCCTTCTTCTGACATGTTCCTTGAGCTTTAGAAGGGTGAGGTTTAAAATGTCTTCTTTAGGACTAAGCATTTAATCATTACTTATTATCAGCACCATCAACAATCATGAGTCTACATTCATTGCTGTTCACTGTAGAAGATAGAAGTTTCTCTAATTAAGGCTGAAGATCTTTCTGGTTTAGATAGGAGTATATTACAGTGGTATGTAAGATGTTGGGTTTTATATTTGTTTCTGACAAATGAAGACCCTGTATCTTACAATGTTGTCTATGTCACGATAGCCCATCCCACAGATACCAATGAGTTGCTCTATGCATAAGAACAGCTCTACTCGAGCCCTGGATTGGGTCTCCGGCACTGGTAATGGTGGGGCGGGGCTAGAATAGCCGACAACTTTCATCATTAATATTCACTCTGTACTAGACTCTGTTAAGGGTTTTATGTACATTCTCTCATGTAACCTACTTAACTCTGTAAATCAGAAACTATTATCAGTCTCTGAATACAGAGGAGGAAACTGAAGCTTAGGAGGGACATATAACAGGGTGGTTCACTTAATAAATTAGTGGCCAGGCCAGGTCTGTCACTGGATCGTATACTCTTAAGCATGACCCTTTCACTGCCAAATAGTGAATTAAACTCTGCTTTCTGGTTTCAAAGCCTGTTTTTTGAAGTATAAATTACAGTGGTGAAGACAGAACTTTTTTTTTAGTACAGGAGACTTGTTTTAGGATAGGCTGACCCATTCTACATATAAATGAAATGGAACTGTTAAGGCAAGCAGGCTTGAAGATGATTCTTTTTGTTTGGCTGGTTTTTGAAGGGCAGTCTCGTGGGGCAGCGCTGGCCCTGGTCTTACGCACTAGTCACATATGCTGTGTCATCAAAGGCCAGCCTGGGTTCAGTGATACAGCACACAGTGATTCCAAGTATCCACACCTACTCAAAACTGGATCAAGGATTGGAGAGATGGCCTAGCGGTTAAGAGCACCGACTGCTCTTGCAGAGGACCCGGGTTCGACCCCCAGCACCCACAAGGCGTCTGAGAACTGTCTTTAACTCCAGTTCCAGGGGTATCTGATGCCCTCTTCTGGCCTCTGTAGCATTGCATGACACGGGTGCACAGCCCTACATGCAGACAGTACACTCATACACATAAAAGAACTGGATCAAGTTGCCTTTGGACAGTTGGTGAAGTTACAGTTTGTCTTTGGTATCTTCACCCTCGTCTTCTTTTCTTTACCTTGAAAGCGTTCTTGTGTTTTAAGTTCTTTATTTGTCTACAGAGAGGAGATGCTGCTGCTCATTTACACTAGTAGAAACGTTGCCTTATTCACTGTGTATTTTTTTCTGGAACTTCACCATTTGTACTTCAAGTTTTTTCTTTTATTTGCAAAGTGGAAGTTTGTTCCATTCTTGGTGAGAAGGAGTAGGGAAATGTTGCTGAAATCACATTTGCCCACTTAAAGGTCAGCCTTATGCAAAGAAAGGGAATTTAGGTTAAAATTATCTATTTACTTTAATTTTTATGTGTATGAGTGTTTTGTCTGCATGGATGTAATTGCACCACATGCGTGAAATGGCTGAGGAAGCCAGAAGAGGGCATCAGAACCTTTGGAACTGGAGTTAGGGACTGATGCTGTCCATCATGTGGGTGCCGGGAACTGAACCTGGGTCCTCTGCAAGAGCAGTAACTGCTCTTAACTGTGGAGCCATCTCTTCTGCTTTGTGATTTCATTGGAAAAGAATATATGGGGAGCTGGCTCAGCCTGTAAAGTGCTTGCCATGCATTTGTGAGGACCAGAGTTTACAGCCCCAGTGTCCACATGAAGAGCGGGGATGGGGGGGTGGGGGTGGCAGTGTGTGCCTGTCATCCACGTTCTGAGAAAGTGGAGATGAGAGGCTTCTTCCAGCTTCCTGGTCCTTCCATCTAGTACCAGATCAGTCATCCCCAGGTTCAGTAAGAGATTCGGTCTCAAATTAACTAACTAACTAACTAACTAACTAACTAACTAACTAACTAAATAAATAAATAAATAAAGTGGAGGATGATGAAAGAAGACACATGATATGGACCTTTGACTTCCACATGTATGTGCCCACTCTTATGCACACCTGTACACATATGTGTATACATGTATAAACATACATACATATCCTACACACAAAAGTAATAAAAAGAGTGTGATGGAGTAGACTGGAGAGAAGATACACGTTCCATACTTTTCCTCCTTATTCTGCACACAGATAGCTTCTGGCTCCACTGGCCAGTTCTCAGAGTTAACATCCTGACATCTCTGAATTTGAGGAAGTCGTCTCCTCTTCAGAATTCTCTGGCTTTTCTCTTTCCTTCTCCCAGTGTGTCCCAAGAATTCGAAATGCCTGCATGTGGACGCCGTGGGGCCACACCACCCCAGTCTGCTGCACCCCATTCTTATAGCTAGGACGTTGCTCTGTCTTTTCTGTATCAGTCTGCTATGGTCCTAAGAACCCACAATTTTGCTATACTTGAATGTACATGAGGCAGAGGCACCAACTGCACAATCTCTCAAAGGATGAGTGGAGAGACAGACAGACAGTGAAGCCTTGGCTTCCACAGGGCTTCAAGAGAATCACTGAGTATTGGAAGGTAGACTCAGGGAAATTGTCTTTTGAGTGTTTGTATATTTCAGCAACAGAGAGGAAGAAGAGCATAGCTTGAGTGAATCAGGAAAACCTGTTAACACGGCTACTGATATTGCTACTTGAGAAGTAATAAAATGGGAGAAGAGATGGCTCAGAGGTTAAGAGCACTGACTGTTCTTGGGGAGGACCCAGGTTTGATTTCCAGCACCCACGTGGCAGCTAACAACTGTTTGTAACTACAGTTCCAGGGGGGATCCAACGCCCTCTTCTGACCTCCATGGATATTGCACAACACGGGTGTGCCTACCTATATATAAGCAATACACTCATACACATTAAATTAAAATAATTTAAAAAATGGGAGAAGAGAAACTAGAAATCAATTGCCAGCCTCCAGGAGGTGGTAATGCAGTGACTGTGTGTGAGTGCTGACTCCTCAGAGCTATCTGCCCTTCCACATCTTCTTTCTACCATTCACTTGCTTTCCACTGCAGGAAGTCAGCTGTGCACATGTGTTTCCATTATGTTTGCTTATTGAGGACCTAACTGGGAAGCTGAAGAGGAGGACGATATGGCTCAGGGAGTTTACGGCCTCCTCTGTGGGTTGGCCCTATCCTGTTATTGAAAGCCACAATGGGGAGATAGCTGTAAGTACAGCGCATGTCACACAATCATATGGACCCAAGTACCATCTCCAGAGCCTGTGTAAACAACAACAACAAACAAACCATGGGTGGTGGCATACCTTCGTGATTCCAGCACCAAGGAGGCAGAGACTGGGAGATCCCAGGGATTGCTGGCCATTCGGCCTTGCCTAGTTGGCTGGCTCTAACCCATTTGGAAACTCTGCTTAAAACAGGAGACAGCACCTGAGGCGCAATGCCCAAGACTGTCTTTTGGGCCATATATATATATATATATATATATATATATATATATATGCACTGAATGCAGAGTTACCACCATAGTTGCTCTCAAGATGGCTATTTTTCTGTGAGGTTCCTTTTCTAGGTGACCGTCCTTTGTGAACCTTTTTGGTGTGGATGATGGCGGCTTCCCCATATCACACTCACACCTTTGTGAATCATCTTTCTATTAAAATCTTCTCAGACAGCCTCTATTTCCAAATTTTCAACTGGTTTGAAAGAGACTGGGACCAGTGTTGAAGTCTATGGCTATAAGGAAAGAGAAGCTTAGAGGCCTCGGCTTCCTGTGGATTGTCTTTTTGGGTAAGAGATTTATGAGAAGAGTTATTAATGGCATGGAGAGAGAGAGAGAGAAAGAGAGAGAGAGAGAGAGAGGCCACCAACAGACAGCAGGGTGGAGGCTCTGAGGAGCGTTCAGGCCCATGCATCAGGTTGGGGGGGGGTCCCTTCTTACAGGTCTCAGAGGCAGGGGGAGGTTTCGTGCCATGTGGGTGATGTGGTTCAGAGTGCTACTTGTGGATAGGCTGTCTCTGATTCCTGGTGGCAGGGGACAGGTGGGGGGAGAGCCTTCCATTTCAGTCAAGGAAGGAATCTTGTTAATGTATGGCTTCCAGGATGTGGGGCAAGTGAGAAGGAGATGCACATGTAGCCCCTAGTCCCAAACCTAACAAAGGCCAATTAACACAATAATAATTATCTCATTATCGCAATGGTACTAAATAAAGTGGACAGGACCAAGAGAATGGTGGTCTACCAGCAGATTAAGAAAGTCTGGAGAAAGAGTGAGTGGTTTAGAAGCACAGGCTCTGAATTTTGTTCTTGGTGTTGGTGGCACATCTCCCCCATAGCCCTTTGCTTGAGTTTAAGGTGAACTGATGCAGGTATCACAGGTGGAAACACCCATGGATGCAGTGTGTTTGCTGTTTGGAGACTGGGACCTCCACCTCTCAGAAAGCCCACTCAGTGCTTCAGTTGGGGTGGGAGGAAAGAGAGTGTCTCAGGTAACAGAGTAAGTTGAGATCTAATCATTTTTGTGGCCTGGTGTCTTAGGATGGCAGAAGTCGGCTCACCCTCTTTTCCCGCCTCCTCACCAGATGAAAAGAAAGATAATGGGGGCAGAGGGTGGAGACAACGGTGAGGCTCCCTGAGTTAGCAAGAGTTAGGTAACAGCAGGTGATAAAGGATGAGCTCTTTTCTCGCAGAGCCAAGCCTGTGTGAGGAGGTGGGGCTGTTCTTGCTGAGCATGGAGAGGGTGTTTCCCTGGCTCCTGGGAGGAGGGAAGGAGCCGGCACCTACTGAAGTTTCCATCATTGGGTCTAGATGTTGACTTTGCTGATTTCTTCCTTTCTACAGTGCTCTACTTTCAGCAACCCTGTGTTCTTAAGTTGACACCTTGAAGCCACATCTCCGTTTACTATGTTCTTCCTGCACAACCTCCACATCTCTATTTCTTCCTCATTCCCTGTTGAAATTTGTCAGTCTGCCATGAGAGTATTAGGTTGATTACCATCTGACTAGTCTACTTACTGAAGGCAAATCAGTGTAGGACTGCAAAGGTAGTCATGGAGCAACTCACATTAAAATGCACCTTTGATATACGTGGAATATAAAAAATAAAAATAAAAAAGATACGGGGTTGAGAATTTTGGAGAAGAGCCTTTTCTGTATTATTTCAAAGAACATTTCTTTGTTGTATCCAGGTCTGATTTTTCCTTTGTTTCCTGAAGGACAGGAATGTATCTTGACTCTGATTTCCCTACTTTTGTATAGCAGTCCTTCACTGAATATGTATTACATTCCCGGCAAGATGGGTAAGATGTGGTCTCGACCTTCAGGGAAGCCGGATCAAACAGGATGGAGTGCAGATGAGCGCAAATAGAAGATGGATGACAGCTTGCTAGCCCAGATTTATGTAAAACCTGTGAATTACAGGCAAACGGAAACTAGTTTCTGGAGGCCTTAAGAAGCCGTGTGAATTGTATCTCCAGTAATGAATGTGAATTCATTGCATAAAAACAATGTACTAGACAAAGGGACCAGCAAGCACAAGGCAGATAGGTGCAAGCACACAGGATGGATCTGAAGAACCAAGAAAAGTTTAGTTTGGCATAAAGTTTATGTGAAGGAGTGCCAATAGATAAGCTTGGAAAATCGGTTGGAGCCACATTGGGAAGTGCCTTTCATGCCATTTTAAAGAACTTGGACTTGGTCCCAGAGTTGTGGAGTAGACCATTGAAAGCTGTCTAAATGGAGATAGACATGACCTTAAGTTTTAGAAATGTAACTTTGTATTAGGTGGATTTTAGTAGGAGGGTGAAAGGATTTTCAAGAGTCTGAGGTAAGAGAAAAAACAAACCCAAACTCAAGCCAAACCAATGAGAACCAGAAGGTGGCAGTGGACTGGGAGGGGAGGGAAGTCGGGAGCTAGAAAGGTTGACATTTGCCTGTTGGCTGGTTGTAGATCAATGAGTGGGTTATTTAAGACAAGGGACTTTGAAGAATGCCAATACAAAATAGGAGCCAGGCTTTGTAGGAAAGGCAGTGAATTCAAGAAAGAGAAGATGGGGGCTGAGGCACCTCATGAGCAGCCAAGTACAGACACTGTAGGCAGGTGTGGGGCTGGGATCCAGGAGTGTAAGTGTGATTGGGCTTAGAATTTACAGGCAAAGAGAAGGGATTACACGAGACCTCCCGGAGAAGATGAGAAAAGCAAGGAGCAAGGCTAAAACCTTAAGAACTACAACACATCATAAGAGGTAAAAGAGCTTGAGGGGTAACCATCAAAAGAAAGGACCGAACCAGGAGAGACAGAAGTTCAAAGAAAGGCAGGGAGAAGAGGATTTCTAAGGGTTGGGATGGCCAACAATATAAAAAATTCAAGCTTGTGTTTCAATTGGGCTGTTCTGCAAAGACCCTATGATGGTCGTCTTCTGTGGCTAGGAAGTGGATTATCTCTAAGGTATTAACTAAAGTTATACACACAGCTTCAGTTTTTACAATTTACAAATCCTATAATCTGACCATGTGCAAATGAAAAGAAACACTGAAATTAATATGAGTTTAGGTGTCAACTTGACCCACATTGTGAAGTTGACCCACATTGAGGCACAATGGTTGATGCCTTTAGAATGACTGACTTATAGGGCTGAATGGGGAGGAAACTCTCAAAGGTAGGTTTGGCACAGAGGAAGAGTACCTAGTAAAGGACGTGAATAAGGAGTGGTCTGGAAGCCTGGGAAAAACTCAGGAAATCGTAGCATGGGTTGAATGTAGATGATTCACCTGGCAGAGTTTCCAGATGAAGGCTCTTCAAGGTCACAAGTATCAGATTTTGCAGAGAGATTGGGGAGCGTGAGGACTAGGAGGAAAACACCCATGCTATTGCCACAAGATCTTGGGGGATCAGGGTACAATGGTTTTCTAGACAACTTAGGGCACGGAAGCCAGATAAATTGATCATTTGGGAAAGGACAGGATGGAGAGAAGCTGAAGCCACCTCCAGCTTGTGCTGCGACAACATGGCAAGCGAGTGTTAAGACAGGAGGATGGTGGAGACAAGAGTGTTGAGGGTGTACATGGAAGTTGCATTTTGGAGCTCTTTAAAGATATTTAGAAACTTTTTCCTTCAGGGAAGCAGAGAAAAGAACTCCCAGGACACCGGGAAGTGACAGAACTGAGAAGTGGAGCCTGGAGAGAATGGAAACCCAGGAATTATAGTGATCAAGAAACAGGGAGCCTTCTTCAGGCACTGAGGGGCTGTCAGGACAAGTCTGTCTCTTACCCGTCCTATATAATCCCCGTGATGCTTATCTTGTTCTCTATATTCTAGACCCTCAAAGTCACTATGCAGGGGCATTTTTATTTTTATTTTTTTAAAATGAAATGGGCACAGTGTTCAGATAGACTTTACTCTTCCCTTCCCCGTGACCTCCCTTGGTTGGCACTAGTGTGCCAGGGGCTGTGGTCCAGGAACTGCTGGTCAGAGGTTGGAGCTGTTCACAAGGCTCCAGCCTATAAGTGGTCTGAATCAAAATCTTCCTTTGAAGTGGGCCTAGGATTCCCAGGGGGCTTTTCTGCGGACATGCAGGTACTTGGGAGATAAGCATAGTTGCAGTGAAACCCTCTCCTCAAAAGTGTCGGAACTCACCAGTCCCTAGAAAGTCACTTTGGCTTGGTAGATGAATTTCTCCATTGTCCAGGAAAAGTTGGGTTGTCATTGTCACACTAAACCTCAGATTCCCCATCTGCCTTGGGCTTCGAATGGCATCATTGGGATATCATGTACCAACCTACATGCAGACAGTACACTCATACACATAAAAAATAATAAATAAAATCTCACTTAAATTATTTTATCATTTTTATTTCTCATGTATGACTGTATTGCCTACATGTATGTAAGTGTACCTGTGTCATACAATGCCCTCAGAAGTTAGGAAAGGGCATCAGATTTCCCTGGAAGTGGAGCTACAGATGGTTGTGAGCCACCATGTAGGTGCTGCGAATTTAGCCCAGGTCTTCTGCTGGTACTCTTAACTACTGAGCCATCTCTCCAGCCCCCAAGTACAGATTCTTAACCATGACAAGTTTTCCAAAGTAATTCCAATGCACGTCTTTAAATCCATCTAGTTAGCCTCTCAGTTGCTTTATTATGTATTCCCGTTAGTAAGTTTGAGAATAATATTAGTAACCATTACTTTAAATGTAAGTGGTTAGTTGGTAAAAAAATTATTACTAATATTTACTCAAGAACTGGTGATGAAAAAATAGGAAAATAGTTTTAGGGACTGTGTAGATTAGAGAAAACAAACACAAAACCTCCTTAAAAAGCTTAAAAAGACCCTAGTTTCTTCCTTCCTTCATTTCTTGGGAGAGAGGGCCTCACTACATGGCCAGGCTGGCCTCAAACTTTCTATCCTCCTTCCACAGGCTCCTGAGTGCTGGAATTACAGCACGTGCCACCACACCCACAAAAAGCCACCTTGCTGGTATTCTTGTGTGCTCATAGCAGACATTACTAATTGATAATGGCATAGTTTGCTGCTGAACATAGACCTGCTGTAGAATTACTCTTAATAACTTTAATCAAGAAGTCATAACTAATTTGTAAAATAAACTAAATAAACTAAAACTGTCTGTCCTTGTTAGCTTAGATGGCTTGTTAGGGACTATCTGTTCATGAAAAATATGGTATCCCCATATTCATTTTTGTACTGTTATCCTTGTTTAACCCAATGGTTTTAAATAAAGCAGCTGTTTTAACTGCTTGTTCCATTGAATTGGAAAGCCTTAACGTTATGAAATTAAGATTTTTAAATAACTTCATTCAACAGAATCTGGTATTTAGGAGACCTTTGAACATTTTCCTAATGGTATGAATCTGCTACTTGATAAATTATACTAGTTAAATTAGACATATCAAAAAAAAGAGAAAAATATGGTATCCATTTGGGAAGGACCTAAGGGATGGTTTATCTTTGGAGTTTAATGTCATAAGAGGATCCTCCTTACCACTGTCTCTAGAGAGTCTGAGAGAAATACTATCAGATTGGACAGACAGACAGAAATGACCAGAATGGAGATATTTAGACCTCTAACTCCTTCTCTGCCATGGCTTCAACTATAACCGAGTTTGCAAGGGACCTCAGAGGCCATTACCGTGTTTCAACTTCAGCTGTGCCTCTTTATTGAGAGTATAATAAATTATGCAATCTCTCTTAATCCTTATAAAAGAGATAGCATCATATATATATATATATATATATATATATGACATTTTTAATTGTGTGTACATGAGCACAGGTGCTCACAGAGACCAGTAGAAGACATTGGATCCCTTGGAACTGGGGTTACAGACAGTTGTGGGCCACCCATCTGATTTAGGTTCTGGGAACAGAACTCCAATCCCCTGAAAGAGCTCTCTTAACCACAGAAACATACTGCAGCACAGTACTCAAATTTTAAATTTGAGACCAACAGTTTAGATAACACAGCATTACAAAGAGCAGCAGGTGCTCATAAATGCTGGTCATTTCTTTTCTCATTTTTTAATTTTTATTATTTTTTTTATTGATGCTTTGTGTATTTCATACATCATTTTCCAATTCAGTACAGGCATATTTCCCCTTCCCTTTCCCCCCACCCCACCCCACCCCACCCCAGATCATGCATTCTGCCATAACTGTCCTGCATCCTTCTCTCAGTTTTTTTTTTCCATTTTTTAGTAATAAGTGATAATTTATGAGTACAAGCATCCTTCATGTAAAACCAATTTGCAAGCAGTTGTGTCCAAACCCACACAGCCCCTTGGTCCCATCATCCAGCAGAGGGGGCTTGTATGTTCAATCAAGTTGATCAAATGAGTGTCCAGGCTATATTGCTGTAGTTTCACCATTCACCCCAATCGCAGCCCTTACATTCTACCACGCCCCCTCTTCCGCAGATTTTTCCCTAGGCTTAGAAAAGGGGCACAGGTGGATGAGAAGCAAAACAGTCTACTTTCTCTGGAGCTGTTGTCTTGGACTCTGGTCAATTCTGGCTGTTTCCTTTCATGGGCTGACAGTTTGTCCAGGAATAACCTTTCGATCCTACTAATGAAGCACAAGCAATTAGATATATAGGTATTTAAACAGTACTAATTGTTATGGTAGGTTACTTTGGTATAGACACAGATGTTTGGATGGTATGTTAATCCATGAATTACATTTTTTTCTGTTAAATATGACAGGGTCTTACTGTGGCTTATAACATCTCCTAACCAGTAGAGGATGTAAGCTTGTGGCATCAGCCATGGGTTATTCCTCCAAGGAGAGAGCCAATAGCCAATTAGATTTGGGATATACAGGCATATGGCTGCCTCTGCTGCACAGTATTTCCAGGCAGGTGAGGTGTAGCTAGTGCTGACGGAGGAGTTTTGTTTGACTCAAGGAGACCCATATTTGTTTTATTGGTATAGTGGCCTTTGGTAACACTCTCTGGTAGTCCAGAGACCATCTGGAACTTGCACGTGTGGTCTCAATACATCTTTCCCATGTTAATGTCAGGTCTTTGACAGCAGGGCCTTATCGCCTCTCTTCTTGCAGGTATCCCAGTTTAGAGGCAAGGAGCCTTTACCTTTTGTGGGGGCTTGGATCCCCTGGCCAACATCTCCTTGGTAGAATAATCCATTGCTGATGTCAGAGCTCCTGCATTAAGTATTCAACACTAAGAAAGATTAAATATCTTCAATCTTAACTTGGATATTTCTGGTGATGAGAAACTCATTACCTTATAAGGCGTTTCATTTGAGATGTTATAATGATAAAAAAATGTCTTTCAATGGGGTTGAAATCTGTCACATAGAGCATGGCTGTGTTGCTGCAGGGTTGCAGGGTTCTGTCTCCTAAAACCTTTTCCACCTGTTCATTCACCTGTTCCTTAGATGACATGGGTTTCACTTACACCATGATGTAAGTTCTTTTGCTTGGACTGTTTCTACATATGTACAATTAATCTGCTTTGTTCTGTGTACAGTATTAGTTCAAGGAATATTGTTTTCAGAAATGTGTGCTGTTTTGTACCCTTGTATCCATTTCCAGGGTAACACTGCATCCTCCTCCAGAGAGACAACCTAAAACAGAGTCTCTCACTTTCTTATCTAAACTTATGGAAATTATGTTAATGTGGTAATCATTAGGAATATAAATCTCCCACCTTGGTTTCAGGGTATGGCTCCAGAGTGGCTCACATGCCCTGAACACAATTGTAATGGAAACTTGCTCTACTCAGTTTCTGGGTTCGCTTCTTTTTTTTTCCTTGGGTGTGGGGCCCAGGATTGTCACTCAGACTTTTCTGATTGTGGTGTTGATTAAGTAGTTGGCTCTTAAGCTATAATTATCTTCCTCTTCAATTAAAATCACATTTCATTATTGCAACATACAGTCCTTGCAAAATCGAACGACACGTACTGTGTTTTTATTTCCCTCCAAACAAACTTTCCCTGACTACGACTCATATTCTGTTCTGAGTGGCTCAGCTGTTGGATGCTGTGGTCCCCCTGCCGAGCCTGACATTCTTCCCAACAAAGACTCCTCAGTGGGTACTTTATAAAATGGTTGGTTTTGCTAGTCTGTGCCTCATTTGCTGTAGAGCAGTGATTAAAACATTACCATTATTCTCGGATTTTAGAACTTCTGGTGACTCACATACTAGAGCCGTACATATATGACAGCCTAATTGGTACCAAAATGAAAAATTCAATCAACAGAAGCTTTTATTGCAAATCATGCCAAATGTCAGACAATAGTTATCAGTGGAACTTAGCCAATCTTGTGTTTTGGGACAACAATTATTTTGAAGCTAGGGGTTGACATGGGC
The DNA here is from genome assembly GCA_009823505.1 of Rhizomys pruinosus. Classification (NCBI taxonomy): domain Eukaryota; kingdom Metazoa; phylum Chordata; class Mammalia; order Rodentia; family Spalacidae; genus Rhizomys; species Rhizomys pruinosus. Next base: position 1,356,468 of record VZQC01001497.1, on the reverse strand, counting down.
CTTGTGTATGCTAGCATGCAATCCTCCACTGAGTTGTACCCCCAAATCATTTCCTGTGTAGGTTTTAGTCATGGGTAAACAATGGATCAACCCAATGTGATGTTTCTAAACATCTCAATCAGCACGAATTTAGCATGCCCACATTCTGCTGGATGCTGTGTGAGGGACTGGGGATGTGCATCTAGATAACCAATAATAGATACATGGGGGCTGGAGAGATGGCCTAGTAGTTAAGAGCACTGACTGCTCTTGCAGAGGACCTGGGTTTGATCTCCAGCACCCGCATGGTGGGGTCCGACACCCTCTTCTGATCTCCATGGCATTGCAGGACATGGGTGCACCAACCTGCATGCAGACAGTACATTCGTACACATAAAAAAATAAATAAAATTTAAAAAATTAGATACATGGTGCTACTTTGAAGGAGGAATTGGATAAAAAAGTTGATCATCTAGAACAGAATTGTGTCATTTTCAGAAAAATGGTTGATATTGGAGTTCATCATGTTAAGTAAAGTAAGCCACTCAGAGAGACCAATATTGCTTGCTCTAATGTGGAATCTAGATTAAAAAGAAGAACAACCAGGGGTGTAGAAGAGGAAAAGGATCAGTGGAAGTGGAAGGGGATAAGAAAGGAAGGTAAGCATGTGTGTGAAAATGACCAAAATACATTATATGTACATGTATGTACATTATATTACATGCATGTACATTGTATTACATGTATGAAATGTGAAGGTGAAGCCCATATTATATATAGTTATTATGTGTTTAATAGAAAATAAAATAATCAGTTGGTGCTATGTGGATTGATTCTGCTTTCGTAGTCTAGTCCATTGTTTGTTACTGCAGCTCTGGCAGTGTGAGGTTTAGGGGTTTTTTTTTGTTGTTCTTTTTGCTGAAGACTGCTTTGGGAACTTGAGTCTTTTATGTCTCTATATGAATTTTGAGATTATTTTCTCTAATTTTGTGAATTGGAGTTGGAATTTTGATGGAGATTGCTTTGAATAGCTCTTTCCTTCCCATCTGAATATCTGACTACTTGAGAGAAGAAATTATCCAAATAAGTGATGGCACATTTATTAAAGAAATTCATCTAAAAACAAGGTGCAGACTGCCATGGTCAAGGAGCTTAGGATTCTTAGAAGACAGATGTGGTGGTTCTGTTCTTGCCTTTCCTCGTCTACTTTACACAGTACAGGGGAGTTTATATTGTCTGCTCAGATATATAGGCTTGACTGAGATGCTGATGGCAAGAGTGGTCCTTGTACTCAGTCCTATATAGTTTCTCCATCTTGCAAAAGTTACCAGCACCCTGTCAGCATCTTCCTTCATAGACAGATCACTTTATACCTCAAGGGAAGATTATTTGTATATGTGTCCATGGTGGCTCACAGTTGCTTCTGGAATGCCTGGTCAGTATTAGTTTGAGAGAAAAGTGAATTTCAGATAGAACACCTCTGTTGATTAAGGGGTGAGGGAAAGTTCAATTTTGATCTAGATTACTGGGAGTATTATAACTTAAAATTTTTTTTCATGTAAACCCAGTCTTCTATCAGTTGTCTTATAAGAATTCAGTTTTGTATCTTTAGGTAGTTAATTTTACCTTCTAAGGTTGGCATAGAAAAGTTCAAGACTGCTTCCATAGGTGAATATTAATGAGTACACGGTAATCTGATATATACTATATAGAAGCCAAGTTATCTTCTTTTGTGAAAACAACTTCTAGTATTTTTTTATGCATATGGGAAAATGTCTGGCTAATTTCCTTAAAAATGTCATGAGTTAAAAGATTCCTTGTTGAAACTGAAGATCACTTTCTCCTGAATCATTGGCTATTGAGCAACGTGATTTATATCAGTGGGCCTTGCTAAAGTTTGCATATTTAACATAAGTTTTATGTCCCCAAAGAGTATACTGAAAATAATCACTGGATTCAATGACAAGCTCAGTGAAATTCGAGGAGCATCTTTCTTAATGACTTTTAGTCTGCAACAGCCAGTCTAATTCTTTTTATTATTAAAAATCAAGAAAGTAAGAGGAATTAATTTCCACATGACTCAAACATATTTTCATAGAGTCACCCAAACAAACAGATTCAGGTTAAACATATTCAAGGCATCTTCTCAGTGCCTCCTTTGTGATGGATACTGCTGAGTCCTGGCACGCTTGGGTTTGTCCAGATAGTCTTACAAAATATGAGACGTGGAAGAATGAGACCGAAGAACGAAACACAGCTTTCATGCTCAAGGTCGCCTCATCCCACCCAGGAGACAGCATTTCCCAGCATTCCTCTTCCTCTTCCAGTTCTTTCCCTCTTCCTGCCTCCTCTTCCTGAGCCTTGGTGGTGGTGGGATTAATATAGATGTCCCACTCAGGGCTGAGCACCAGTCTCTTATTTGTAACACTTTCACCAGTTTTGCCTCTTTCCATTGACTGCGGGCCACTGTGGAAAGAAGCTTCTTTGAGCAAAGTTGAGAGTGCCCAAGTCTTAGACCAGTCCGTGTCTGATAAATATTCAAAGAAAACAGCATTCACAATTCATATAATAAATATTTATCGAGTGCTTCTAATGTGGTAACCACATGCTGAGTACTAGAGCTACCTAGAGAAGAGTATAGGTAGGTGTTCCAGCTTTCATCGAATGGTCCAACTCTGCTATACAATTCTATATGCCTACATCGAACAAATACTGATTGTCCCATGCAATGGACTATATGTGCTTTTTATGCACTGTGTTAGATACTGGAGCTGGCTGCGATGATGGTCAAAACAGACATGGCCCTTGCCCTTAAAGAACATGTTTACATTATTTCAATTGTCAAGTAAATGCTATGTGTATCTATGCCTAATGGGGGAATCTGATTTGGTTAATGGTGGTGGTGGCAGAAGACAACTTTTCTCAGAGGAGGTGACATTTGGATTAAGACCTAACTGCGGAGCAGGAGTTAGCTTGACCACAGTCAGGCAGGAAACATGCTCTAGGCAAAGGGGAAAAGTTTTTGGAAAAAGAGTGGAGTGGGAAGGGGAAGATGAGAATTTAGTTGACTGTGGCAATCGCTGTGTCTGTGTATGTCGTCGGCGTATCATGTGTAACTTAAATTCACATGCATATATATTTTAAAAGCACTAAACAAGGCCAGTGGGGCTGGCCAAGATACAAGAAGAGACTGACAATTCACGCGAGGTCAGACTTCGCTGGATTTTTGGTCCAAGGACCACTGGTGGCTTTGAAGAGATTCAAGAACACAGTGGCAGGATCAACTCTGTGAAGGGGGGGGGCATAGAAAGGAGAGGGTCTGTGTGGAAGCTGTGTTGTTAGTGATCTAGTGTGGACAAGGGTGGTGGTGGTTATGACAGTGAAGAAAAAGAATTGGACCATGCTATTGATGAGACATAAAACTAGATAGGGCCAGGTGTGCTTCGTGTATTTGCTGAATGAAGGAATACAGAAATCAATAGTTTCAGGAGCTTGACCTAGGAAAAGAAAGCTACAATAGAAAGATTTTTAGAGCAACATTGGTAGAAGAATTTTTTTTTTGCTGAATTTTTAAGCTCAAGTTCAATTTCTTCCCCAATTGAGGCTCCCTCAACCCAGGTGTGTCAAGTTGACACTAAAGCTATCCAGCACAACTGACATGTAAGAATTTTTTTCATTAATGTTTTATCATCTGGTGTTTTGTCTCAGCAAATCATAAGTTAAATAATTGTGATTTGGAGATAAATTGTCCAATGACATAAAAGACTTGGATATGTATTCCTGTAATCCTAGCACTCGGGAGGCAGAGGCAGTGAGTTCAAGGCCAGCTTGGTCTATATAGTGAGTTCCAGGACAGCTAGGGCAACAGGGAGACCCTGTCTCAAAAATACCAAAAAAAAAAAAAAGACTTGGATATGTAGATAAATTGTTACCTGTAACATGCATATTTTATGATACCCATTTCACATTTTTTGAACGCAGCTTTACTCAATTAGGTTTTCAGGGTGCCAATACTTTGGAAAATACAGCTTAAAAGTTCTCTTTCTGGATAAGTTGACAGATAATTGTGTAACCTGCTATTTTAGCTGTGTATCTTGGGAAATACAATCTGGCATATATTGTCCTTCGACTCCTCAGAAACATTCCCCTGTCATGCAACTGTTCCCTGTGTACCCCGAAGGTGACAGATCGTCATGATAATGATGACTCAGACACACACTGGTTCTCCTCCCTGCTGAACCATGCCTTCCCCTTGAGCGACTCGCACCTTCCCATTGGCCAGCATTCAGTTTTCCAGCTCCCTCAACTCTGCAAGTTGTGAAAACATAGTCCAGAGTCTCACGAGAGAGAGAGAAAGAGAGAGAGAGAGAGAGAGAGAGAGAGAGAGAGAGAGAGAGAGAGAGAGAAAGAAAAGAGCTGGAGGTGGGGACGCCGGTGGGGAAATGAGTCAAAGTCTCCTCAAGTCACACCATCCTGGAGGACTTCTCCTGACTTCAACGTCTGAACGAGCTGGATAAGGAAGCCTGTCTGACTCTCATTGCTGTGGTTTATTTCAAGGCTGGTGAATTCTGATCGGTGTGCAGAGTATTTGTTCCAGGATTATCTCTTGCTTAGGTGCTGATTGCGTATGTTTGTTTACTTTAAAAACATGATAAAATTCATCTTATTATTTGTTAGCCTGCTCAACTGCTGTTAGATAAGTTAGGCATTTTAAATTGAAATCATTCTGTCATCCAGAATTAGCAGGTAAAATGGTTTAGAACAGATGTCCCCTAAACATGAAGGGCTGTGGAGGTACTTACATGTAAGATAAAATTAATAAAATCTGTAGATGTGTTATACTTTAAAAATGTATATCTATTTAATAGTATGAGTTTCTCCTTTTAAACCTAATAAAAAGAAGCGAGGAAGTGTTATTATAGCTTCCAAAAGAAGTGCCTCCTCCTCACACCTTTGTTAAACAGTCAGCATCTATTATGTGTGGGACAATGACACTTGCCAATTAAAAATGATGATGACTTACCTTACTCCATCTACATCAATGCAATAGAGAAAAAAGTGTATGAAGCTGTATTATGTATCTGCATTTAGTCCATAGAGATTGAGTTTGCTTATTTATTTTGAGAAAGGGTGTCTCTATAGCCCCAGCTGGTCTACAGGTCATTATGCAGACCAGGCTGGCTTTCATCTCACAGACATCTACCTGCCTTTGCCTCTGAAGTGTTGAGATTAAAGGTGTGCATCACAAGTACTGGAGAGATTGAGTTTCTTTTTTCTTTTTTCTTTTTTTTATTGATGCTTTGTGTATTTCATACATCATTTTCCAATTCAGTTCAGGCATATATCCCCTTCCCTTCCCCCCACCCTACCCCTCCCCATCCCAGATCATGCATTCTGAGTTTCTTTTTTAACAGTATGTATAAAAACGTATGTAGAGTTGATCCTAAATAAATTTCTCAGATCTATGTGCAAATAAATGAATATATGATACATACAACTATAGTAACTGGATGCTGTTCAAAAAAAGTAAAAATTTCCTTCCCAAATAAATAGCATACAGTTAATGAGAAACAGTTTGGGTAAATTTAATGAAAGCTTATGCCTTGGCTCCTGTTTATGGGTATGTGTAATACAACTTAGGCATCTATAGGTCAAAACATAAAAACCGGAAAAAAAAAAAAAAAGAGGGAGGTGGGAGTTGGGGTACTATCCTTCCTGGGATACAAATGGAAAACTCTGTGTTCCAATCCTATTGATAAATTTTCAATTTTTCTGATCTTGAAACTAACAATGGGAGGAGAATTTTATGTTCCCACAGGTAAAAATCAGCAATCTAAATGCCTGAAAACATACAACTTATGGCTGTGCAGGATGGACTGGGGAATGCCAGCAGAGAGGTTGACCCATCTGAACATTAAGGAATGAGGAACCTCAGACTGCCTGAGTCACGGACACTGAGCATCTCTCTTGAATAATATTGGGGTTGACTGTTTATATGGACCCTAATGAAGTTTACCTTCCAGATACTGAAGAAACCTTCCTACCTCTTCCTTTTTTAGGAAAAAGAAAAAACATGATGGTAATGAAACCACTCCCTAACTGTTAACTAGAGCCAACTGTTACAGTGGTAATTTCCACTTAAAAACAGGCATAACGTATTAACTGATTGATAGCATAGGAACTGTGAAAGGATATTTCCCTAACTAGAGGCCAAATTCAATATTAAGTGTTTATAAGTTGTGTAATTAAGCCAAATAATATTACTACAGGAAAGCTTCTGACATCAGCAATGAATTATTCTGCCTAGGAGATGTTGGCAGGGGATTCAAACCACACCCCCCCCAAATTATAAAGGCCTTTTGCCTATAGTGGGATATATGCAAGGAGAAGGCAGTAAGTCCCTGTTGTCGAAGACCTGGTGTGAGCATGAAAAATGTTATGGAGACGTCACTTCTAGCATCAACTGGCCTCTGAAATGGCTAGAGAGCATTACCAAAGGCCACTAAGCAAACAGCAAAATATTGGTCTCCCTGAGACAACAAGACTCCTCCGTCAATATCAGCTACACCTCAACACCTGGAGATATGTGCAACAGTGGCAGCCAAGTGTCTATATATATCCCAATCTATTTGGCTAATTAGCTCTCTCCTTGGAGGAATAACTCACAGTGGATGCCACAAGCTTGTGTCCTCTGATGGTTAGGCGATGTTGTGAGCCACAGTAAGAACTTGTCACCCTTTTAGAGAACCACAGTTTGCGGATTAGCATACCATCCAAAATCTGTGTCTATGCTCAGCTTAGCTTGACATAATAAGTGGTACTGCTTAAATCTGTACATCCAATAGCTTGTGCTTTGTTAATATGACTAAAAAGGGTATCACTGGGAAGGCTGTCAATCATGAAGGGAAAACAAACCTGAACAGACTGGAGTCCAAAATGACAACTCCAAAAGAAATTAGACTGTTTTTTTCTCACCCACTTGTGCCCCTTTCCCAAAGCCCAGGGAAAAACTGTGGAAGAGGAGGCTGGTAGATTGTACAGGGCTGTGGAGAGTAGGGGTGAATCATGAGACTACAGGAATATAGTCTGGACTCCTGATTGATCCACATGTCTGTGCATACAAGCTTCTCCAACTGGTCTATGGGAACCTTGGGTTGTTCAAAATTTGGACAAAGATATTGCAAAATGCACCAATTACCTGATTGTATGACATAATGAGTGACATCAATGCTATGTGCAAACAACTGTGTTATTATATTGTAGAATCCCTTAAAAAAAAAAGAAGTTAGGGATAGAAGGGAGTGGTGGTGCAGGAGAATCTCTGTGAGTTCAAGGCCAGCCTGGTCTACATAGTGAGTTCCAGGACAGCTGGGGCTACAGGGAGACCCTGTCTCAAAAAGGACCAAAGAAAAAAAAGTTAGAGATAAATCTTTTATTGGAAAAAGCCGGGCGTGGTGGTGCACACCTTTAATCCTAGCACTTGGAAGGCAGAGGCAGGTAGATCTTTGGGAGTTCAAGGCCAGCCTGGTCTACAGAGTGAGTTCCAGGCCAGCTGGGGCTATAGGGAGACGCTGTCTCGATAACACCAAAAAAAAAAAAAAAAATGCTATATTGGGTCTGGAGAGATGGCTCAGGGCTTAAAAGCACTGGCTGTTCTTGCAGAGGAGCTAGGATCAGTTCCCAGCACCCACATGGCAGCTAACAATGGTCCATAACTCCAGTTCCAGGGGTTTGGAGGCCCTCTTCTGTCATTGGATGACACAAGTGCACTTGCATACATGCAGGCAATATACTCATACATATAAAAATAAAAATTAAAAAAATAATTTTAAAATCATATATTACGGTGTTACCAAATATTCCCATTTTTAGGTGAGATTAAAAACTTACAATTATATGACTGATTATGTATGTGCCCAGGTTACTCTCTGATTATTCCAAGATGTTTATTACCCATGCCTTGCACACTGGCTCTTGGCTTATTCATCTATTTATAAGCTCAATATTTTCTTTCTTCTGTTAATTTTAATACAGTTAAGATGTACAGTTTTTCTGTTTCATGTTTTTAGCATCTTAAATTCTCTGAACTTTACTGTATATAGATTTAGTATTTTATTTATCAGTTCTGAGTTGGTCCCAGTTTGATTTATGTTCTTTAATAACAAGCATAAAATTTTTATGTGAAAAAAAATAAAAAAGAGCTGCCTGTCAAAAATAAAAGTAAAAAAATTACATTTCAAAAAGAAGTTTCCCATGCTTGGCACTGTCATTTTTGTTATATAGCTGCCAGCTACACATGTGCACTTATTTTACATTATGTGTGTATGTTTCAGTAGGCTTATTAATTATATTTCCCCTTGTTTTTTAATACCACTTAAGTATTATTTATCTCTGTGCTCCTGCATAGCCTTCCCTCTCCTCCATAAAACACCCTCTCATTTCCCCCTTGATAGAGACTGTGAGGTGCTCAACCCTAAGAGACACATCTACAATACAACCTCTACATCCAAGGCTCCAGGAATGTGGAAGAAGACAGGAAGAAAGAAGGTAAGAGCCAGAGGGACCAGCCAGCTGCTGCTAGTTAACATTCTAGACCTGATGGAGAAGATGCCCCAGTGAAATCTCTACAGTATGTTAGTCTAACAGGATCTTTATGATGACAAAGCCAGCTGACAAGCCAAAGTGGATGGAGGGAGCGCCACAGGGTCCCACCTGGAGATGAAGAGGTACAGGTGATCAGTGGATGCTGAGGGAAGGGGAGTCTGTTTTTTCCAGGGACTAGCTCTCTGAGAGATTGTCTAATTTCCAGTGGATAGCCTTAAACACAGGTGCACATGAGCACCACTAAATGGACTCTGTGCATTGTATATATGTATATTTATATTTATAAATGTATGCGTGTAGGTATATATGTACATATAACAATAATAATCAAAGGATAGGACAAGGAATTGAAAGGGAGTGGAGGACATGGGAGGGATGGAAATAAGGCAAAGACAATATTTACTTTTGGAATTCCTAAAAAAAATAAAAATAATAATTGAATCAGTTTAAAAAGTTCTCTTGCTGTATTCATTTGAAAGAAGTTGGGCCTTTAAATGATTTCTTTTTTTTTATATTTTTGTTTTTTATTTTATTTCTGTATGTGTATGAATGTACTGTCTGCATGAAAGTTTGTGCACCCGTGTCGTGCAATGCTGCGGAGGTCAGAAGAGGGTCTCGGTTTCCCCTGGAACTGGAGTTCTCCTGGAATTGGAGTTTCAGACGGTTCTCGGCCGCCATGTGGGTGCTGGGGATCGAACCCAGGTCCTCTGTAAGAGCGGTCGGCACTCTTAACCGCTAGGCCATCTCTCCAGCCCCTAAATGATTTCTTAAAAATCTCATGTTTTCCAGTAAATGGAATATTTCAAAATCAATGCAGTTTTCTCAGGAGAACTTCATGTGTATGTAACTTTGGGAACTGGGTTCCAACTCAACAGCTAAAATGAGCAGACTGACCAGCCAAGGTCACACTGCCCCATGCTTCTGGTGGTTTTCACAATTCCAAAGTGCTGAACACTGTGATTGCACATGGTGTCAATTGTCTTTTTGTAAGAGATGAGCCATCTCAAGTTGAGTAACTTGCTCTAATAAAATAATGACTCACCGAGCAAAGCCTGAGGTGCCAGTGTCTATTTTATGTGTTAGACCCCACTGCTCTTTGAAAACGGTGCCATAAAAAGAAAAGGTCTGCTTCTAAATAACGTATTTGTTTCCATGGTTTTGAGGGAAGAATTGTATGTATAGGGGTTGGTGAGAGGGCTTGGCAGGTCAAGTGCCTGCTGCACAAGCATGAGAACCTGCACTTGGATCTCTAGTGCCCATGTAAACATAAAGCCAGGTGCAGCACCACGCACCCACAACCAAATGGCTAAACCAAGTTCAGCAGGGATTTTATCTCAAAAGAGTAACACAACAAAGGAGCTCTGGCTACCACACAATACGTGCCTACACAGTTCCTCCCAGCCTTCATGCATACACACACACGCACACACACACACACACACACGCATGCCTGTGCAAACACATGTACCCCCACATTCACCTATATACTACACAGACATATACAACATGCATATACACATATCACACACACATAGATATACCTCATACATACCCACATACACACAATCATCACATACACACATATATACATGCACACATACTGTACACACACCACACATATACATACATACCACACAGACAAGCATCATACACATATATCACATCCACTACACACACATGCATCACACACATACCACATTCATTACACACATGCATCATGCACACATATATGATACACATATACCCCCCCACACCATACACATGTATCACCTACACACATATGCCACACATACACACATACACCATACACTACACATACAACACAGCACACACATATACACCAGACACACCACACACACACACACATATGCACCACACATACAACACAGAACATATACACACACACCACCTACACCACATATACATACATGTACCACACATACAACACAGAACACATACACACACACCACATACACACATACGTCACTCTTCTGTACATCACATACACACATATATTCATGTCACACATACACACACAGAGGGTCTATAGAGCAAAACATTAACAGTGATATCTTTTGGTAACTGAAATTCATAATTTGATTTTAAGGAAGACCTGAGTGCAGGAATTGCTTCTGGAATATTTGATGCCTCATGCTTTTTCTTCTGTAAAGTTTGCATACCTACTCTGAATTTTGAACATAGTATTTCATATGTAGAAAGGATTGAATTTAGTTATGATTTTATTATAAGCCATACTGTGCTAGTTTAAGGAAAAAAAAGCTAACATCATGAGTGTTAAGTCCCTGAGCATGTTCCTCAACATGTTTTATAAACCCCATGATATTCATGCATAGTTTCACTTTTAATCTGAGCAGCAGCATTAATGTTAGCACCTCACAGTTCTGAAGTAGTTTACGGCTCACAAAGCTGTTGCACAGAAACTGGCTTATTTAATTCTAGCAGTAATTTGTAGTCTAGGGAGGATAAATATGATTCCCTGCGCGTATATCACATAAGAACATTTGTACATTTCTTTTTCAAAAGTGGAATTGTTAAAGGAGTGTGTACCAAAGGAAGGAAAAGAATAAATGTCGAGGGGATGATATGTAAATGAGTTGATGTTTGGAGTTGTAGGGTGGCTGTGCTTTTTCTTTCTTAATAATATTAACATTGAAGCCGGGCGTGGTGGCGCATGCCTTTAATCCTAGCACTTGGGAGGCAGAGGCAGGTGGATCTTTGTGAGTTCAACGCCAGCCTGGTCTACAGAATGAATTCCAGGACAGCTGGGGCTACAGGGAGACCCTGTCTTGAAAAGATAAAAAAAAAAAAAAAAAATTAACATTGAATTAGTATAATGGGTGAATTCACTCCTTGAATCGTAATAATCGTGTGAGGTCGGCACTTTTTTCTGATACTGGGGATTGAACCCAGGGCCTTATAATGCTATGCTGGTGCTCTACCACTGAGCTACACCCCCAAACTCAGGAGGCATTATTTCACCCCAATTTTATAGATGAGAGAGATAAATACAGCCAGCAGGAGGTGGTAGGGCTGGAACGGAAACTCAGGCCCTCAGCCTTTGACTCCCCTCTACTGCATGCTCAGTGGAGAGCAGGCACCAAACAGCTCTCGCAAACATTCATAAAGAAACCCGGGTTTGGTACCATAAATATTCCCATCACAGCCAGCTGAGGAAAATCCCGGTACTTAGAACAGGTGCTGGCTCACTTGGGTGCACCCCTCCATTTTCCACATGGCCCTTGGGCTTCATGATGAAACAGAGCAATTAAAAATGACTGTAGCCATACACCTACAGTGCAGCGCACCATTTTAAGTGTACAGTTTGAGGACATTGGAGAATTTGACACACCTTTGTCACCATTGTCACAATCAATGCATCCTTTAATCCCAAAGTTGTTTTGGGATGTTCCCAGCAAGCCAGTCTATCCACTGTCCTTCACCCCTTCAGCCCAGGTGGCCTCTGACCCAGATCAATGCAGAAGAGACTTATTTGTCCTAAAGTTTAGTATAAATGCAATCATACAGATGTATTGTTTTGTGTCTGTCTTCTTTAATTTAGTGTGTGTGTGTGTGTGTGTGTGTGTGTGTGTGTGTTGTGTCTGTTTAAAGATACGGAGTCTGATACCAGGCTGGACTCGAACTGCTGGACTGAAATGCTCCTCTTGCCTCGTTTTCTTGAGCAGGTCAGGCCACAGTTGCATGGCCCCATGCCCTCCTCCCACCAGGTTTCCCTGTCAGTAGTTCTTTTATTTATTTATTTATTTATTTATTTATTTATTTATTTATTTATTTATTTATTTTTTATGTGTATGAATGTACTGTCTGCATGTAGGTCTGTGCACCCATATCGTGCAATGCCGTGGAGGTCAGAAGAGGGCATTGGAATTCCCTGGAACTGGAGTTAAAGACGGTTTCTCAGCTGCGATGTGGGTGCTGGGGATCAAACCCAGGTCCTCTGCAAGAGCAGTCGGCGTTCTTAACCGCTAGGCCATCTCTCCAGCCCCAGTAATTCTTTTTAAACTTGTGGATTGCATTCTTTCTGGTATATGGATTGAGCACTGCTCATTTATCTGTTCAACAGGTGATTAGGTTTTGGACTGTGGATTCTGTTTGTAATAAGTCTTTTGTTAATATGTTGCTGGATGGTGCAACCACAGCCTTTGAAACCAGACACAGTGGTGAAAAAATATAGTCAACACAATGACTTCTTATAGTTTATGATACTAACTAACCCTTGTGTCTATGCACATGTGTGTACACATGCGTGTGGGTGCACATGTCTGTGTGTACGTGTGTGTGTGTGTGTGTGTGTGTGTGTGTGCCTATAGAGGCCAGAGGTCAACTTTGGGGGTAGTTCTTTGGGTGCTGTCCACCTTGTTTTTTGAGACAGGGTCTCCCTCTGGCCTGAGGCTGGCTGGCCATTCTGCTAGGCTGCCTAGCCAGTGAGTTCCGTCTCAGTGTCTCCAGCAGTGAGATCCTAAGCGTGCACTACCATGTGTGGCTTTGTTGTTTGTGTACGTGGGTTCTGGGGCTTGAACTTGGGTCCTCCTGTTTGCATGGCAAGCTCTTTATTGACTGAGCCATCTCTTCAGCCCATGATACTAATTTTAATGAAATTAAATTTTATATCCACACCTAACATTTAAGAAACATTTGTTTCACAAAATCATTTACTTGGCTATATGAATAAGTATTTTTCATTTTGATATTTAGTATATTTTTTAAGACCACAAGAAGATAATATTGACTGCCTGGTGTTCTAAACATGAATTACTTCATTTTACACTTTAGAAAATTGTCTGGTGAACCTTATGGAGAGGAATTACTAGTTAAGTAAGAAGGCTTAACTTACTAAATTGATTTTTTTTGGTCTTTTCCAGACAGGGTCTCCCTGTAGCCCCGGCTGTCCTGGAACTCACTTTGTAGACCAGGCTGGCCTTGAACTCACAAAGATCCACCTGCCTCTGCCTCCCAAGTGCAAGGATTAAAGGCGTGCACCACCATGCCTGGCTAAATTGATGATTTTTAAAAAAATATTCTCTTCTTCCTCCTCCTCTTCTTTCCTCTTTCCCACTCTCTTTCCTTTCTCTTTAAAAATATTTTAGTTATTATTTTTATTTATGTGTATGAATGTATTGCCTGAGTGTATGTAAGTGCACCTGTGTCATGCAATGCCTGTGGAGGTCAGAAGAGGGCGTCAGATCCCCTGGAACTGGAATTATGGGCAGTTGTTAGCTGCTATGTGGGTTCTGGGAATAAAACTCTGGTCTTCTGCAAGAACGGCTAGTGTTCTTAACCACTGAGACATCTCTCTACCATCCGGCTTTTTAATAAAGATTTTTTTCAGATCTATAACATCTTTATTTTTTTAACAATAAGTAATAAGTTATGGGTACAAGCATCTTTCATGTAAAACCAATTTGCAAGCAGCTATGCCCAAACCCACATAGTCCAAGGGTCCCACCATCCAGCTGGAGGGGCTTGTATATACAATCATGTTGATCAAATAAGTGTCCAGCAGTCTTGGGTTGGGTAGGGTTATGGTTAGGGTTAGTATTGAGTTGGGTAGGGTTAGGGTTAGGGTTAGTATTGAGTTGGGTAGAGTTAGGGTTAGAGTTAGTATTGAGTTGGGTACAGGTAGGGTTAGGGTTAGTATTGAGTTGGGTAGAGTTAGGGTTAGGGTTAGGGTTAGTATTGAGTTGGGTAGAGTTAGGGTTAGGGTTAGGGTTAGTATTGAGTTGGGTAGCATTAGGGTTAGGGTTAGTATTGAGTTGGGTAGAGTATTTTTCCCTAGGCTTAGAAAAGGGGCACAGGTGGATGAGAAGCAAAACAGTCTACTTTCTCTGGAGATGTTGTTTTGGACTCTGATCAGTTCTGGCTGTTTTCTTTCATGGGCTGACAGTTTGTCCAGGAATAACATTTCAATCCTACTAATTAAGCACAATCAATTAGATATATAGGTATTTAAACAGTACTAATTATTATGGTAGGTTACTTTGGTATAGACACAGTTGTTTGGATGGTATGCTAATCCATGAATTATATTTTTTTCTGTAAAAGATGACAAGGTTTTACTGTGGCTTATAACATCTCCCAACCATTAGAGGATGTAAGTTTGTGGCATCAGCCGTGAGTTATTCCTCCAAGGAGAGAGCTAATAGCCAATTAGATTTGGGATACACAGACATGTGGCTTAATAAAGATTTTTTTCTAATATTGAGTGCATCTCAAATGACCTGGTGTGGCTTTAAAGTTCCTTTCCTGAGTGTCCAGCAGATGGCAGTCTGACCAAGCCTAAAGAGGTCTTGCTTTGGCATGCCATGGTGGTTTTTCTAGATGGTCCCCTCCCTCAGCCTATTAAACCTATTTATTTTGGATAACTAAAATTCATTTTTTCCTTATGATTAGAGAATACATGCTGGACAACAGGAAACAACATACTCTGTACACCTCTTGGTAAACCTTAGGAGACTGCAGCGACAGTTTGTCATATACCATGTTTTCCAGACACTTCCCTAGCTAATACATACAATACAAGGTATGTACAAGTAAAAGCTTAAATTTGTAAAATTTTAGTCTTCAATGTAATTGTGAAAATTTTGCTTGTCTTTTGCTGACTCATTTTTTACTTGAGTTGTTCTTAACTGACTTATTTTCCCTGAAGACATTTTTATAATTCATGCCTTGCAGAATCTAGAGGGTCTTTCATGCTGTGCTCAGTCAGGGACTATGGTCTGGTGATTGATGTTGGAGTCTTATAAGGTCACTGCTGTGGTCTGAAAATGTGTTCTCCCCATGTATGCATATTAAAATCTACTCTCCAGGGCGAAGTTCTCAAGAGGACAGCTTTTGGTGGATGGGATTAGTGCCTTTGTAGAGTCAAGTCTCCATGAGTTGCCTATCACGTGCAAACGTAACAAGAAGACACTGTTTGTGAACCAGAAAGGGGGCCCTGAACAGACACCCGATCTTCCTGAAGAACTGTGAGAAATGTTTCTGTCATTTATATACCCTCTGGTCTAAAGTATTTTGTTATGGCAGGTCAGACCAACTAGGACCGGTGCTGTGCTAGCTGTGCTTCTTGGCAGTGAGTGTAGAGCCATGTGAATTTCTGTAAAAAAATCCAAGTGGAGACTGTAGAATATTTCCACAGAGACAATGTGAGAAAAGGACTATTTGGAACTTGCCGCTGTTTTGCAAAAAAACAGGCATTGGAACCTCGGTGAGAAATTTTGTGAAATCATTGATTTTTTTTTTTTTTTTTGGTCTTTTGGAGATAGGGTCTCCCTGTAGCCCCAGCTGTCCTGGAACTTGCTCTGTAGACCAGGCTGGCCTTGAACTCACAAAGATCCACCTGCCTCTGCCTCCTCAGTGAGAAATTTTGTGAAATCATTGATTTTTTTAAAATAGTTAGCTCCCTCCATTGTGTCATCTTGCAGACAGCTGACATCTCCTGAGAGCCAAGCACAGGTAAGACGGCTTCTTGTTTTCAGTGGTGTATGTTCATTGTACAAAGCGGTGGGTTTCACGATGGCACTTTTATTCAAGTGTATTATGTGCTTTGGACATATTGATCCCCAGTGGCCTTCACCTGTCTTCTCCTTCTGCTTCCTTACCAAGATGACTTTGTATTATCTGGGTTCAGGTTAGGGTTAGGGTTAGGTTAGTGTTAGTGTTAGGGTTGTGTTGGGCCAGGTTAGAGTTAGTGCTGAGTTGGGTAAAGTTAGGGTTAGGGTTAGTATTGAGTCGGGTAGAGTTAGGGTTAGGGTTAGTATTGAGTCGGGTAGAGTTAGGATTAGGGCTAGTATTGAGTTGGATAGAGTTAGGGTTAGGGTTAGTACTGAGTTGGGTAGAGTTAGGGTTAGGGTTAGTACTGAGTTGGGTAGAGTTGGGGTTAGGGTTAGTACTGAGTTGGGTAGAGTTAGGGTTATGGTTAGTACCGAGTTGTGTAGTGTTGGAGTTAAGGTTAGTATTGAGTTGGGTAGAGTTAGGGTTAGTGTTACTACTGAGTTGGATAGAGTTAGGGTTAGATCTAGTATTGAGTTGGGTAGGGTTATGGTTAAGGTTAGTATTGAGTTGGGTAGAGTTAGGGTTAGGGTTACTACTGAGTTGGGTAGAGTTAGGGTTAGGGTTAGTCTTGAGTTGGGTCGGGTTATGGTTAGCGTTAGTATTGAGTTGGGTAGGGTTAGGGTTAGGGTTAGTATTGAGTTGGGTAGAGTTAGGGTTAGAGTTAGTATTGAGTTGGGTACAATTAGGGTTAGGGTTATTATTGAGTTGGGTAGAGTTATGGTTAGGGTTAGTATTGAGTTGGGTAGGGTTAGGGTTAGTATTGAGTTGGGTAGAGTTATGGTTAGGGTTAGTATTGAGTTGGGTATGGTTAGGGTTAGGGTTAGTATTGAGTTGGGTAGAGTTAGGGTTAGGGTCATCCTTGGAGTTGTGCTCTGTCACTTTGTCCCACATGGGTTCCCGGAGGTGAGGATCATTTGGACTCTCATGGGAAGAAATCCATTTTAGATAACACCTGAAAGCATGAGATTAGATGAGCTTTCCAGGGGAGTGAGTGTAGAGGGCAGGCAGAACGATGGAGCCAACATTCAAAGGTCACAGAGCAAGGCCCAAGAGACAGCTACCACTGTGTTTCAAACAGCCACATGGAATTGTATTTGCAGAAAAAGGGACATTGAGAAACCAAGATGCCTCAGAAATGCCCCCAGGATTTAAATGTAAGCACACTGTGTTTGAAAACATTTGAGGTTTCCACTATTCAAATTTAGGTGTATGGAAAATAGATGCTATTTAAAGCAGTAACCATTAGTAGGCACTATGGAATACCATGGTAACCACATCATTTATTACCAGGGTCTGGGGCCCTTGTTCAGGAGCAGACCTTTGGAATTTCTTTGTGTCTGAAAAGTAAGGCTCACCTGAGATGTGGTAGAAGAGAATACTTGTAGATGATAGATGTGGTAGAAGAGAGTAACCAATATGGAACACAAACATTGATTGAGTACTTCCAGGCTCTGGGCATAGCTCAGTGGTAGAGTACTTATTTAGCAAACTGAAGCCCTGGGTTTGATACTGCACATTTGCCACAAACAAACAGACAAAAATAAGACATAAAGAAAAAATAAGACCTGCTTTCCCCTCCCCCCTGAGTTGAGTACTTTTTTTTTTTTTTATTTTATTTATTTCTGTATGTGTATGAATGTACTGTCTGCATGCAAGTCTGTGCACCCGTGACGTGCAATGCCGCGGAGGTCAGAAGAGGGTCTCGGATTCCCCTGGAACTGGAGTTCTCCTGGAATTGGAGCTTCAGACGGTTCTCAGCCGCCATGTGGGTGCTGGGGATCGAACCCGGGTCCTCTGTAAGAGCGGTCGGCGCTCTTAACCGCTAGGCCAGTACTTTTTAAGGGTCAAAACTTTCTAGGTTCCTGGCATTTTATGTAAACTGCCTCATTTAGTCTTCACAAAACTGGAGGCTGGGGAGACGGCACAAGGGATAAGAGCCCTTGCTCTGTAGGAGTGTAGGACTGAGTTCCAATCACCCAAGTAAGAAGCTAGGCAGCTGTGTGGCCTCAGCCTTGTGGGACAGAGAGCCCCTTGGCCAGCCCTTGCTTCTGTTTCAGTCACAAATCTAATCTCAAAGCAGTGAGAGTCACAGTGGCAGACACCCTGGGCCCTTTCTTGGCTTGCACATGCATGTCTGTGGGTGTGCACAGTGCACATGTGCTGGGCATGCCACACACACACACACACACACACACACACTCACACAAAACCTTTCCTGCCACCATGGTCTCTTCCACCTTAAAGACAGGAAGGAGGTATGCAGGGTTGTTACTTTTTTCTTTTTTTTTTTTTTTGGTCTTTTCAGACAGGGTTCCTGTAGCCCAGCTGTCTGGAACTTCGCCTCTGTTGACCCAGGCTGGCCTTGAAACCACAAAAGATCCGCCTGCCTCGGCCTTCCAAGTGCTGGGATTAAAGGCGTTGCGCCCCCCCCCGCCCCCGGCAAGTACTTGTTACTCAGTAAGAAAGAGGCTTGGATTTGAACCCAGTCTGACTTCAGAGCCCCGAGAGTTTTCATCATTAAATCCTACTTTTGTTTTCTTTTTAGGGATTTGAAGTTGGCAGCCTAGATCAAATCATCATCTACTCTGGTTTGGATTTTGTCTATCTTCTGTCTTAACTCAGAATACAACTGCGGTCCCTGGTGTGGGTCTGACTCGCTCTAGTAAAGCTGCACCCCAGGACTCAAGGTTGTCAGATAGGAGAACAAAGCTGGGTGGTCCCTCCCCAGGGTCTTGTGTCATGAGTGCTTGTTTCTTTTCTGTCTCCACTGCCTGTCGATTTCTGAATGAGACATTTAATTCTTGTTTCATGAGTGCTTGTTTCTTTTCTGTCTCCACCGCCTGTCGATTTCTGAATGAGACATTTAATTCTTGTTTCATGAGTGCTTGTTTCTTTTCTGTCTCCACCGCCTGTCGATTTCTGAATGAGACATTTAATTCTTGTTTCATGAGTGCTTGTTTCTTTTCTGTCTCCACTGCCTGTTGATTTCTGAATGAGACATTTAATTGCTTCTTAACAACTTTATCATTTCTTCGTCTGTTTCCTTCGAACTTTTGACTTCTCTGTCGCAATGTCACCATGCTCTGTAATTGTTTACCTCTGCCTCAACTGGGAAGCCCTCAGCCAAGGACCTTCTTCTACTCACAGTAATGCTGGACTTTCCATGCAACATGGTCCTTCCTTCCTTCCTTCCTTCCTTCCTTCCTTCCTTCCTTCCTTCCTTCCTTCCTTCCTTCCTTCCTTCCTTTCTTTCTTTCCTTCCTTTCTTCTTTTCTGACAAAGTCTCCCTAGTCCCAGCCTGGCTCGAAGTCACTACGTGGACCAGCTGGTCTTGATCTCACAGAGATCCACCTACCTGTGCTACCCAAGGACTGAGATTAAAGGCACCGTTTTTAATAAAATTTAAACCCAAAATGATTTATTTATTTGTATTTTTACAAGTGTTTTGACTGCCAGTTTTACTGGTATGTGTGAAGTGCCCATGAAGGTTGCTGAAGCATGTTGGTGCTGGGAATTGAACCCAGGTTCTCTGGAAGAGCAGCAAGTGTTCTTTATATCTGAGCCACCTCTCCAGCCCCTTTTGTGTATTTTATGTGTATTGTCTTGCATGTGTGTAAGTGTGCTCATGTTGTGGAGGTCAGAAGAGGGTGTCAGATCCCCTGGAACTGGAGTTATAGTTGTTAGCCACCCTGTGGGTGCTGGGAATCGAATCCTGGTCCTCTGCAAGAGAAGCCAGTGCTTTTAACTACTGAGCCATCTCTCCAGTCCCTCATTAAGTATTTCTTGACTGTATGGAAGAAGACACTAAAAACTGAATAGGAAAACTATTCTCTGTAGTGGAAAATATAAGTTTTCAGCCATGCTGGTGGCTGGTATAAAGAGGACAGAATTCTTAAAGTAATCTCTCTTAATTTCCAACCTCAACATTTTTTCTGTTTATGTATTTCATCATTAACATCTCACGATATTATTGTTGGAATCAAAGGGGCACACACTTCATTTTATTGTCAACTGGTCTTTAATTAAAGTCAGCATTAATGAATTAATGCAACACTACTCCATCAAAGCTCTGTCATTAAACAAATGATCCAGGTGACCAGAAGAAAGTTCATGAAAGAACTACTCCAGGTCCAAAAAGGTGTATCATAATTTTGGTTTGCTGTGAATATCATGGTTACAGGGACTTGTAATTGAATATTGTTTCAGAATAGCTGAAAGGACTCAACATGGATTCAGATTCCACAGACAGGGAAGCAGATCAAAACAGACACTGAATTAATATCTAATTACTCCAAAAGCATTGATTTCTAGTTTTTAATCTTGCATTCCTAAGCCAGCAGCCACAAGACAGAGCTTGTGCTGCTATATTAGTTCCTCAGTTTCCCGCACCTCGGTCGACACCACCTCTCCATCCACCACCTCCTGCATGATCATCTTGATTTTCCTTGTTTTATTTGGATCTGAAGAGAGAAAAATGGAAAAGGGAGGTAAAGGTTAATGCTTCAAATATCGATCCGAGGTTTATTATTGTTCAATTTAAGCTTTGCATCAATTTAAACTTTCAAAAGTGATTTCCATTAAAAACAAAATGGATTTCGCTCAGTTAAAAGGAAATTGATTTAATATTTTGTGCACAAATGAAAATATGGCCCTCCCTCCCTCCCTCCCTCCCTCCCTCCTTCCCTCCCTTCCTTCCTTCCTTCCTTCCTTCCTTCCTTCCTTCCTTCCTTCCAACTCAGAGCTTTGCTGAGTAGCCCAGGAGGACCTGGAATTTGCCATCCTCCTGCCTCAGCTCCCGAGCACTGGGATGACAGGCATGTGCCACTACACCTGGTGCATTTTTAAGCCCTCAAAATTGTTTGTGATACCCATAATACCTTTATAGAGTAGGATTTTCCCCCTTCTTGAGCTTGCTGAAAAATTTTAATCCACCACCCACCATTCACTTTGTTTCAAGAAATGCATATATTTACTTCCTTCGCTCAGAATACAAGTTATTAATAGCTGGAAACCATAACAATGGTGTTTTGATATATTTTGTGATGATTCTTCTCTACCTACCTTTAGAAGAATCAGTTGATGGGGTCTGTGACTTGGAGACTGTTACAGATGAACTATCATCAAAACCATCTCTGTAAAGAAAACAGAGGCTATGCTATCATGTCATTGCTAGAATCAGAAGTTTGTGGAACTATCTCCAAAATGGAGAAGCTACTCCAAATTTCTTGACTTAACGATGTCCCATGAGAATCAGTGGGGCCAACACCCCTTCGTTTTCAGACCCTGCCTCCCATGAGATCTGAAAGGGACGCAACCTGGTTTCAGAGATCAGATTTCTTTTTTACAATCTGGAGTTCTCCCCCTGTGGTCCAGAGTGCTTGTTTTTGGCAGGCTTGCTACCATAGGTCTAGTCATCTAGTGATCTTTCTAGAATATGTTCACAACGAGCCTTTGTTCACTGCAGCGTTTTATTATTACCAAGTAAGATAACAGCTGAACACATTTTGTATAGTATTTAATAAACTCCATGCATGTGTTTTCTAGATAGGTTTTATCACCTCCCTTTTTTTGAAATCTTTGTGCATGTGTATATACATATGCATGTGTGCATGTTTATACATGTGTGTAAGAGTGCATGTTCATGCCTGTAATCCAGCCGGTTGGTTCCGGCCTTCTACCTTGCTCCAGTCATGGTCTTTTGTTAGTCACTATTCATATATTGGGGCTCCCTGGCCCACAAGCTTCTGGGGGATTCACCTGTCTCCACCTGTCATCCTCCCGTGGGATTAACAACACAACGCTTTATGTGCGTTCTGGGAATCTGAACTCAGTTCCTCAAACTTGCAAGTACTTGACCCACTCAGCCATCTCCCCAGCCCTCATCCGGTTCCTTGAGATGGTCTCCTTGTGTAGACCTAGCCCAGGCTGGTCTGGAACACCAGCTTCTCCTACCTCAGCTTCCTGAGTGCTGGGATTATAGGCAAGAATTGTTCTTTTCTGTCAACTAAAAATCTCTTTGCATCAGATGCCCACTGCCTACCAGCTCCTATGCTATTTTCAACCTCATTGTTGGCTCACCCTTGGGCCTCCCCCTCCAGCAGGCGGCTGTAGGTCTCGATCTCCATCTCCAAGCGTGCCTTCACGTCCAGCAGGTGCTGGTGCTCGGCGTTCTGGCGCTCGGTGTCCGCGCGCACCTGCTGCAGCTGCTCCTCCAGGCTCCCGAGCAGCTGCTGCACCTGGGAGAGCTGGCTGCAGTAGTCGCCCTCGGTTTCCGCCAACGAGTCCTCCAGAGACTTCTTCTGCAGTGGGAGAGGAATGGTAGACAGAACGGTGGAGGCGACCGGAAACTGGAGGGCAGGCCACGGATGAACATACTGTGGGCGCCACATTTTCTTAGGATGTTGCAAGGATGGCGACAGCCTACCAGGGCGAGCTGGGACTGCAGCTCGATGTCCAGGTTCTGCACCATGCGCCGCAGGTCCGTGACCTGGCTCTTGCTGGACTGGAGCTGCTCGGCGTTGCTGGTAATCTCCTTCCTGAGCTGCCCACTCTGCAACAGCAGAGACGGTGGGTGGAGGGGGTGAGGACTGTGCTGGCTCAAAGGGGTTTCTGGGAATGTACCAAAGTTTCTGTTTGGTGGCGGAGGTACCTTTTCAAGGAACCAGGCCTCTGCGTCCTTCCGATTTTGGTCAGCCATAGCTTCATACTGGGTCCTCATTTCGTTGAGGACTCTGGCGAGGTCCACTCCAGGTGCCGCATCCATCTCTACATTGACCTCGCTGGGACCACCCGCCTGGAAACTTCGGAGCTCCTAGAGACGGCAAATGAGAAAGAAAAGGGGGCAGGCGGTCCTAGTGGGCTCCAGAGTCTTTTGTTTTCTTGGGTGTCTTCACTCATAATAATACTACAAATTGTATTTTTGACCAACTTGTATAAAGACAAAAATCACCGTGGTGCATTAACACATTTTTAGCTTAAAAGCCTCATATTTTCCTTCTGATTTTAAAAGGACTTAAGGATATTTTCACAGGTCTCCTAAACCACCAAAGTCTCTATGTTCTGAGCCTATGGTAGTTGACCCTGCCTCTAGAATATCCCCTTCCTTTGCAGAAAGGAAGTCCTGGTGTGCAGGTTGCTGGAGGGTCCCCAACTGATGCCAAAGCCAGGGCTGCACTGGTACCTGGGCTCGCAGGTAACAGTCATTGAAAATCCAGTAGAAACTTCTTTAGAGGCACATTGCCAATGTCTGTGCTGGGCCCCACCCTCTGATATACACTGGTACACCAGAGTTCCAGGCGTGGGTCTAACTGGTTACAATGTTTCACTAACATAATTATTATATATTATCTACAGACTTTTGTTTTTAATTTTTGAAATAGTCCATATTTAAGGAAAATATTTACTCAAGATGATTAGAATCCCTGTCATTATTTAACAATGAAAATGATAAAGTCATTTACCTTCCTGGGTCTCTTCTTTATACTCTATTAAATCCACTAAAGGTTTAACAAGAAGCACTATCAACAGCAACAGGAGAGGAGAGGAGAGGAGAGGAGAGGAGAGGAGAGGAGAGAGAGAGAGAGAGAGAGAGAGAGAGAGAGAGAGAGAGAGAGAGAGAGAGAGAGAGAAATACAGACAGAACAAAAATTATTTTTTGAGACAGGGTCTCTCTGTAGCCCCGCTTGGCCCAGAACTCACTAGGGAGACCAGCCCTGACCTCTCACCGGGATCTTCCTGCCTCTGCCTCCCAAATGCTGAGACTAAAGATGCATTGGCACCGTGCCCAGTGAAGTCATTTTAACAGAGATAATATATCATTCAGATTTACAAATTGGAAATTGCCATTTTGGGGTTTGGGAGAGAAAAAAAGCGCAGCTTCTAACCTCCTCATGGTTCTTCTTCATGTACGCCAGCTCCTCAGCCAGATCCTCGATCTGGGCCTCCAGGTTGGCTCTGGTCAGCGTCAGCTCCTCCAGCACCCTGCGCAGGCCGTTGGTGTCAGCTTCCACCACCTGCCGCAGTGCTAGCTCATTCTCATACCTGAAAACAGTTTAGGGGATCAGTATATCAATAGCAGCCATCTGGATGAGGCCTGGGCCACCTTCACAGGTATTTGATGCATGAATTTGGGTGGCAACTATTTAAAATTAGCGTATGGACAGCCGGACATGGTCGTTCAAGTCTGTCATCCCAGAACTTGGGAAGAGGAAGCAAGATGGTAAGTTCATAGTCGTTCCCGGCCACACAGAGAGTTCCGGGTCTCCCTGGGATGCACGAGACCCTGCTTCAAACACACTGAGGGGAAAAAAAAATTGTGCAGTGTGTGGTGCAGTTTTTGCTTTTGTGATTTTTCCATCTCTCTTTCTCTCTCTCTCTTTTTTCTTTTGTTTACTGTTCAACTGGAGAGAAGAAAGATGAGGAAATTGTGAGGTAATGCTTTCTCCCAGCAGTGAACTCCACAGCACTGCATCTCCGGGAGGAGGCTGCTGCCCTTGCGAACAGTAGCAGGAAATAAAATAATAGTCACACTTTTTGCTTAATTTTCTTTGTGATCTAAAACCTTGATATTTCTTTAAAACTTTATTTATTTTTTATTGTGTATGAGTGCTTTGCCTGCATGTCTGGCCCCATGGAGGCCAAAAGAGGGTGTCGGATCCCCTGGAACTGGAGTTCTGGACAGTTACTAGTTGCCGTGTGGGTGCTGGGGGCTGAACCTGGGTTCTTTGTAAGAGCAGCCAGTTCTCTTAACTGCTGAGCCATCTCTGCAGCCCCACCTTGATGTTTCTTTAGTAGCTTTACCAGCTTTACAGGTTCAGGACCATGGTCACTGGGACTTCCTGTGGGGACATTTTTAATGCAAAAAGGAAATTGATTTTTTAATTCTTCTGTGTGGAAGGACGGGGTATGGGAAAGGCAATGAAATAAATGCTTGGCTAATTTTTTAGGTTATGTGTCATCAGGGCAACAACCATTTTTTTTTACCTCCTTGGCAAAAACTGGTTGTTTTGATGCATCGAAAATTCAGGTTTAAACATTGGTGCAATGATCATGGTGAATTATGAGTCATTTCAAAAAGATGATCTGTTCCCATAGGTGTAACTTATAATTTAAAGGTAATGTGAGCCCTGTTTGACTTGCCTTGCTTTTTAGAATGTCCTGTGTGCATGAAAGAGAGCACTGAAGGGGTGGCACATGTGAACTTCAGGTTTGAAGTAGTTGCTCCCAATGGAGGCAGAAATTTCAGCAAACAAGGCATCGATGGGGCAATGGGCTGTTACCAGCGTCCTGTACTCACTTCATCCTGAAGTCCTCGGCAGCCAGTCTGGCATTGTCAATCTGCAGGATGAGCTGGGCGTTTCCAATGCTGGCAGAAATGATCTGGTAAGGAAGAATGAGACACTAAAGAATGGAGTCTAAAGGACCTGCTGTTTACAACATGGACGTTAAGAGTACATGGGGGGCTGGAGAGATGGCCTAGCGGTTAAGAGCGCCGACCGCTCTTACAGAGGACCCGGGTTCGATCCCCAGCACCCACATGGCGGCTGAGAACCGTCTGAAACTCCAGTTCCAGGAGAACTCCAGTTCCAGGGGAATCCGAGACCCTCTTCTGACCTCCGCGGCATTGCACGACACGGGTGTACAAACCTACATGCAGACAGTACATTCATACACATAAAAATAAATAAATAAATAAATAAATAAATAAATAAAATATAAAAAGAGTACATGGTAATGTCAAATACTATATCCCCGCACCTCCTGTTCAAACTTTAAAAAAATTATGTTCTTAAATTATCTAACACAATAGTATGTTTCTCCGTGGACCTTTCTTGCTTTCTGGTTTCTAAAAGTATTCACTCCAACTCAGACATAGAAATCTAACACATCCAAGCTAGGATCCACATCTGAGAGAGAGCAGATGATGTTTGTTTCTCTGGGCTTAGGTGGCCTCACTCAGTATAAGATTTTCCAGTCCTGTCTTTTTTCATAAGGCAACAGGTTGGGGTGTAGCCCAATGGGAAAGCAACTGCTTAACAAACCCAAAGCCCTGCATGTGATCTCCAGCACCACACAACAGAGTACCAAAAATAACACAAAAGAAACCCTAAGCATTTAAGATAACATCATTTTTTTTTTTTGTCTTTTTGAGACAGGGTCTCCCTGTAGCCTTCAGCTGTCCTGGAACTCATTATGTAGACAAGGCTGGCCTTGAACTCACAGAGATCAACCTGCCTCTGCTTCCCGAGTGCTGGGACTAAAGGTGTGGCAGGATGGCTTCATTTTTAAAAGCAAATGTATTTACAAATTAAGAAATGTATATTTCTTTTAGGAAGACAGTGGAAATATGATGAATGAAACAGAAATTCTTGAGGAAATTCTCCATGTGCACAGTCTAATAGGAAAATAACTTGTAGGTGATTATTACTATAAAATATTGTAATAATAAAGAGAAAATTTCCAAAGTGCTCTTCCCTGCACCAATCAGGGTCTTACCTTATTCTTGAGTTCTTCAATCACTGGGTGATATTTACTGTAATCACTGTGTGGCCCGGAGTCTCCAGTCCTTTGGGTTTCGTACCATTCTCGAATTTTGTTTTCGAGCTCTGCGTTGGCCTCTTCTAGAGCTCGGACCTTACCCAGGTAGGAAGCTAGTCTATCATTCAGATTTTGCATGGTTTCTTTTCCGGATCCAGAAAGAAGCCCTCCATCATTGCCGGAGAAGACACACAGAGAGCCACCTCCTGAGCTGCCACTAAATCCCATTCCCAGCCCCGCAAAGCCACCTCCCAAGGGTGCCCCATAGCCAGTGCCAGGTCCTGCCAAGGAACTGGAGCCCAACACGGAAGCCGCAGAAAAGCCTCCCCCACAGCCAGTTCCATAGCCAAAGGCACTCCCCCCGTAGCCACTCGCAAGACTAGCAGCAGACATTCCCCAAGGTCTGCCTGCCATCTCATTCTGTGAGGAGAGCCTTCGAGACAGCCCAGAGGTGTGCACTGAGAACGACATGGTGCTGCTGGAGAGAGGGCCTTGGAAGGTGAGGACCCCAGAGAGGATGGCATGCCAGTTCACTAGCAGGGGCCATGCTATTATAGGCCACGAGGTGGGCGTTGCCGTGGCACAGTTCACTCACCATTCCAAGAAAAATGCCTTCCCCCACCCCAGTCAGCCAGCCCAGCAGATATGTGATTTATGCATAATGAAAAGTCAGTGATATAGCTATAATTGAATATTTTCATTAGGTATCTGTCACACGAAAGAGGGCTGGGTGGAGTAGTTAGGCTGTCATAAGGAATTTTTCATTTCCAAATGGTTTCCTTGCCTACATTCTCAGTGCTGCCCGTGACTTCCTAACGCTCTTTGCTCCTCTTCCCTGTCTGTTTCCTTCGGAGACACAATGCAAGCCGTGGAGTCACGATCTGTTGCTTTCGGTAGAATATTGTTTCAGAAGGATCTATGGAATGCACTGGTGGAAGGTGAAGAATAAATAAATGTAATTTCCAGATTGATACTGGAATTTAAGTTTTCAAGGATCAAAACAATATTGCCTTAGGATGTTGCCTTTCTTCAGAAAAGCAAGCTGATTAAACATGGAAAACTACTGTTGGGAGGAGAACATTACAGTTGCTTTTTGACTTGACCTTAGTAAACCATGAAATCAGTGTTCTTGTCTGAATGTCCGCTGTTCTATATGTATTTATTCCTTCAATAGCTCTTATTCATTCTAGTTTTGGGAAAAAAAAACATGTTGACTGGATAGATTGAGTATTTCCTGTGTCTTATTGCCATTATCAATGAGTGCAAAGAAAAACATGCTCCAAATTAAGAAATGATTCAAACTCTAAGCTAAAGAGCCAGTGAGCCACTTCAGTTGACCGCTATCATGAAAAAGGGGTACATTTGTAGTGTAGGAGACCAATGGGATGTTGTTTCATAAAATTCTTATGAAAGCTTGCTCCTAAGAGTTTTATCCAGTGTCATTATTTTTTTGAAACAAAAGTTCATCTTATACTTTTTTTTCTGATAATGTATTTGCCTTTGAAAATGATATGGTTTATGTATGGGTCTCAAAAACAAGAGTGTTTGATGGGCGGTGCATGCACTGACAAGAAGCCTGCTTTTGAAGAGGAACTGTAGATGTTTGGAAACACTTTAGTACAATTCCAGGGATGGAGAGGTCTTTAGGAATTTAAGCTCTGGCATTTTGACTGGGTAATAAAGAAGGGAATGCTTCTTTTACATATCTCTGTTGAGATGGTGGCCCACAATTTCTACATTCTTCATTCTAAAATAATTACTGTGCTTTAAAATATTACTCTGTCTGTTATGTCTGTTTGCCTCTCTCTCACTCATTCGCTCCATCCATCTATGGGAAATGCAGGTACTATATAGGAAATGGAGGAAATATTACAACATAAAGAAGATATATGTATAGGTCACTATATTTTACACTTAAATTTAAAAATTTTTTTTTCTGAATTGAGTGTACTGCTTGCATGTGTGTAAGTACACCCATGTTGTGCAATGAGGAGGTCAGAAATGGGTGTTGGATTCCCCTGGAACTGGAGTTATGGATGGTTGTTAACTGCCATGTGGGTGCTGGGAATTGAACCTGGGTCCTCTGTAAGAACAATCAGTGTTCTTAACCATTGAGCCATCTCTCCAGCCCCTTCCATTTCTTAAGATTTTATAATCAACAATCATTTGGAATTTAATAATGGTTGTGTATAGAGAATGGATTGTAGATTCTCAGAAATTCTTTATTGGATTCAGATTTCTAAATTCATTTTGGTTTACTTTTGATGATAAGAATAAAATTTCTGTGTATAAAATATAGACTTAAAAAAAGCTATTTATATAAAACTTCATTAATTAATAAGATATACATGTGTTGAAGACATATGTGCATTTTGACTAGAGTGGCTTTATTCAGATCAAATACATTAAAATCATTATAAAAATACAGTTCCCACTTCTTGGTAACTGGGACTTTCAGTCCTCCAAAAGGGCTTTGGTTTTCTTATAGATGGCCAGAAAAACTTTCTTTTCCATGAAGTATATATTGAAATTGTATTGGGTTGATTTTTCTCTTGATAAGTCAGGCTGGGACTTGAATGTGTATTACATATGAAGAAATTTTTCCAAAATTAAGAAAGTATTGACGTAGAGGCAAGCAGAATGGTGGTTGCATATTAACAGATTCCAGCACACTTTGTAGACAGTCAGATATTACTGTTATCCTAATGTGAACATATGCATATGTACACACACTGAGAGGATGCCAGGGTATGGTACCCTGTGCTGAGCTTCTGCAGCTCCAGCAACTCTTCCTTCCCAGGAGCCGTGGAGGACACGGACACTTCTATATCTAGCATTTGTTTCATTAGAGTTCGTCTCAGTGGTCAGCACTGTTTTTTTTTTTTTTTTTTTGTATTGTTTTGTTTTGAGAGTCACTTGGATTACTCTCCCCAACCATTCTTCAGTGCAGGTGGAAACAGCCTATCTATCCAGACATTATTTGTTCTGATTCTGTCTCCCTGATGGTGAGATCTTCAATCATGAGTAATACCAAGCCAGAGTTGGGACTGCCTACTGTGGATTTGGAGGGCAGATGCAGAGGGGTCACACTTGATGTCTGTGTCAGGCCTCCATAAGGAATACCCAGGATCATTTGTGGCAAATGGACAGATTATTTTGATACTCATCTTTCAAAAAAAGTGACACTTTCCTGAGGAAAGAATGCTCAATTCATGGTAAAATTCAATTACAACTTTCCTTTACTTTGTTACATAAGGGACACATGCAGGGGACACAATTTCCTCTCAACATTTTTTTTAAATTTTTATTTATTATTTTTTTATTTTTTGTTATTTATGTTTTTTTTTTTCACATCAAATTTATTATTTTATTTTTAACAAATCTAGACCCATGTTCCCGCTCATTCCCCCACCCCACCAGAACTCCTTGATTCTGCCAAGCATGCTTTCTATCTCTTAGTACCCCTTCTCAATATTTTCCATGGGAAGTTGACTGTTTTGAGCAGAAGTTTCACTGTTTTCAGTCAGTTCTTTGATGCAGTATTTTCTGTTGTTGTTGTTGTTTCCAAAATGCATTTATGCCCAACTGCTTTGTACAAAAGCTCAGGGGCCCTACACAAAAATACTACAACTGGGTAATTGGCACTAGCATCCACAGATGAGTGATACCATGATCGTTTTTTTTTCTGGGACTGTGTTATTCACTCAGCATGTTATGTCCTCTAGCTCCAGCCATTCCTGCAAAGCTCGTGATGTCGTCTTCTTTACTGCTGCATAGATTCTCATTGTGTAGATGTACCACATTTTCTCTAATCCACTCGTCAGTTGAGGGGCATTTAGGTTGGTTCCAGCTCCTTGCTATTGTGAAGAGAGCTGCATTAAACATGGCGTGCATGTATCTCTGTGGTGGTGGAGTCTTGTGAGGTACATGCCCAGGTGGTATGGCTGGGTCGGGTGGCAAGTTCATTCCAAGTCTTCCAAGGGTCTCCCACACTGCGTTCTTCAGTGGCTGTACAAGTACATTCCCACCATGCAGTGGATGAGTGTTTCCCTGTCTCCACAACCTCTCCAGGCACTTGGTATCATTTGTTTTCTTTGATCTAGCCCAGTCTTATTGGAAGTAAGATGATATCTTTAAAGTGAGTTTTCATTTGCATTTCCTCATGAATAGTGATGTTGAGCAGTTCTGAGGTGTTTTCAGACATCTCTTAATTCCTGCTTGCGAAGTATACTGTTCCAGTTCTTTGCTCCATTATTGGGTTGGTGTCATTTGTTTTTCTTTTTCCTTTGTTTTTTGAGTAGTTTATCTATTCTGGAAATTCAATGCTGTTGTCAAATGTTATCTGCAGTGAAGGTTTCCTCCCATTCTGTGGGATTTCCTCTTCCTTCCTGATTGTTTCTTTTGTATGTACAGAAGCTCTTGAAGTTTGATGGGTCCCAGTTTTAATTGTCGCACCTTAATTCTTGTGCAGCTTGTGTCTGATTTAGGAAAGTTCTTTTCACGCCCAGGTCTGTAGTCTGCTGTCAACTTTTTCTTCTATTCACCTCCGAGTTTGGGGTTTTCACGTTGAGGGTCTTAAATCCATCTGGAGTTGACATTTTGGTACAGGTGGAGGTAGGGGTTTAATTTCATTCTTCTACAGAGTGGTTGATCCAGTTTTGCCAACACATTGTAAGATGCTGTCTTTTCCTCCATTGTGGTTTCTTTGGCCCCCCTTTGTCAAAATATGAGATGCTGAAATTGTATGTCTTCAGATTTGGAATCTTCGGTTCTTGTTCCATTGGTCATACAGGTCTGTTTGTGCCAGTACCAGGCCTGTTTTTATTGGCTTAATAATGCTGTAGTATAGTTTTTAAAAATCTGGTAATAGAGATCCCTCCTGGTGTAGATATTTTTCACTCTAGGAGTTGATTTGGCTATATCGGGCTCTTTTTGTTTTTCCAAATGAAATTAAGAACTTTTGTTTCAAACCTGTGAAGAAACTCTTGTGGGATGCTTTGATTTGATTCAATCTTATAAAGAGTTTTGGTAAAAAATGGACATTTTTTAACAATTTAATTTTCTAACAATCAATGAGCCTGGGAGTTTTTCCTATCTTCTGAGGTCTTCTTCAATTTCTTTCTTTAAGGGTTTAAAAATTTTTGTTGTAGAGGGTCTTTGGTATTTTGGTTAGGTTTGTTCCTAGGTATCTATTGTTTTTGAGGCTAATTGTGAATGGGGCAGGGTCTCTTTGAATCTTTCTCCGTTGCTTGTTGTTCTTTTTTTAGTGTGTGTCAAAGAAAGGCCATTTGCTTTTCTCTAGGTTTATTTTGTATCCTGACACTTGCTGAAGCTGTGTTAATCGTTTCTAGAGTTTTCTGGTGGTGGAGATTTTTGCCATCCCTAAGTAAACAATTCATATCATCAGCAAATAGGGATAGTTGGACTTCCTCTTTTCCAATTATTACTCCTTTAATAATTTTCTTCCTTATGCTCTAGCAAGGTTTCAAGCACTAATGTTAAGAGTGAGGTGAGGAGTGGTGATAGGGGCGGCCTTGCCGGTTCTCTACCTTTAAATGGGAATGTTTTCTGTCCATATTCCCCATTTAGGACATGCATATTGGCTGTGGGGTTTCCTGTATATGGCTTTGATAAATTGAGGACATGAATCTCCTCCAATCCAATTCCTTCCTAGGACTTTAGAACATGAAGGAGATGCTGGATTTTGTTAAAGGCTTTTCTCGCCATCAATTTTGAGATGATGGGGTGTGTGTTTTTCTGTC
This sequence comes from Rhizomys pruinosus, assembly GCA_009823505.1. Lineage (NCBI taxonomy): Eukaryota > Metazoa > Chordata > Mammalia > Rodentia > Spalacidae > Rhizomys > Rhizomys pruinosus. Next base: position 1,323,997 of record VZQC01001497.1, on the reverse strand, counting down.
TTTTGATTCCATTTATGTGTTTTGATGATGTTTATTGATTTTCCGTATGTTAACCATCCCGTCATCTCTGGTATGCCTCCAACGTGTCATGATGATGATCTTCTGATGTGGTCTGTATGCGATTGCCAAGTATATCTGTTTAGAATTTTTGGCATCTGTGTTCATAGGGAGGATGGTCTATCATTCTCCTTTTTAGTTGGATTTTGCCTGGCTTTTGGCTAAATAGAGTGATTGTTGGCTTCATAGAAGGAATTTGGGAGATCCCTCTGTTGTATTACTTTCTAAACCGTTTCAGAATAATTGGTTTGTAGGCTTTTTGAAAAATGTGTTTATAGAATTCTTTGTGAAACCGTCTGGACCTGGGCGTTTTTTGTTGGGTAGCTTCTTAACTAACATCCTCTATTTCTTCATATGTTATGGGTCTGGTTTAAGCTGCTTGGTCTCTCCTCCTTGGCAAGCTTTGGTGATTCAGGGATTTCAGATATTCATCCATTTCTTCTAGATTTTCAAATTTGGTAGATGGTAAGGATATGTCTTAAATATCCCCATATATTTTCTTGATCTTGCCTTGTCCGTTTATTTTTCCCTTTTTCATCACAAGATTGCTATGGGGGAAGGATTTGGAGTTGTTCCTTTTCTTTTTGTTCAATGGGGGGGGTTAGGCACTAGAGGTGCCTTATCTGTTTTTCTTTGACCCAACTTTGGTTCATATGTTTTGTAGTTCTTTGGTTCTATTTTTTGACTGTTGATTTTTGAATTATTTCTCCTGTACTGTTGCGGTTTTATTAGGTGTTTATTTCTTTGTTGCCTTCAGGTTGCATTTTACTGTAGTGTTAGATCATTCACTTGTGCTCTTTCTGTTTTTCTAATGTAGGCACCAGGGCTATAAATTCTCTTAGGACTGCTTTTTAAGTGTATCCCATAGGTGTGTTGTGTTTTTGTCATTGTCATTAGTTCTCAGATGTCTTTCTTTCTTTATTTTATCTCTTCACTTGACTCCATTATATTCATATGTAGTTGTTAGTCTCCAGTTGTTCTTGTAGGCGAGGGCTTGTCTAGTGTTGATGTTGAGCTTCATTGCACTGTGAGTCCGACAGGATGATGAAAGATTATTTCAATCTTTGTATTTGTCGAGGTTTCTTCTGTTCCCAGCATGTGGTCGTATATTTTGGAAGAATGTTCTGGGGTGCTGAAGTAGAAAGGTATTCTCTGGTATTATGGTGGCAATGTTCGGTGGGTCTGAGGTCCATTTGGTGTTTTATCATATCGTTTCAATTCAGATGTCTCTCTGTTTTTTTTTTTGTCCTGTGGACCTATCCAAGGACTCAGTGGGGTATTGAAGTCTCCCCACTATGAGTGTGCTGGGTTTAGTCTGTGACTTGTGGTCTGAGAATTGTCTTTATAAGTTTGCGTGCACCAGAAATTGGGGCATATATATTCATAAAAATTGTGAATAATCTTCTGGTGGATTGTTCCTTTGATGAAATTAATGGCCTTCTTTGTCCTTCTTCGATTTTCTTTACTTTGAAGTTATTTTATCCGATATTAAAATAGCAACACTGTCCTTTCTTTTTTGTACCATTTGACTTCGAATATTATTTTTCCAATCCCTATCACTTTAGATGTGGTGGTCCTGTCCTGAAGGTAAGATGTGTTTTTGTAGACAGCCAATCGATGGATCTGTTTCCTAATCCAGTCTCACCAGTCTTTGTCTTTTGATTGGCGGAATTTAGTCCATTAATATTTACAGGTTTATGACTGATAGTTTGTGTTGCTTCCTTTTGACCTTCATATCCATCTGTCGGTTTTGATTTAGGTTTCTATTTCTGCAGTTATGCTTTTATTGATTTTCTCCTTCTAGGTGCCTGGGGTTGGTTGCTCCTTTCTTCTGTTCTTTGAATTGTTCAAGTATTCTCTGAAGGATTGGTTTTCGGAATGTAGTCTTTCAGTTTGTTTATGTCTGAAGTTTTCCCCTCTCCTTCACTATGATTGACATTTTGCCTGGGTATATAGTAACTGGGCTGGCATCCATTGTCACTCAACACTGGGCTGCTTTGCTCCCAGGTTTTCTTCCTTCATCGTTTGCATGAAGAAGTCCGTTTGTTATTCTGAAATAGGTCCCTTTTCCCCTATAGGTCACTTGTTGTTTTTCTCCTTGTTCGCTTTAAGAATTTTTGTCTTTGTTTTGGAGGCTGTTTAGCATTTTACTATGTATGTGGCGTGGAGAACTTTTTTTCTGCATTCTTGTCTGTTTGGAGGTCTTTGTGCTGTCTTGTATTGGTATTGGTTTGTCCTTGTTTTAGTTTCGGGAATTTTTCAATTCTACTTATTCTGTTGAAAGATCTGATCATACCTTCTCTTGGGATTCTTCTCCTTCCTTCTAAAATTCCTATGATGCAGAGTTGAAAATCTTTTCATAGTGTCCCAAGCTCCTGTTGTTCTGTTTTGTGTATTTAAATTTTTTCATAATCCTTCCCTTGAGATTTTAGTTGTTTCTGTGTTATCCTCACGGTCTGATATTCTTTGTTCTGCTTCCTCCATTCTATTCTGAGGCTTTTTTCATTCCTTTCCTCTTGAATGGATGAGTGTTTGATTTCTTTTCCTTTCCTCTTCTGATTTTTCGTATGTTTCTTTTCTTTTTGGAGCTTCTCGATTTTTTTTGTAGCTCTTCATCCTTTTTTGTTTGCTGGTTGGTTTCTTCTTTTTTTTCCAGATGGTGATCTTTCAGTGTTCTTCTTCCTTCCGGAGCTTGTCATTCTACTCTCTGGTCGTTGGTCCTCATTCTCTTTCTAGTTCTTATTTGTTTCTTTATGATATTTTGTAGTTATCTAAGTTATGTTCCCAATTGTGTTTATGATGTCTGTGTCCATGGGGCATCCCGGAGGGATCCCACTGCAGGAGTCGTCCATGGGGTTGGTAACGCTTGGCGTGGGATTATACCTGCCCCTTTCCAGTGTAGTCTTCTTGTGATCCTGGCATATGGGGCTTCCATCCTACCTGTATATCCATTGTGAGTCTAAATGCCTCTTTACTGTGTTTAAGGGTGCTTTGCTTGCCTTCCTTCCAGATCCTTCTTCGTATAATCTCAGTTGGCGTGGGGGGGGGGGGGGGGGGGAGGTGCACCTGACGGGGCTCAAGGAGATCTCAAAATCTCAAAGTCACACAAGCGTTGCTTTTAATACCGGCTGGAGGATACTCCGCCCCCACAGCCATATCCTAATCAAGCCCAAAGACCACACCTTTCAATCCCCAGCTGGGGGATAAATCCAACCTCACAGCACAAAGGCAATCAAACCAAAGACAGCAGGGACCATAACGGATTCAACAATCAGCTCGCCAAGCCACCATTTCCTACAGTCTCCCCACTCTCCTGCAGCTGGGCTCATGGAGATCTCAAACATCTCAAGAGTAACACAAGCGTGCCTTTATACCGGCTGGGAGGATTCTAAACTCCGTCCCACAGCTCAATCTAGAATTAATCCAGCCAAAGATCCAACCTTTAATCCCAGCTGGGAGCAGAACTCGCTCAACAGCACATTCCAAGCCAAGGCCAAGCAAACCAAGGACAGCAGGACCAAAGGATCAATAATCAGCTCGCCAAGACACCAAGTTCCTACCTGTCTCCCCCAATTCCTGCCGCTGGGCTCAGGAAAACTCAAATCTCAAGAGTCACAAGCGTGCCTTTAATACAAGCTGGGAGAATAACTCCGCCCCCACAGCCACTAGATCTAATCAAGCCAAAGACCACACCTTTAATCCCAGCTGGGAGGATAACTCCAACCTCACAGCCACAAAGGCCAATCAAACCAAAGACAGCAGGACCAAAGGATCAACAATCAGCTTGCCAAGACACCCAGTTCCTACCTGTCTCCCCTTCTTCCTGCCGCTTCCTCTCAACATTTACACATCATAAACAACAAGCAAGGGGACTAAAGAGATGTCTCAGTGGTTAGAGCACTGGCTGCTCTTGCAAGGACCTGGGTTCAGATCCCAGCTCCCCCATGGTGGCTAACAATTGTCTGCTCTCTGCTGATCTTCTCAAGCATTGCATGACATGGGTACAGTTACATCCATGTGGTCAATATATTCATACATATAAAATAAATAATTTTACAAAATATTCATACATAAAAAATAAATAAAATATTGAGAACTAAAGAACAAGCAAGTGGGACTTGTAAGTAAAGGGGTTTCAGGTATTTGTAGAAATTATACATTCCTGCTGGGCGTGATGGCACACACCTTTAATCCTAGCACTTGGGAGGCAGAGGCAGGTGGATCTTTGTGAGTTCAAGGCAGCCTGGTCTACACAGTGAGTTCCAGGACAGCTGGGACTACAGGGAGACCCTGTCTTGAAAAGACCAAAAAAAAACAAAAAAGAAATTATACATTCCCTGTACATGTAGGAAGGTTACAACAATCAGGGGCAGACCCAGTTTGATGGTCGTCTACAATCTACTTGCTTTATTTCTTGGGAAAAGGTGAACTTGTTAAGTGGGAATAGTAACAACTGCAGCCCCAGATGGAGGTTTTTTTTTTGAAACCAAGAATTACTCAGATCTACATTACAAGCATTTTGCTGGAGCTTGTCCTTGTTTGAACCGTCACCAGTTATTTTGTCCTTGCTATTTTCCAGACACTGGACTAAGTGGGTCATGGACATTATTTTTCAGCCTTTGTGTGAAGCTTTTAAGGTGGTACATTTGTCTCATTACTGAGCAATCTCAGGGTCAGGAAATTAAGGTTACTTATCTAAGACAGATGTAGAATTTGGGTCTGCAGTACATTTTAGAAATAGCATAACTCGGGCTGGAGAGATGGCCTAGCAGTTAAGAGCGCTGACCGCTCTTGCAGAGGACCCGGGTTCGATCCCCATCACCCACATGGCGGCTGAGAACCGTCTGAAACTCCAATTCCAGGAGAACTCCAGTTCCAGGGGAATCCGACACCCTCTTCTGACCTCTGTGGCATTGCATGACACGGGTGCACAAACTTGCATGCAGACAGTACATTCATACACATACAGAAATAAAAAAAAAAAAAAGAAATAGCATAACTCGGGCTGGAGAGATGGCCTAGCGATTAAGAGCCTCGACCGCTCTTACAGAGGACCCAGGTTCGATCCCCAGCACCCACATGGCGGCTGAGAACCGTCTGAAACTCCAATTCCAGGGGAACTCCAGTTCCAGGGGAATCCGACACCCTTTTCTGACCTCCGTGGCATTGCACGTCACGGGTGCACAAACCTACATGCAGACAGTACACTCATACACATACAGAAATAAATAAAATAAAAAAAAATTAAAAAAAAGAAATAGCATAACTCTGCTGCTGATAGTGAACATGGACAGGATTTGAGGTGCCCGGCCTCCTTAATTGTGAGACTGGGTGCCTTCCCTGCATACAAATCAGAAACTTTGGATTTATCCTTTAGAAAAAGCTTTCTCCTCGACCTTCTTAAGGCATAGCCTAATATCTGCAAAATAGTTTTTCATAGCTTATGAAAAATAATACCATGTGGAATTCTGCAAATGCATAAGCACCCGTGTCTTTAGTTAGAGTTTTGGCCTCTAATCTTGTCTCTAGACATATTACAAAATGTACATGGACTTGACATTGTGGTTATTAACTGTATTATCCATGTTCAGGCAACACTCTCCCTAGATAGTGGCTCCATTTTTCCACTATAGAAATAAAAGCAGTGGCCACTATTATTTGCTTATAGAGTCAAAGGGGATGGATCAAAATCAAAATAATAACAGCAATTGTGACCACTCAGTAGGGTAATAAGACTAACAAGTATTTTTGAACTTGGAACCAGTATGTGGGGGAAATGTATATTTCCTAATATTTATATGTACATTTAAAATAAATTTGCCCTATCTGTATACATTAAGTCAAATGATTTATACTTATGTTTTTATACATGTATTACCCTAGACTGTAAGTTTCATAGGTAGAGTTTGGTTCTCAAATTCGTTTTTTCTTCAGGTCCTAGCCTATTGATTGCCTAACCTTCATCCTTACACCAGGATTGTTTTGCTTGAAATAACTTAATTTACAATGTATTTAAATGTCACTGAAAATGCATTTACTTAAAACAGATTATGCCCTAATTTACTGGTATGCTTGACCAAGATCTATTTTTTTTTTTTTGTCTTTTCTGAGACAGGGTCTCCCTGCAGCCCCAGCTGTCCTGGAACTCACTCTGTAGACCAGGCTGGCCTCGAACTCACAAAGATCTGCCTGCCTCTGCCTCCCAAGTGCTAGGATTAAAGGCGTGCGCCACCACGTCCAGCTACCAAGATCCATTTTGAATTCAAGTACAAGTGAAGAGTAGCTTCAGGAGTTGGAAAAAGATATATTTCTTTTTCAATGGCTGTTTCAGAAGGGGGTACACTATGCTAATCAGCCCTCATGATATGGCTGTCTGCTCAGTTAGTTGGAGGCTGGTGTTAATTGTCAACCTCTGTCTTAGTGGTTTTCCAAGTGAATGTAATTTTCTTTGACAGCTGTATAAGTGTGCAGGAAGAGATGCTTAAAGCAAAAACAATCCTGGGCTTGTTGGCAAAGTGATTACATAAGCTGAGATACAGAGAGAGATGACTGGGATTAGCATGCCTTGTTAAAAAGAATTATGTCTTCATTGGTAGCCAATGTCTGTATTCCCAGCACTCTGGAGATTGAGGCAGGAGGACCTTTAAAGTTGGAGGCCAAGGTCAGGGGGGTGGGGGTGGCGGAAGGTGATGGAAGAGAATTATTTTTGTCTTCTTGGACTCTTGCAAATTGCTTGCCTAGCATGTATAAGGCCACAAAATTGATCCCCAGAACTGCAAAAGTGTCTATAGTGCAGGGCGTGGTGGCACACACCTTGAACGTCAGCATTCATGGGGTAGAGGCAGGTGAATATCTGCAAGTTCCAGGACAGCCTGATCTACATAGTGAGTTCCAGGACAGCCAGGGCTGTGTAGTGAGAAATGTCAAATAGTATATAGTATTAATATATATCTCCCATTTTTCAGACTTTAGAGGACATTTAGCATGGAGAAAATAGTGTGTCATTCATAAATCTTTAGATTTATTTATTTATTGTTTGGTCTTTTTGAGACAGGGTCTCCCTGTAGCTCCAGGTGGCCTGGAATTCACTATATAGACCAGGCTGGCCTTGAACTCAGAGATCCACCTGCCTCTGCCTCCCAAGTGCTGGGATTAAAAGTGTGCGCCACCATGCCGGGCTAAATCTTTAGATTTTTATTAGGCATGTGCTCATTATCTTCAGGTTAGCTTGGTTAATTGGTTCTTTGATCTTTGTGAGATTTTTCCCACTTGAATTCAATTCCTGGAAATTAGACTAGATGCTTTTTACCATTCATTGGTCATATCATTTGCAGTGTAGTACCTTTTGCTTTGGATAACATTTTAAAGTCCTGTGAGTGAGAGAAGAGCATATATTATATTGTGCTTCTGGGCTGAGGGACAGGCATGAATTCTAAGGGGTGTGTGTGTGTGTGTATGAGGTGAGTTCTGCACCTCAGAATTCCATGGTCCTGGAAAGCAAGAGAGGATTCTGGAGGTTTAATGTGGTGGGAAGGAGGAACAAGGTGAAATAGTACCCTGGTAAGGGGAAGTTTTGAAGTGATCCCAGAAGAGAGCAAACAAATGCTTGAAAGGGAATTTAAAAAGTGGAAATCATGGGGCTGGAGAGATGGCTCAGTGGTTGAGAGCACTGGCTGTTCTTGCAGAAGACCTTGGGTTTGATTCCCAGCACCCACATAGTGGCTAACTGTAACTCCAGTTCCAAGGTATGCAATGCCCTCTTTTGTTGTCTGTGGGCACTGGGGGACATGGGGTGCACTAACAGACATGCAGGCATAACACTCATACACATTAAATAAACATAATAGATATTTTTTAAAAGTGGTACTCACTAGCTAATGCTTATGCTGGAATTGGTATGTAGAGATATAATTGTATACCTGAGACTGACCCCTAATGAGTAAGAGGCCATCCAGGGCACATAACTGGTTATGTTGATGTTGATTCTGATGTCTGATAACGTGTTGCCTTATGTCTCAGAAGGTCCAGTCTCCTGTGGGTCTGCATACCTGTCAGACATAGAACCATGCCAAGCTGGCTCTAAAGCTGTGTAAAAAAAATACACATAGATTCAGAAACCAAACAGAGATGAATGCCTCCGTCTCTTCTGCATAGAGATTAGTGGCAGAACTGGAAGTAGGTAACTATGACTTGGTTCTATAATGCATGGTCCCCTCTTACTTTCTTTGAATGATTATTTGGAAGAAAACAGAGATAGATCAAAAAGCAAGAGGGGGGCTGGAGAGATGGCTCGGCAGTTAAGAGCACCGACTGCTCTTGCAGAGGACCCGGGTTCGATTCCCGACACCCACATGGCAGCTAAGAATTGTCTTTAACTCTAGTTCCAGGTGAATCCGAGGCCCTCTTCTGACCTCCAAGGCATTGCACGACACAGGTGCATCAGTTTACATGCAGACAGTACACTCATACGCATAAAAAAATAATAAATAAATTAAAAAATAAATAAAATAAAAAATAAAAAAAACACAAAAAGCAAGAGGAAGAAAGATCTTCATTTTCTGAAATGAAATTGAGTTAGGAATCCCAATCCATCTCTCGTAAGTTGTTGCCACCCCAGGAAGGTTGTGGCTAATCAATTTCAGAGTCATTGGCTTTTCATTGTTGTTAGACTCATGGCCTTTAGTATTTGCCTATAAAAGTTTCAGACCATTCTGGAATGGTCTTAGCAGGCAAAAAATAATTCACCTCTAAGATTTCTTAATATCTTTGAAGGCAATTTAGTAGCTAGAGTTTGGAAGGAAAGTAAGGAAAAAATAAGAGTGAATCTTCTTCACTGCTTTGAAAAAAACCGAGAGAAAAAACATGGCTGGAAACATCTTTCCTGACTGAGTCATGCTGGGTGGAATCTTGTGTGATGGCAGCTGATGAAGCTGGCCATTTGCCATACAGGCTGTTATGAAAAATCACAATTAGAAAATGGTACCAACTAAGGAGACATGCCTATAAAGGTGAGTCACATTTGCTTGTCTTGTAGTTCTTGCTTAAGACAAACAGCCCTGAGTCCAGTCTTTCTTCACAATTGCTAACTGACTTTGAGAAAGTATTTATAGCATGCCTTCATATATAATACTCAGAGATGTACAATGGACGTAATATCATAAGGTCCAACAATGGGGAATTTTTAGTTATTATGTATGGACAAGTTCACATGAATAATTTCTAACATATGATTATCATGAGAATTAAATAAAATATGTATGAAAGGTTTACCACCGTTTGACTCATAGTGAGTTTTCGTTAAATGGAAGCAATCATATTTTTAAGCAATTCACATAACTATTTTCCATAAAGTAATCAAATATTTATTTTCAAGTTTCTATAAGAAGTATCGAGTCCAGCCAATCTATTAAGTAGGAAGCAAATGATATAGGGGAAATTAATTTTTTTCCATAAGGCAGTTTTCACTCACTAAAATGCAAATGAGAAGAGAATATAGTACCTGTTTTCTGTGTGTGGGTTCTTTTTTCCCATTTGTCATGTGTGTGGTATGCATGAAACAGGTATGTTTATGCATGTTGCATGTGTGTGTGTGTGCCAGTGAATATGGGGACTGAGGCCGAAATTGAGAATCATTCTCAACTGCTTTTCCACATTAATCATTGAGGCAGTGTCTCTCTCTCTCTCTCTCTCTCTCTCTCTCTCTCTCTTTCTCTCTCTTTATTTTTTTGGTCTTTTCTAGACAGGGTCTCTCTGTAGCCCCAGCTGTCCTGGAACTCGCTCTGTAGATCAGGCTGGCCTTGAACTCACAAAGATCTGCGAGGCAGTGTCTCTTAATCAAACCCAGAGCTTGCTGATGTGGCTGGTCTCACTAGCAGCTTGCTCTGGGGATCCCCTATCTCTGCTTTCCTAGGATGGAATTAGAGGCAATGCCTGCTTGATATTTGAGTGGGTTCTGGGGATCTGAGCTCCAGTCCTCACACTTAGAATCCTTTAACCACCTAGCTATCTTGGCCCAGCCCTTGTATGTGACTTCTTTTATTTAACATTTATTACTATTATCTTTAAATTTGTTGTGTATTAGTATATTGCCTGCATGTATGTGAGTGTACCTGTATCACACAATGCCCATGGAGGTCAGAAGGGGGTGTCGGATCCCCTGGACCTGGAAGTACAGATGACTGTTAGCTGCCATGTGGTTGCTGGGATTCAAACTCAGGTCTTCTGTAAGAGCAGCCAGTGCTCTTAACCTCTGAGCCATCTCTACAGCTCTTGACTTTTCTTTTTAAGAAAGTTTTTTCCTAGGCTTAGAAAAGGGGCACAGGTGGATGAGAAGCAAAACAGTCTACTTTCTCTGGAGCTGTTGTCTTGGACTTGGTCAATTCTGTCTGTTTCCTTTCATGGGCTGACAATTTGTCCAGGAATAACCTTTCGATCCTACTAATGAAGCACAAGCAATTAGATACATAGGTATTTAAACAGTACTAATTGTTATGGTAGGTTACGTTGTTGTAGACACAGATGTTTGGATGGTATGTTAATCCATGAATTACATTTTTTTCTGTTAAATATGACAGGGTCTTACTGTGGCTTATAACATCTCCTAACCATTAGAGGACGTAAGCCCTTTTCTAAGCCTAGGGAACAATCTGCGGAAGAGGGGGCGTGGTAGAATGTAAGGGTTGCGATAGAGGTGAATGGTGAAACTACAGCAATATAGTCTGGACACTCATTTGATCAACTTGATTGAACATACAAGCCCCCCCTGCTGGTGGATGGGTGGGACCCATGGGCTGTGTGGGTTTGGGCACAACTGCTTGCAAATTGGTTTTACATGAAGGATGCTTGTACTCATAAATTATCACTTATTGTTAAAAAATGAAAAAAACTGAGAGAAAGATGCAGGATAGTCATGGCAGAATGCATGATCTGGGATGGGGTGGGGTGGGGTGGGGGGAAGGGAGAGGGAAATACGCCTGAACTGAATTGGAAAATGATGTAGGAAATGCACAAAGCATCAATAAAAAAATGAAAATTAAAAAAAGAGAAAGTTCTTACTTGAATATTTGTGTATTTCATAAATAACATCTCAATCAATCTTGATGATATGTATACCCCGTTTTCCATTGGCCCCTCCCACAGCCCCTCACTGGAATTAATAATTCTGTCACTTGTGTTAAGGCCTATTGTGCCAAATTAGTCTCCTTGGCCATTCCTCAGTGCAAGTTTATCCATTGAGCTCTAGTCAGCCTGTCTAGAGTCCCATGCTTTAAGAAGACCAGCTCTTCCTAACCCAACATTAATTAGCTGCAAATATTTCTTTAGCTAAGATTGGGTTCTTCTGCCCATTTCTGCAGTTCTGTGCTGAGTTTTTGTTGTATATAGCTTTCTTTCTTGGTCTAATTTTGTATTTCCACAGTTACAGCTTCATTTAATGTCTTTCTGGTGCCTTGTACACAGTCATTTCTTTCTTCAGCTCTTTGTATTGCTTTACGTATTCTCTGAAGGGCTGGTTTTCTGGATATTAATTCTTTCAGCCTATGCACATCATGGAAGATTTTTCTTTCTCCTTTAACTGTAATAATTTTTGCTGGGTAAAGTGTTGTGGGTTGGCATCTGGCATCTGTGGTCATTTAGAACCAAGAAGACTTTGGTCCAGGCTCTTCTGGCTTTCATAATTTGCATTGGAAAATCATCTGTAATTCGGATGGGTTTTTCTTTATATGTGACTGTCCCTTCTTTGCAGCTTTCAGTATTCTCTTCGTTCTGTATATTTAGTGTTTTTACTATGATATAGCATGGGGAGTTTCTTTTCTGGTCCTGTCCTTTGGTGTTCTATGTGCTTCTTGTATTTGTATGGACATGTCTTTTCTTTTCTTTCTTTTTTTGGGGGGTCTTTTCAGACAGGGTCTCTCTGTAGTTCCATCTGGCCTAGAACTCACTCTGTAGACCAGGCTGGCCTTGAACTCAGAGTTCTGCCTGCCTTTGCCTTCTGAGGTCTGGGATTAAAGTTGTGAGACACTATATTGCTGATGTCTTTTTTTAATTTTGGAAAATTTTTTTCTTTTTTTTTACAATCCTGTTGAAAATCTGGTCAATTACCATTATTCTGAGATTCTTCTCTTTCCTCTACCCCTATGCTGTGTGAGTTTGGTTTTTTTCATGGTGTCTCACATTCCCTGCATATTCCATTCCTATGTTTTTTTCTTTCTTTCTATTTTCTGGCGTTCTTTTTTTTTTTTTTTTTTTTGGTGTTTTTGAGACAAAGTCTCCCTGTAGCCCCAGGCTGGCCTTGAACTCACAGAGATCCACCTGCCTCTGCCTCCCAAGTGCTGGGAATAAAGGTGTACACCACCACGCCTGGCTCAATTTTTTTTTCATAGTCTTTGCTTGAGTGGTCCGTTCTTCAACTTTATTGTCCAGTCTTGATATTCTGTTTTCTATTTCATTCATCCTATTGCTGAGGCTTTTGCCTGCCATTGCCACTTGGCTTATTGAGTATTTCACTTCCTGAGTTTTCTTCAGCATTTCTCTCTCTTTTGTGAATTCAGACAGAAGTTTATCCTTATCTTCTTTTTGTTCTTTGCTTGTTTCTTTACTCTTTAAATTCATTGAATTTTTTGATCATGTTTATGATTGTTCTTTTAAATTCTGTGTCCTGGGTTACCTCTAGGGGGTCCTGGTTGTAGAACTCTTCTATAGGACTTGCAGTGTTTACTGGGAACATCTTATTTGGGTTTTTCCTATTACTGCTTTTTCATTGTGATTTTGGCATGTGGATTTCTTTTGTTGTTTGTGATTCTGGTATGAAACTCACATCTTCGTTTGTTGAGTTAAAGACTGACTTTGTTTTCTTGATGTGCCTTGGTTGTTTTCTTATTAGGTAGGAACAGGTCTAGGCTTCAGATTGTCCCTTTTGATCTTATATTGGAGGGACCAGATGGTTCTAGTCCTGCTACTCAGGAGCTCCTGCCCATGTCATGCATCAGCCAGATATATCAGGCTTCCTTCTAAGGTCTTGGGCCCCACTAGCCAGCAGGCACAGGACAATTTGGGAGACTTGCTAGGCTGAGGCCTGATGCAGGCACTCTCCAGCAGTCTGCAAAGGTCTGGGCCCCTACTAAAGTGTAAAGGAGTGTAGCCTACTATGTGGAGGCTGGATTCAGGCAGTCTCAGGCAGTCTGGAAATGGCTGGATCTCTGTTTCAGTCAGAGGCCAGAATCAGGCACTCTTGGGGCAGCTGGAAAATCTGCTTCTTTTATTTAATATATTTTTTAATTTAAAAAATGTATTATTGTTATTAAACTATTTCCATACATCATACATCATTTCTCAGTTGAATTTAGAGTCACTTCCCTTTCCATGCCCCCCACCCCACCTGAGTTTCTGCACTCTGCCATACATGTCTTGCATCTTTTTCCAAGTCTTTCCAGAGTTTTTTTTCCCCCCAAAGCAGAGGCTTATTGTTTCTGGAAGAACTTCACTATTTCAGTCTTTTTTCCCCCCATTCTTTTGTTGCTGTTGTTCTCTTCAACTTGTATTGCTTGAACATATATATATATATATATATATATATATATATACACACATACATAAATACATACATACATACACATATCACCTGAGTTGGGGGATTTTCTTTTTTTTAATGCTAAAAGATGTCATGTTTTCCTTAAGGAAGTGCTTGAAGGTTCCTCCTTGGCAAGCCCAAACAGCCATCAACCTTGCCCTTGTGCTCCACACTGGGGTCTTTCCCCCCTGCATGGTCACCCAAATGAGGTCCAGTAAGCATGTGTCCTGTACTGGCCTCCATGATACAGCCTTGATAGTCCAACAATGGCAGTCTGTACTCTGAAGAGGCTGAGGTCCCAGTAGCTGCACATATCTCAGTAGTCCCCATCTGGCATTGAAGGTTTGGAGGATTCTTGGAGACACATGAGTCTTCAGTCCATATTGGAGGGTTAAAAAGCTGTGTCTCATGTCTTTGAAGAATGGCAAAAGCAGTGGCAGCCACCAAGTAGATGCACTTGCCAGTAAGAATTGAAGACAGGCCAAACAACATCTCTCTCTCTCTCTCTCTCTCTCTCTCTCTCTCTCTCTCTTTCTTTTTGTCTATTTACTAAGATATCAAGTTTTATATCTGAAGTACAATTTCTCGGCCTTACTGATTTATTTTTTCTGGTTATACTTCCTTTTGGTGCTTAAGCCACACAGCCAGATTAAACAAGGTTTTTGTTTTCTCAAGGTCAGTTGAGGATCTGGTCCTCAGGGGTCACTTGGATCACCCTGGCTCCTTTCAGCTTTTAATTTACCAGTTCCATCCACTCGAGGACAAAATCAGGTCTTGCTAGACCCGGCTTCCCATTTTGAAGCATGAGCAGACTTTTCTCTTTACAGAGTGGACACTGGCTGAAGTCCCATCAATGGACCTCCAAGACCTCCCTACACAGGAAGACTGGTGACCCACTTAATATGATATTCTGACATTTCTCCAAGTTAAAGAATGTATAAGTACATCATTTCTTTTAACCAATGAATAATATTTTGTTGTATAGACATACCACTATCCTGCTTGAGCATTGGTCAGCTGGCTGATATTCCCACTTTTGAGTTCTTATACATAATGCTGCTGTGAAAATTTGTGTATAAATGACCCACAAGAATTCTACTTACATGAAATATCTGCACTAGGCAGTCTATAGAGAGGGGAAACAGATGAGTAGTTGTCAGGAGTTGGAGGAGTAGGAAATAGCAATGACTGGTAATGGGTAGTATGAGGCTTGTCTTTGGGGGTGATGGACATGTTCTCAAATGAGTGGTGATTTTTTTTTTTTTTTGGTGTTTTTGAGACAGGGTCTCCCTGTAGCTCCAGCTGGCTTGGAACTCACTCTGTAGACCAGGCTGTCCTGTGAACTCACAGATATCCGCCTGCCTCAGCCTCCCGAGTGCTGGGATTAAAGGCGTGTGCCACCACACTGCGTGGTGTGGTGGCACACTGCAGTGTGGTGGCACACGCCTTTAATCCCAGCACTCGGGAGGCTGAGGCAGGCGGATCTCTGTGAGTTCAAGGACAGCCTGGTCTACAGAGTGAGTTCCAGTACAGCTGGGGCTACAGGAGACCCTGTCTGAAAAGACAAAAAAGACAAAAAAAAAAAAGAGATTGAGTTTGTTAGCTGCCATGTGGGTGCTGGGAATTGAACCTGGGTCCTCTGCAAGAGCAATCAGTGCTTTTAACTGCTGAGCCATCTCTCCAGCCCCGAGTGGTGATGTTTGTACAGCCTGTGCCCATGCTGAAGACTGCCAAGCTGCATACATCACAGAGGTAGATTTCTCAGCATGCAAACTGTATCTCTTTAAAGTGGGTCTTAAAAATTGTTGGAGACACATTTCTTAGCACACATGCCTCAAATAAATAAAGAGAGTCCTCGATGATTTAAGCAGTTTATTATGAAAGGGAGACGCATCTTACCTCCACACTAATTTTACTCTTCATTTTCTCATTTCAAGCACAATGTGCTTCCTATTCTGCTCCACATTTGTGATTGGAATTTGTCTCAAGGTACGCAAAGAACCGAGGTGAATTATGAGAGACACTAGAGACAACCCAGAAAAGGCAAATATAGCTTCAAGGCGACAAAATTGTCCCTGTGCCGAAAATCCAGTGAGATTAACCAGGAAATTGGTTCCATGAGAATCTATTAGTTTCCCAAAGGAGATTTTAGCAATTTAGAAACAAGAAAAACAAAAGCTAAACAGAAAAAGATTTTATTTGCAGTTTGCGTGAATTCCCCTTATCACTAGGTTTATTACGACAGAGCCAATCTACAGCTGCAGTAAATGTGCTACATGGTAAAGATGACAGGAATGTTGTTTAAATATTCGAGTGCTCACTGGATTTCAGTCTTGTAGGCAATTTACAACTCCTTGGAGTAAAACATTTATTTGTAAGTACAGAGACTGATAGACCGTCCTTCCCACATTGTAATCATTACACAGTTTTAATGGGGTTTTCAATGCCCCCTTGTTCTTAACCATTTTCTATCAAAATCTGGGCAGCCTCCGCTTTGGAAGCTGGTTAGATCTTCTCTTCCACTTCCTTGATTTCAGAGGACACGACTTTGCCATCCACCACTTCTTGGACCACTGTTTTAATCTTTCTGGTTTTCTTTATATCTGTAGGCATATTAGACATCAGAGGTTAATGCAGGCATGTGACAGCAGAGTTATAACATTCAACCTTCAATTATTGCTATTTTCACTTCTTTTCTCTAGAAAAACCTTGAACTGATTCTTTTTCTTACATAATCTTCATGAAAAAGTTTTATCTATTATCTTTATCTTATGTGTATGAGTGTTCTGCCTGCATGTGTATAAGTGCACGGAGGTCAGAAGTGGGCATCAGATCCCCTGGAACTGGAATTAGGGGTGGCTGTTAGTCACCATGTGGGTGCTGGGGATTGAACCTGGGGCCTCTTTGAGAATAGTCAGTGCTCCTAACCTCTGATCCATCTCTCTAGCCCCTCTATATAATCTTCAATTACTTTTATAAATAAATACAGATAATGTATCACTCTCCAGAAATTCATACATTTCTCATCTTTCTACTTTAAGTAGAAACAGACAATCTTGAAATAAGATTCATATTTTAGTTGTATTTTTCCTTTTCAGGATCTGAGGCTGTCTTAGGATAGCAGTAGTACAGGCCCAGAAAATTGCTCTATCATAGGAAGTATACCAAAATTTCCATTTGGGTCAATTATTTTTAATTAATTAATTAATTAATATATTTATGTGTATGAATGTACTGTCTGTATGCAGGTTTGTGTACCCGTGTCGTGCAATGCCGCGGAGGTCAGAAGAGGGTGTCGGATTCCCCTGGAACTGGAGTTTTCCTAGAATTGGAGTTACAGATGGTTCTCAGCTGCCATGTGGGTGCTGGGGATCGAACCCGGGTCCTCTGCAAGAGCAGTCCGTGCTCTTAACTGCTTGGCCATCTCTCCAGCCCCTCGGGTCAATTCTTAACATTGTGTACAAGATTTCTATAGCCTGGTATCTTAGGGCCAGTGAGGTGACTCAGCAGGTAAAACACTTGTTCAAGCTTGATGATCTAAGTTAGATCTCCCAGAACCTATTAAAAACAAACCCAGGGACTGGAGAGATAGCCTAGCGGTTAAGAGCGCCAACTGCTCTTGCAGAGGACCCGGGTTCGATCCCCAGCACACACATGGCAGCTGAGAACCGTCTATAACTACAATTCCAGGAGAACTCCAGTTCCAGGGGAATCCGAGACCCTCTTCTGACCTCCGTGGCATTGCACGGCATGGGTGCACAAACCTACATGCAGACAGTACATTCATACACATACAAAATAAAAAAACAAACAAACAAACCCAAAAGACGGACGTGGTGACATAGATGATTGTCTTTTGACCTCTTCATGTGTGTGGTGGCATGGGTACTCACACAATAAATAAACAAAGAAAGGAGGGAAGAGATAATCTTTTTTTTTCTAATTTCTCACTTGAGGACCCTCTCCCTCTCTGCTTTTCCTCAGTGAAAGACAGTTACGGGAAATCTGAGATTGCAGTGTTATAGAAAACATGCCAAGGTTCCCAGACCTACCTTTCTCTTCCAAAGCACTCAGCTGAAATTCTGTAGTTCTTAAAGAAAAAGAAACAGAAAGAAAGCATTATTGCCACTTTAAAACGGAGCACACAACTCCTTGCCTTTTGCATTTCAAAGCAAGGTCTGAGTTGATGATGTGTTCAGATATTATTTTTCCATTTTTTTCCCTTCGTCAATGCTTATTTTCAACTTGAGGGTTCTACATTAAAACCTGGGACATAGCTTCAAAACTGACTCATTTATCATACAGCAGAAAATTTTATAATTAAGAATAAAACTAGGCTGGAAGTTTAAATCTTGGGCTCTCCCACGGATGTTCTTGGAGGTCACTGTTGAAGACAGTTGCTTATTCACTGCTTCCCATGGATTTCTGCAGCCCTTGGTCCAATTCATGAGCACTCAATGAGAGTTTTCAAAAAGTTATTGTAATTTCAATTATAGATTCATGATAGTAATTAACACAAGCATGATCTGTATCCTTTGGAGAACGTTTTCTAACTCGGTCTTTGCCACATAACCTCACATTCAAAGGTCATTCAGTTGTTGATATTTTGGCTGTATGTATTTGTTGGTACAGTTTTATTTTGGCACTGTTCTTGTGTGTGTAAAATAGCTTCTGTGCTGGGGGTTGCCCTGACAAGGCCTATGACACAGAATTGTATCTAGGCATGGACACGCAAGCCCCAGTATTAAGAGCCTTACCTTACATCCTCCCCTTCCAGAAGGCGGCGGTAAGTAGTGATCTCCTGCTCAAGCCGGGTCTTTATGTCAAGAAGAGCATTGTGCTCCTGGTTCTGGCGTTCGGTGTCACTCCGGATCTGCACGAGTTGGGCCTCCAGAGAGCTCAGTATTTCCTGGATAATGGCCAACTGGTTGGCATAACGAGCCTTGGTGTCCTCCAGGGCGTGCTCCTGAGATTCTTTCTAAGAGACCAAGACAAGGAGAGAGTTTCCTATTTGAGGACTTGATGTAATAACCTCTAGGAAGAATTTTTATAGTTTTTGAGCACCACCCATCCCCCATCTCATTTTTCCTACCTCTGTAACATCAATCAGTCAGCCACGACTGCCAGCTCTTAACAGTTTTTTCTTTGCTTTTAGTGTTGTGCTTTCTCTTCCCTTGGAGTGGTACACTGTGCTACTTTGTCAATGTTTGTTCCCTCACCCTATGAGAAGGTCATAGTTCCCATCCCTTCAGCAGGCTTGTGGTGTGAGTGGAAGATTAGCTCTCTCAACCCAGGCTTGTTCATGTAACTCTCTTTGGCTGATGAAATGTAGGTAAAACTGACTAATGTCTTTCCTGAGAATCAGTTCTAAGGGCTGCCCCATAGCTCAGCTTTCTGTAAACACTGACATGTCCTAGACTGGTCTGCTCCTTTAGACTGATCCCTGAAGTGGAATATTATTGGAGCCACCCTCAGAGTGCTGATATAGGTTCCACAGTGTACCTTGTCACAGGCTGATTTGCTTAGGCTGCCGTATCTCAAATCCTCTCCAGCTTAAAATCTCATCTGTTTTAAGATCTAGTATAATTGTGACCTTCCCTGTGGAATCTTCTAGACCTACTGTACAAATACAAAAGGGAAACTTTTGTATTTGTACAGCGCATTGCCCTTTCCTCAATTTCTTTCTGTCCTCTAACTATTATTAGCTGTTAAACCTGTTTCCTGGTTGGTTCAGCAGGGGAGAGAGGTTATGTCTTGTAGGCCTCTGTGTTTCCAGTTCTGAGCAGCGGCCTTGGCAAACACAGACTGGACTGAGCAGTGGAAGTCAGATGTGCTTACCATGCTGAGTAGGGACTGGAGCTCTATCTCTAGGTTTTGGTAGGTGCGTCTCATCTCTTTGACTTGAACATCTGTTCCTTTCAACTCTTCGGTGTTTAGCGTGACTTGATACTGCAGAGCTTCTGTCTAAAATTCCAAGGATTGGGAAAAAATAAAACACAAACAAGTAAGGGAAGGCAGAAGAGAGAGGAAGAAAGAAAGGAAGGAGAGCAAAGGAGAGAAAGAGAAGAAAAGGGAAGGGAGGAAGGGGGGAGACATGGAGAAAGGAAGAAGGGGAAGAGGAAGAAAAGATGAGTTCTTCCTGTAGAACTGCACCTGCACACGTGTGGTTTAGGACTGCACAGTACCTGTCTTTCAAAGTGTTCTTTGGCCTCTTGAATGTTCTTCTGGGCCAAGGCTTCATATTTCTGTCTCATCTCATTCATGATCTCTCCAAGGTTCAGGCCCGGAGCGGCGTCCACCTCCACACTAACATTGTTGCCCAGCTGCCGGCGAAGGGCCTCAACTTCCTGCGAGAGAGGAACTCCTGACTGAGTTTAATCTGAAACACATACTCAGATACGACTGGGTGGAAATCATATAAGAGATCTTATGACTTCTTTCATTGTAGATGAATAAAAATGACAGGAAATAATAACTCAATAACTCATGCAGGGCTTGCTGTGGTCTTAGCAGTGCTTTAAGTTATTTAACTTAGAGCAACCACACAGAAAGTAGCCAGCGCTGCTGTCACTGAGATCGTCTCAATCCTGTCATCACGCCCGCTCTCTTCCTCCTCTTGCGTCTCCTTCACCCCCTTTCCTATTCTTGGGCCCACTTCATTATTCCCTATACCATTCCCGGATATTTTCTCACCTCCTCATGTTCTTTTTTGAGGAGAGCCAGATCTTTATTCAGTTCTTCAATCTGAATCTCCAGGTCTGTCTTCTGTAGGGTCAGGTCATCAAAGACCTTATTCAAGCCTTGGAGATCGACCTCCACGGTTGTGCGTATCCCTCTCTCGGTCTCAAACCTGTAAAGGAGTTAGTGTGTAGAGATAAGAGAGTCCTTCTTTTTTATTTTATTTTTATTACTTTTATTCTACGTGGATGAGTGTATTGCCTTCGTCTATAAAAGCGCACTTGTGCTGTGCAATGTCCATGAAGCTCAGAAGAGGGCGTCTTCTGGAACTATAGTAATGGATGGTTGTTAGTCACCATGTGGATGCTGGGAACTGAACCCAGGTCCTCTGCAAGAGCAGCCTCTTAACTGCTGAGCCATCTCTCAAAACCCAAGAGATTCCTTCGGAACCCATTATACTAGAATTTGGTGTAGATCAATTGCAGTACTTTATAACATGCATGAGAACTTGGGAATCAGATAATTTGCTTCCATAATATAAGCTCTGTCACTAGCAATCTGAAGTAACTTTAAAGCAGTTTCTGTAGCTAGCAGCAGAGTGTTAGCAGAAGGCCCTGGGCTTGTTCCTGGCCCTTAAAAAACAAATGAAATAGGGGCTGGAGAGATGGCCTCATGGTTAAGAGCACCGACTGCTCTTGCAGAGTACCCAGGTTCGATCCCCAGCACCCACATGGTGGCTGAGAACCGTCTCTAACTCCAGTTCCAGGGGAATCTGACACCCTCTTCTGAACTCCACAGCATTGCACGACACAGGTGCACAAACCTGCATGCAGACAGTACACTCATACACATTAACAAAAATTTAAAAACCCAAATGAAATAAAAGCAAAAACTCAAACCCAAACAAAACAACAAACAAATACAACAACTAAAGCAAATGCCACCCCAAACCAGCAATAAGCAACCAAACCTGAACGTTTGTAAGTTCTATGAGATGAAATTATTTTTCATCTTGTAAACAGATGTAAAGAGAGTTGTCCAATGTGAATCATCTCAGTCATGTGTTTTCCTCTACAACCTTGTAATCCCTCACTTTTAAAGGACACATTTAAAAAAATCAATAATGTCATGAAACAGTCAGGCGCTGACCTAGTGAAAATTTTATTGCTTTAATGGTCAGATTTGCTTTCTAATTTTATTTATTTATTTTTATTTTATGAGTATGACTGTTATGCCGCCATGCATGTAAGTGCACCTATGTCGAGCAGTGCCCACAGAGGACATAGAAGGGTGTTGGTGCCCCTGGAACTGGAGACGGTTGTCAGCCACCATGTGCTTTTAACTGCTGAGCCATCTCTCCAGCCCCTAATTTATTTCTTTTTAATCTTTTTTTTTTCACCAAAACACTATCCTTCTAAACCATGAAGCACTTTTAATGTTAATGCATTGTGCAGATTTGGGCTGGGGAAGCCCTCCTGTGTGAAGCGGCTTAGGAGGAACAGTCTGATCACGTGTGTGCAGGCACTGCAAAGACAGGGAACACAACTTGAAGTTACTAATTATTGAATGGGTCTAGTTCTTTGGTTAGCTGGAAGAGACTGTAGAAACAGTAGAAGGCTGGAGGTAGCAGGAATCACCAGTGAACTTGAGTGCCCATGTTGGTCCTTGAATGAGCAGGGTGGGCGATCACCAACACAGACAATAGAGGGGCCTTACAAAGAAGGAATACTTAGAAATAGCTTCAGTGCATGAAAAGGCAGGTGCCATGTTACTAACACAGATTATTTCTTTTTTTAAATTTTTATTTATTTTTGTATGTGTATGAGTGTACTGTCTGCATGTAGGTCTGTGCACCCGTGTCGTGCAATGCTGCGGAGGTCAGAAGAGGGTCTTGGATTCCCCTGGAACTGGAGTTCTCCTGGAATTGGAGTTACAGACGGTTCTCAGCTGCCATGTGGGTGCTGGGGATCGAACCCAGGTCCTCTGCAAGAGCAGTCAGTGCTCTTAACCGCTAGGCCATCTCTCCAGCCCCAACACAGATTATTTCTAATGACCAGAGCTGACCAACCAGAACAAGCAATTACTGCAGATGTTCAGAAACAACGGTGGGGGATGAATTAGGATTGTGGGGAAGAGATGTGGTGAGAAACTATTAAAAGGAATTCTTGCCGGGTGTGGTGGCACACACTTTTAATCCTAGCACTTGGGAGGCAGAGGCAGGCGGATCTTTGTGAGTTCAAGGCCAGCCTGGTCTACAGAGTGAGTTCCAGGACAGCTGAGGCCACAGGGAGACCCTGTCTCGAAAGACAAAAAAAAAAAAAAAAAAAAAAAAAAAAAAAAAAAAAAAAAAGGAATTCTTTTTCAGGACTAGGGAGATGGCTCAGTGGGTAAAGGCACTTGCTACCAAGCTTGGATCCCTGGAACTCAGATGGTAAAAAGAGAGAACTGACTTCCACATGCCGTCCTGTGACCTCCACGTGTGTGATTTGGCACACACATGCATGTACATGGGTACATCCAGTTAACAAATGAAAGAAAACTACTGAAAGGAATAATTTTTCAGAAAATTTTACCACAGTGCTGGGTGTGGTGGCAGACACCTGCAGTTCTAAGTCTTTAGACGCTGAGGCGGGGAGATGGTGAATTTGAGGCCAGCTTGGGCTACGTAGCAAGACCCCATCTCAAAGACAAAAACAAAAAGGCACTCCTCTACATTCTTATTGATGTTTTAGAGCATCTTACTTCAATCTGAAGTCCTCGGCAGCCAATTTAGCATTATCAATTTGTAGGACGCATCGGGCGTTTTGCATCTGAGCATCCTTAATCTGGAAAACATAAGAGAAAGCATGGGGTTTTCAACTGGACAGGAGTTTAAAGTGATTTTATTTGTTCTCAGACACAACCATAATTACATTAAAAGTGATATTCATTTTAAGAGCTTCCACTTGAGAATAGGTAAAAGAATAATGACACAGGTATTAATACCTTAGAAACACAGAACAGAACTCTGGCCCACTTTCCTGTGACTGTATAAAATGAGAGTTTAACTCAGTCCATATCCTCGAGCCTTCTGGACTGCCTTGCCTGGACAGGTGTTACTGCCTCAAGCAGAGTTGCTAACCGTTCTCACCTGGTGAGACCCCACTCCTCCTGCACTTCTCAGCTTAGACAACAGTTTTGAGGGGGCCTTCAATAGCACTTTCAGGTCTGAGTATCTGGTATTCCTGTGAGGTTGCTGCCCTGCACAGTCTTCCTGCATTTGTCTTTCTGTGTGACAGGTGCTTTTGGTTCTGCCTGCATCTTCCTAAATCATTTCATTCACCATCCACATTCCCCTGTGCATGGTGCTCAGTCCCCCCAGATAATGTCTAAAAAGCATCTATGAGCACTTGCTATATGACGGACGTTAGATATTAGGACAGCGGGATGGATAAGCCCTGGATCATGTGTGTATGCGTGTGTGTGTGTGTGTGTGTGTGTGTGTGTGTGTATGTGTGTGTGTATGCATTTTTACATGCATGTGTATGTGAAAAGGGAGGTCAGAGGGCAATCTTCAGTGTCACTCCTTTGTTTTTCCAGCACTGGGATAATAAACATGCACCAAATTCTTTTTTTTTTTTTTTTGAGACGGGGTCTCCCCATAGCTCCAGCTGGCCTGGAACTCAATATATAGACCAGGCTGGCCTCAATCTTACAGTGAGCCACCTGTTTCCATTTCCTGGTTGCTGGAATTAAAGTTGTGTACTACCACACCCAGCTTCAACTTCTTTTTTTAAACATGGACTTTGAGGATCAAATTAAAGTTCTTGTGCTTACAAAGGAAGCACTTTATTGACTGAGACATCTTCCCAGCCTAGCCTTGGATCTTAATAAGTGTGTAATTGGTGAACGAATTCTTTCTTTCTTTTTTTTTTTTTTTTTGGTCTTTTTCGAGACAGGGTCTCCCTATAGCCCCAGCTGTCCTGGAACTCACTCTGTAGACCAGGCTGGCCTTGAACTCACAAAGATCCACCTGCCTCTGCCTCCTGAGTGCTAGGATTAAAGGCGTGCGCCACCACGCCCGGCATGAACGAATTCTTTAAGATGTATATACCTCAGAAGTCAATGTCTAGCCCTGAAGAGAGGTCCCTTGGTAGACCTCTAGCTGGTGGGAATGGGTGTGTCTATGTATTGAGGGATGATGCCCTAAGTTAATTAAGAAACTTCAACCCTGAGACAAGTATGGGAGAACGAGTGGCTTACTTTGAATGTGTTTTAGCGAGGCCTGAAAGTGTGCCCTGTTGACAGGAAGGGCAGTTTAGTTTAAACACCATTGCATTATGAGCCAATGGTTTCTGTAAAGTCTGAATCAAACTGCATTGATGTCTGTAATACAACTCATGAAAAGAGGTCTCCCAGCAAGTCAGTGGCCTTTGCTCTAAAGAAATATAAATCCTAAAGATATAAGCAAAACTGAAAGGGACAATTCTTGATTAGATAAGAGCATTAACGCCAAGCAAAGGTTGTATGTCCTGCTTGACATCTTCACTCTGGAGCAAAGTCTTCTGGTTTTAATATGGGACTGATAAAATAGGGAGCCCCACCTGACTTGGATGACATGGGAGCAGCTTGTACTATGATTGCAATAAATGTGAATTAGGGGCAATAGAACATTTTATTATTGTAGAAACGGGTTACGCACTGCTGGGTCATGGTGAGCAGGTACCAGGGTTGTGCGTGGTGGCACTCTTGTAATCCCAGTACTACGGAGGGACGTAGGAGGATGGTGACTTTGAGTCCAGCTTGGGATACACAGTCAGATCTTGTCTCAAAAATATCAGTCTCCCCACCCATCCATCTATTCATCCATCATATGTCTGTCTGTCAATCAATCAATACAGGTACCATTAATATCAGAATTCTGTCTCTACTCTGAATCCCTTTATTATTGATATCCATAGTATGTTGACACTTTTGTAACATTTACATACATAAAAGGAGAAAGAACTTTGAACTGACTAGAGTCTCAAAAGCTATTGGGAGTAGCTGAGAAACTCACAGAAATCTTTGTAGTCCTTTTCAAAACAGTAGTTTGTTCTCCACAGAGCCCTGACATTGAAAGTCCTGACATGGAACCTATCACAAGGATACAGACTGTAAGGCTGGATAAAATTATCATAGTTTATATGTAATTAGATTGAAATTTTAGATAAAAAATGTGAGTTAAAGCTATCTTGTTATATAGTTATCTACTCAGCACTAACACCAGAGGATAAGGTACTTTTTTTTTTTTTTCAGTTGTGATTTTTTTTTTTGTCTTTTTTGAGACAGGGTCTCCCTTTAGTCCCAGCTGGCCTGGAGCTCACTATGTAGACCAGGCTGGCCTTGAACTCACAAAGATCCACCTGCCTCCACCTCCCAAGTGCTAGGATTAAAGGCTTGCGCCACCACACCCGGCTCAGTTGTGAATTTTAACCTGATTTTCTTCACCTCTCTTTGGGTCCATCTAGCATATAAGCCCCTCTTATGTCCCCTGTACTATGTAGCTAAGCAGTAAGGTAGAAAGGCAAGCTTCATGCCTTACCTGATCTTGCAGCAGTTTGATTTGTGCATAATAGGAACTGTAGTCCCGGACGGTGCTAGGCGCGTTGGTTTCATACCACTGCTTGATCTGGGCCTCAAGTGCGTAGTTGGATTGCTCCAAGGACCTCACTTTTTCTAGGTAGTTCGCCAGGCGGTCATTTAGGTTCTGCATGGCGATTTTCTCATTGCCAGCAAACAGGTCCCCTCCGCTGGAGAGGTCGCTATTGTAGTTCACCACGGTGCGGGAGGTAGAGATGCGGGTGCCGTGGCCCCCAGCCCCTCCATAGACGCTGGGTGCAGCCCCCAGGCGCTGCACGCTCCCCTTCCTGTACAGGGACCCACTCGTGCTGACTGCTGGACCCTGTGAGGAGGAGCTCACGCTTCTGTGGAAGCTTCTGCGGCTGAAATCCATCTGGGATTCTGGGAGGCAGCACCTGCAGCCTGCGGGAGTTGGGACACAGTCTGCTGTGTCTCAGGACGGTGCTGCGAGCTGACTTTTATAGAGTTCACTAGAAACTCCTCCTCTACTGCCATGTCACCTTAGGGATCACATACCTTCCCCTCCCTAACTTTTATATAGCAATATGTTTAATTTCATTCCAGAAATTGCTACTAGAGGCATTTCTTGAATGAGTTCTTGGGTGGTTTCTTTTTAATAGAAAGAAGTAACAAAAGGAACAAGGAAGGAATATTCTTTCAGATCCTGCAACTGCCCCTGGCAGGTTTTTTTTTTTTTTTAAATCCTGATTTACAAATAAAGAATATTTACAATATATGAATAATTTAGGCCTCTCACCAGACAGATGTGAAAATATAATTCTAACTTACAGTAGTGACAAAAGACAATGCTGTTTGAATGAATTGCTCTTCAGAACCTCTGTTTTATGCTTGTTATTTTGCTTTCAAGTTTATCCATGCTTAGAAATTATATTTTGAGTCTTGTACAGAGCTGGGTGTGGTGGTGCACACTTGAGATCCAAGTATTTGGTAGGTGGACGCAGGAGGATGACTATAAGTAGAGACCAGCCTAGTCTACACAGGGAGTTCCAGGCTAGCCAGGGGTAGGTAGGTGAGACCCCGGGTCAAAACACCAAAAAAGAAAAGTTTGGGAAGTGAAAATATTAAAGAATGTAGTGGGTAGTGGACCAAGTGATTTTGGAGTTAAGAATATTTCTTTTGGGGGATAGAGAGATGGCTCAGTGGTTAAGAGCACTGGTTGTTCCTGCAGAAGACCTGGGTTCCCAGCACCCACATGGCAGCTAACAACCATCTGTAACTCTAGTTCCAGGTGACCAGATGCTCTCTTCTGACCTCCATGGATATTGTGGGATACAGGTGCATTTACACAAATGCAGGTAATGAACTCATAGCCATAAAATAAAAAATATATTTCCTTTAAAAATATTTTAAATTTATTCTTTTAAAGTTTCATAGTGAATACAATGCATCTTGATCATGTCCACCATGCCTCCCCCCCTTAAACTTCCCTCAGAACCCCCAACAGATCTTCAAAGCATTATGTCTTTGCTTCTGATCTTCTGACCTTCTGAGTCCACCGAGTGCTGCTCCTATTTACATGCATGTGTGGCCATCGGCTGGGTCATGGACAACCTCCCAGTGGCCACCCTGTAAAGGAAAGTGGACACTCCCTTCTCTGGTAGCCATTAAGCATCTGTAGCTTCTTATCTGGGCATGGGGAGAGGCTCCTGAATTGTTTTATTTTTAAAGACTAGTGTTCAATAGCTGAAAAATGCATTTTAAAATTTAACTTACTGAGAAACTTAGGTCTTTGTATCTTGCATGGTGCATAGAGGAGCCTGTCTCCTCTGTCTGACATTCGCTTGACACTGCCACAAGATATTTTCTGCTGCAACCATCCTGAAGCGGTTGGTGCTGCTTTCTGGGATCCCTGATGGATTCTAGTTGTGGAAGCTTCCATAGAAGCCTACTCTTTCTTGAAAATCCCTACACTCAGAGTGAACAGGTTCCATGAGAAGGAAGCTTGAAGATAGGGCTCAAAGGCCACACCCAGCTTCCCAAAGGCTTGCATGCACGTCTACCTGCAGACACAGAAGGGCGTCTCACTAGTGGGGCTCTGGCGGTAGGCACTCAATAAAGGCTTATGGACTAGCTTCCTCATTGACTCCCTTTCATTCGGACTCCCTGGCTGAACACAGACACCACCCTCGAAGTATTTATGTTACTTCCTTAAATCAAGGTAATTAGAAAGGATTGGAGACATCCTGGAAAACATGCAACAATCCTTATTTTAATTCTTCTTTGAGATTTGTATATGTGCTTCTTTTACAAATGGTTTTCTTCCAAAATAAAGATCATATTGTTTCTGTTTTGTAAAGTGCACACCTTCAAGGAATAAATCATGTTAGATTTTATCTGTTTATAAGTCTTATAAGCTCATAGAACATTAAAAACTGATTGACAATGACCTTTCCTCCTGTAAGCTGATTTCCTTAGGTGTTTGTCACACCAACAGAAAAAAGCTGTCTGACACAGCTTTCTAAGTAGAAAGGAATAGAAATGCAGTTGGTAAACATGATAATTTTTATTTTCTTCTTTAGCATAATTTTTACTTTAGTTGGACTTAGTCATGTTTAAATCAAAGAGTTAAGATCCCATTAAAAATTTTAAAATATTTATTATTTTTAGTTTATGTGTATGAGTGTATTGCTTGCTTGTAGATAGGTGTACCCATGTGGTATAACACCCGCAGAAGTCATAAAAGGGCCTAGACCTGACATTATGGATGGTTGTTAGCAGCCATGTAGGTGCTGGGAATCAAACCCAGGTCCTCTGGAAGAACAGCCAGCGTTCTTAACCACTGAGCCATCTCTCCAGCCCTCCCCTTAATTTTTTTTGTTTTTTACTTATGAAAGTAAGAGTTTATTTGAGCTTATGGTTGATGGTTCCAGGGGAATTAGAGTTCATCATTGCAGGGAGGCGTGGTGGCAGGAGCCAGAGCAGAAAGCTGAGGTTCTCATCTGGCAGTCGCAGGAAGCAGAGCTCATTGAAAAAGTTTAAGAAACAACTTTATGTGTTATCCTACCCATTTTTGCATAGTGTTTATAGATTTAACTTTTTTTATTTAGCTTTATTTCTGTGCATGAGAGTTTTGCCTTCTTGTATGTGAGTACACCACATGTGTGTAATGGCCACAGAAGCAAGAAGAGGGCGTTGGACTCTCTGGAACTGGACTGGAGTTACAGATGCTTGTCAGCCACCACGTGGGAGCTGGGAGCCCAACCTGGGTGTTCTTCAAGAGCAGCTGGTGCTCCTAATTGCTGAGCCATCTTTTCAGCCCACCCATTTTGTTATATTTTGTTTTATCTTTATTGTGTATGAGTGCTTTGCGTGCATGTATGTAAATGGATCATATGTAGCCACCATGGGGGTGCTGGGAACCGCATCAGGAACAAAGAACAGTTATTACAAGGCTCACTCATCTATTTCACAAATGTGTGTAGAAACATTCCTTCTGGAAAGCTTCTGTCTATCTCAAGGGTCCTGTCAGGAACAAAGGACAGTTATTACAAGTCTCACTCATCTATTTCACAAATGTGTTTAAAAACATTCCTACTAGAAAACTTCCGTCTATCTCAATAAAGATAGGAAAATTTGCTGTTTTCTTGATCTTACATTGGACTCAATACTTTGGTAGGTTGTTCTGGGCTATAAAGTGACCACAGGAGATAAGGCTAGCATTTCACAGTCATTCATCTGTCTGAATCATTCTTAAGGACTGAATGAAGATCCTAATGACCCTTATTCACACACAAGATCATTAATTTAGAGCCTTTGATATTTCAGGTTACTTAGTGACTGCATCTGTAAATAGATGCTTAATAGATTCCAACTTCCTTGTAGATGGTAGAGGTACATTTTGATCTCTGACACAGCTCAAACTGAGAGTGTTAATAATACTCAATTTGGACAATAGTTTAGAGAGCCATCATAAGCACTGTAGATTTCAGAGGACTTTCTACTTTCTTTCAACAATTGACTAGCTATTTCAGCCCAGATATGTAGATACAGAATCTATAGGCTCTGGGGAGATTGTCTTCTGCAGACAGGGAGATGGAGAGAGGAAGCAGACATGAAGGAAGTTTGATCATAATTTTTTTGTTGTTGAGCCTGGGAGAGGGTAGGAAGGATTTGATGCAGTAAACCTAAACCTAACGTCATTGTCCTTTGCCCAGTTAATTTAGGATGTTCAGATTTCAATTTATACTTATTTGGTAATTCTGCCCAACTATGATTTGATGAGCTAGTAGATTTGTTATCTCGGTGACTATGGAATTATCACAGTGAGAATGAAAGTATACAGTTAATTATGAGTCACCTAACAGCAGGGATATGTTATTGGAAACATGTTGTTAGATGACTTCCTTGTTGCTTGAGTATTATAGAGTGTACTTATATAAACCCGAATGCTGTAAGCTACTATACACCAATGCTTTATGGTATGTAGCATGAATGGTATGCATGTACACACACATATATGTACCACTTATGGTATACATACATATTTATATAGATCCTCGAGCCTCAAATAACAAAACAACATAAGGTTAAACCTGGTGCAAGAGAAGACACAATCAAGATAAATAGGGTTGGGGAGATGGATTAGTTAAGTGCCTGCCATGCAAATGTGAGGTCCTTAGTTCAGATCCCCAGACTCACAGAAAAACTAGGGTGGTGGCTCATGTCCTTAACCCTAACACTACAGGGGGCCCAAAGGGATGGAGACAGAGGGACCCTTAAAATTCACTTGATAGCCGGCCTAGCTGAACTGATGAGATCACGGTTCAATGAGAGACCCTGTCTCAAAAATGCAAGGTGGAAGATGACTGAGGAAGACCTTGATGTTGACTTCTAGCCACCATATACACAAAGATGTGGTACACACAAAACGTGTGCGTGTGTACCATTTATGCTGCATGCCATAAAGCATTGGTGTAGAGTAGGTTACAGCATCCAGGTTTCTATAAGTACACTCTATTGAACTTTTTTAATAAGTAGGAGTATCTTCAAAAGTTATGAAAAGTATAGCATTATAAGTGTGGAGCTGGAGAGATGGCTCAGAAGTTAAGAGCACCGGCTGCTCTTGCAGAGGACCCAGGTTCAATTCCCAGCATGCACATGGCAGCTAACAACTGTCTGTAACTCCAGTTCCAGGGGACTCTGATGCATTCTTCTGACCTCTGAGGGCACTGGACGATGTGGGTGCACCTACATGCATGCAGGCAATATACTCAGACACATACAAATAATAAATAAAATAAGAGCATAAACCAGTACCCGCTATTATCATTATGAAGTATTATGTGCTGTGAATAGTATATTATACGTAATTGTAATGTGGTATGTTTTTTTATTTTTTTAATTTAATTTTTTATTTTTTATTTTTTGTATGTGTATGAATGTATTGTCTGCATGCAGGTCTGTGCACCCGTGTCGTGCAATGCCGCGGAGGTCAGAAGAGGGTCTCAGATTCCCCTGGAACTGGAGTTCTCCTGGAATTGGAGTTACAGATGGTTCTTAGCCACCATGTGGGTGCTGGGGATCGAACCCGGGTCATCTTCAAGAGCAGTTGGTGCTCTTAACCACTAGGCTATCTCTCCAGCCCATGGTATGGTTTTTTAATAGTTGGCTGTGTCATATGCTTATTTATACCAGAATGATCATAGACACACACACAAATAATGCATTTCACTATGATGTTGCCACAGCTTAGATGGCTATGATGCTACTAAGCCTGCATTATAGTCACTAATGGTCCTTTGACAGTAGAATTTGAATAAAAAGAAAGTGGAAAGGGAGAATACTGGGGGCAAAAGATTTAAAATGGGGTGGGGCATTAGTGGACTGGGGATATAAAGGGGTGGGAGGTAGAGGGTTAACTAAAATAAAGGGCATACAAAATAGCCACATGGAAACTAGCAATCTTGTAACTCAGTTTAAAAACATACCAAGTGTTGGGGCTGCTTCTAGAAGCAGTGGGTTACTAGACAGAGTTCCCGCTGCCAGGTGAAGGATGTGTCCATGGGACTTGTTGGTCTGGGAGTCTCCAGACACCCCCACCCAAAGGCTCTGGTCAGTCCTCCTGGTTACTCACAAGATGCAGAGGATAAAATCCTATTGTTGAAGATGCCACACACCTTGATGGTAGATGTAGAAATAGTGAGCTGGAAAGGAGCTGGAAACTTCTCTGCCAATTTAAAGTTTTGAATTCATTAAAAGACACCGCAATTACTATGAAAAAGGAGCTCTAAACAAGGAGCAGATATTTACAAAATATAGAATTGATAATAGATTTGTTCCCAGAAAAAGAACAGAATGTCTACAAATCAAGAAGAGAAATGACCTCTTGAAAAAAATAGGCAAAAATATGAATAGACTTGCTTAGAATAGGGGAGCCAAATGGTCCATTCCCTCCACTGACTGGACAAAGGGCAGACAATGCCCACAGTGGTTGTAAAGTATCGCCATCCATTGATAATGATAAATCTGGAGAGGAGTTTGGCATTATCTCAGAAAACTGTAACGTCCATATCATCACCTTTGAAAGGCCATTTCTAGGCACACACTCCAGAGGAACTCTTCTGTGTATTCACCAGAAGACTTATGCAGTAATATCCACAGAAGCACTGTTCATGGAGGAAACACCTGTGTGCATGTGCACAGACACACATGCAAAACACATACACACATAAAATCTGGGATCAAGTCAAATGCTCCCAGGAGAGTGTATAGGCCAAGTGTCTTAGTTAATGTTGCTTGCGACCATTACGTCTGGCAGAGCAGCCGGAGGGAGCAAAGATTAATTTTGGTTCAATACTTCAGAAGGTTTTGGTTCATTATGGCAGCAAAAGTGTGGAGAGGCAGCCCAGTCTCTGCTGAACTAGGAATATGCAGTGGACGCTGTTCATATTATTAGGTGGAGAGGGTATAACCTTCAGAGGTCCATCCCTAGGGATTGGCTCTGCCAGCGAGGCTCCGCCTCCCAAAGTTTTCATAATCTTCCAAAATAACATCACTGGTGGAGGGTGAAGTAGTCAAAGTCCGAGTCTATAGGGAATATTTTATTTCAAGTCTTAACTTTCCACCTCTAGTCCCCAAAGGCTTGTAACCATCTCATATGTGAAATACATCTTGTCTAACTTCAAGAATCACCATAATCTTAATAGTTTCACTATTCTTCATAAGTCTAAGTTCAGTATTCCACTGAAACTCAAGGCAATGTCTTTGCTGTGAGCCTTTTAAAGAGAGTTACATACTTCCAATATGCAATGACACAGACAAAAACTCCATTCCAAAAAGGAGGGATGGTGGGATAGAAAGGAGTTATGGGAGCACAGCAAGACAAAGCCCAGCGGGGAAAACATTAATGCTATGCTCCGTGTCCAGCATCTGGGACACATGGTGTCCTGCTGTAGGTCCAGTGGGCTTGAGCAGCCACAATCCAGTGTCATAACTGTTTGCAGCCCACAGACGTCTCTCTGAGCATGCTTTACTCCATGCCTGCCACTTTCGTCCACAGATGTCCCATGTTCTTTCTACAGCAACATGCTAGTGGCATCTCCATTGTGACTCAGGTGTCACCCTCCTAGCTCCATCCACAGCTGTCCCAGAGGCTCCTTACAAGGCACCCAGCCTTGCTACACATTGCCTGGGTTCACAGGCTTTATTCTTTTTTTTTTTTTTTAATTTTTTTTTAAATTTTATTTATTTCTGTATGTGTATGAATGTACTGTCTGCATGTAGGTCTGTGCACCCGTGTCGTGCAATGCTGCGGAGGTCAGAAGAGGGTCTCAGATTCCCCTGAAACTGGAGTTCTCCTGGAATTGGAGTTACAGACGGTTCTCAGCCGCCATGTGGGTGCTGGGGATCGAACCTGGGTCCTCTGCAAGAGCAGTCGGTGCTCTTAACCGCTAGGCTATCTCTCCAGCCCATACAGGCTTTATTCTTAAAAATCTTGGTGGAAGCATCCATGGTCCCTAAGTGCATCACTGAGTCAGGGCTGGGAGAGGGCTTGGGGAAGGGCTGTGACAATGGGGACAATGATGTCTTAATTTCTGGAGTTGGGAAGTGTGCAGAGCTTGCATTGGATCTACAATGGACAGACTCTCTATGGAGAAGATGGCTGAATGTTTACTTCTGGAGACAAGGCTGATGGCGCATAATAAGAATTCCTCCAACCTCACTGGTGCTCACATTTCTCCTTCATATATCAATTGCCACCATAGTTCTAGTGCACTCCATCTTCCCAAACCCCTGTCAGATGTTTCTACAGATAGTCTGAGAGTTACTTGGAGAATTTAGCACCTGGGATACCCCTCACCACAGCCTACAGGCTTTCCATTTCTCTGCACTAACACTTAGATGTGACAACCTAAAAGAATGATCTATATGGCATTTGAGTGCAATTTGTGGAGTTTCCAGAAAATATTGTCTAGCTGCAGACCATAATACTATTAATGAAACATTTCCATTGACTAATAATAACCACTTAAGATTGAACCTGTTTGAATTATATAGATATACACATACATACATAAATATATGTATTTACAGATATCTTTTTGTTGTAGACATTTCACACAGATAGGTGGAAGTAGCTGCACTTGCAGGCTTTACACCGGTGGTTTAAGAGGCAGCAGGTATCTACCCTTCCCCCAACTCCATTTCCCCAACATATGGCAGCTTAGAAGCTCAGCTTCAAACAGCACAGCATCCGGGATAGTGTTCGCAGTAGCCAGGCAACCTGTGGGGCCCAAGGAGATCCTTATTCTGCCCCGACAGTGAGGGATGGAAGAGGAAGGGATAACACTTTTTCAGATAATCATCAATCCTAAGACCCCCTAATGGCATTAACCCAAATCCTGGGCTTGGTTCTAGCTTGCAGTAGCTATCCTGATACCAGGTTTTATAGCTTTCAGAGGTCTCAAGAATGAGAACTGAACTTGGTACTGGGTACTGGGCAAGGGTTCTGTGCCCAAACTAAGGAGGAGGGCAGAAGCTACCTGGATAGTCGAGACTTCCTGGGACTGGAAGGCAGCATGGAGTGTGTGTGGAAAGCAAGAGGGGGCTGAGGTGTACCCGTCTGCACAGGTCTGGGGGGTGACAGTTAGCCTGATTCCCTCCTGCTCAGACTGGCTTCTTCCATTGTTTGGAATTTATACTTCTAAACTCTGACACTGGATGAGATTTAAAGAGAAGTGATCAATAATTCAATTTTATGATGTACTTTTGTGCTGTTTGAAAAACTAAGACAATTTTTTTTTAACAAATAAGCAAGCGGTAGTTACTCTTGATGTGTTTTTATTTTCATGGTGCTTCCTCTTTTTTTTTTGGTCTTTTTAAGACCTGGTCTCCCTGTAAACCCAGCTGGCCTGGAACTCACTATGTAGACTAGGCTGGCCTTGAACTCACAGAGATCTGCCTCCCTCTGCTTTCTGAGTGTTGGGATTAGAGGTGTGTGCCACCATGCCGGGCCTACAATGCTCCTTATATGCAGTGAACGACGCCAGCTCTCATATCTGGAAGAGATCTTGAGCTATCACAGACCATTCTCTTCATTTTACAGATGAGATGGCAGACATACACAGGTTAATGTGTTCCCTATAGCAACAATACAAATACATAAAGTCAGGATTAAGTAACATAATATTTGCTCTCTAAATTGATTTTTTTTTCTCTTTGTAGGTCTTAGGAGAACTGTTCTGAAAACACCACCCTGATGTAGAAACAATATCCTCAATTAAATTACTGTCTTATTAAATTATAAAATCCACTCTAAAGGCTCAGTGTAAGCCCACTGCCTTGTATTTTCCACTTTGATGCTAGAGACCTCTCCTGCTGCATGTGCCTTCTTTAGTTTCTAATAGTACAACCGGATTCTTCAAAAGGTGGTGGTGATTATTGTCCCCAGAATAGTTCTAGGGCAAAGCATAATGTATGCAGATACATCAAAAGAGATGAATAGGTGTATAATTTATTAGCTTTGCAGAACAAAATGACAGATGTGTTTGCCTTGCAGTGGAGAGGGGCTCTGTCATTACTTTTTAATGCACACACACATTGAGGTAAAAAGACTATGCAACACATCATATTGATTAGAAGTGCTCCCACCGCTTTGAGAATTTATTGCAAGGGAGTGGGGTGGGGGCAGTGAAAGAGAGAAAATAGGAGTTAAGAATAAGAGCTTCCTAAGAATTATGAGCAGGCTTATGGAAACTACTTATAAAGATCAGTTCTCCTGAAGAGCAGAACATTTGCCTAGCCTGCCCAAGGCCCTAGATTCAATCCCTAGCACTGACAAAAGGGAGTTTCCAGTTTAGACTGCAATAATGGCACAGGTCTATAATTCTAGAATTTTGATTCTGGAGTCTAAGGCAGGAGGATCATGAGTTCGATGCCAGACTGTCTGTTTAGTGAGTTTTAGACCACCAGCCTGGGCTACATCGCAAGGCTCCCTCAAATCAAACAGACAAAATCAGTGCTATGGTTGAATATGGATTTTCTTCCCTCTGAAACTTACATTGAAGTTTAACCTTCATTGTGAGATATTAAGAGATGGTACTGGGGTCATCTTTAAGAAGCAGTTGGTGTGGGCTGGAGAGATGGCCTAGCGGTTAAGAGCGCCGACCGCTCTTACAGAGGACCCGGGTTCGATCCCCAGCACCCACATGGCAGCCGAGAACAGTCTGAAACTCCAATTCCAAGAGAACTCCAGTTCCAGGGGAATCCGAAGCCCTCTTCTGACCTCCGCGGCATTGCACGACACGGGTGCACAGACCTGCATGTAGACAGTACATTCATACACATACAGAAATAAATAAAATTTAAAAAAATTAAAAAAAGAAGCATTTGGTGTTCTGCCCTTATAAAGAGATGAATCTGCTGGGTATGCCTTTAGTCCCAGAACTTGGGAGGCAGAGGCAGGAGGATCTCTGTGAGTTCAAGGTCAGCCTGGTCTACATAGTGAGTTCCAGGACAGCTGGAGCTACAGGGAAGACCCTGTCTCAAAGCCAAAAAAAAAAAAAAAAAAAAAAAAGAGAGATGAATCCATTTAACTGACTATGGATTGATGGGCTAATGGACTAATGTAAAATCTTGAGAGAGGAATTTGCACAAAAGGCAGCTTTGCTAGGTCTGCCATGCACTCTCAGTCTCTTGTCAGATGATGCTCTATGCTGCCTTGGGACTCTGCCTGAAATAAGCTCACCATCCAATGCAGTCCCTCAGCCTCAGACCAGAACTATGAAATGCAAGAACAGGACTGGGGTGTTACTCAGAGCTAAAGGTTTAAGTTGGAGTGGGGGAAGTGGGGAGGGGAAATAGGATAAAGGGTATGCAATCCAAAGGTAAGGAGGTATGAAGAGGTCTTATGAAACCTCACTGGCTCATAATCTTATTAAAGCATCATTTAAAAAGAGTTCGAACAGAGGTATCCTGGATGGGTGAACAATGCTGGTCCCAAAGGAAAAGTTATTAAATGAAACTCTCAGTGCCAGCTCCAAATTACCTTCCTACAAGTTACTGTTTAGAGAGGCCCCAGAGGGACCCAAACAAGACGGGCAGCGCCATCGCTCTTGCTTGCCTAGCATACTTACACGGTTACTATATTAACTATTATTATAACTGTTGCAGAAGACATCACATTCTTTGGTTGTAGGACATAGAGACATCTTGAACTGACCAGGAAACTCTCTTCCTGCTGAATCCTGTTGGAAGGTGCTGTGTAGGCTGCTATGGAGAAAACACACCGCTGATCTCACCTAGTGCTTACCTGCACATGACTTGCCAGGCAACATACAATAATGGCAAGACTATCTGGGAGTAACCAACTATACTCCCGATTGGATTTGAGACATTCAACAGGAGGCAATTCATGCATGGTACCATGAACATGGTCAAAACCTGTGGCGTGGGAATCTGTAGGCCCTAGAGCAAAACCTATTGAAATCGTTTTGTCAAATGGTCATATTGTAAAACTGCTTTCTAATATTCACGTTCATATCCATAGATTCGTACTGCTTTCAACCTTGGTCAGGGAAGCTTCTAATCGCAGCTGGTAACTGTTAATGCAGAGACACATAATTATTCAGAATAAACAAATGTAACTGCTCGGCCATCGATGGAACATGTTAATTGAGCCCCTTCCCGGACCCGAAAGGCTCAGAGAATATCACAGAAGAGGAAGGGGAAAAAGTAAGAGCTTGAAGATGGGTGGAAGTTGCTGTCCTCTGGCCATAACATGGACATGAACTCACAGCAGCCGTGACTAGCTGTAAGAGGTATCCACAAGATCAAGAAAGGTAAAGACCCCCCCACCATGAAGTGGGGAGGGGCTCCTGAGGCTTCACCCTGAGCTGAGGAGCACTTGTTGGCTGCTGAGGGGAGAGTCACTTTTCTTTGGGTGGCCATTAGTAAGTTGCTTATGGCTCAGTGGGTGACCCCACCACATGCGCATATGGAGAGCACAAAATGGAATCACTGGGTTATAAAAAAGACATGAAGTTGAGAGAAAGATGGGAGATATATTGCGAGGGGCTGCAGGTTACTGGAGGAAGATGGATAGACAAGACCCAGATACACGCATGACATTAAACAAAAAAGACATTTGACTGTTGTCAGTACTGATAGTTTTATTCATCATATTTCAAGTAAATGGAGAAGATGGGAAAGCAGTAACCATAGCCAAGATGTTAATCAATGTTCTGAGACATAGTGGCCACCCACTACTGAGCCCCCGTAGGGACCGCTTTATTACAGTTGAGTAGAGTAATTGGTGTTGCTAAAGATGACCCTGGATTAACAGCATAAAATATTGGGTTATATTTTGCATATTATATATAAAAAGTAGAATGCATTTGACAAGAATTTTAATAGCGTGATTAAGATAAAATCAAGTGAATTAATGGGGAGATGCAATTATGCTAATTATGATTATTACTTGGTATTATGAAGTGCATGTATCACTTTGACTTGTGTATGTACCTAACAGTTTGAGTGTTTAGACATTCAGAAAGATGACCAGAGCTATGAAATTCACAGCATCTCATTGATTTCTAAAAAGAGAAAAAAATAAGTCGAGTGTTAAAAAAAGAAAAATTAATCCTTCACAAGTATTTATCGAATGCTTTTTGGGTGGTCCCGCTGAGGAATACTGCTGTGGACATATGTAAAAGGAGGGAATAAGGGCCTGGAGAAAGGGCTGTGAAAACTCGGAGGTGAGAAAGGCCTTCAGGCTGGAGAAGCAGGGAGGGCTGTGCAGAGGAGTGGCATTTGGGGCACGGCATGAAATATGACTAGCATTTGGAATGTCAGAGAGAGTGGCAGAGAATAGGGCATACTCACCCCGTCCTTCAGTGACCTTCAGTGACCTTCAGTGACCTGTGCTCTGTACCAAGCAAAGCTGGCAGGGACTCAAGGGCCCTGGGGTAGGAGAATGAACATAGTTGGGCTACAAAAGAAATAGAGTGGGGAAAGGATGAAATGAGGCTGAAAAGTCACATTCATTACATCTTTTGACAACACTGAGAGAGACAGAATATTTCAAATATAGACCGTTATCTTTTAATGAGGTGGGTAGGTCTGCTGTCCGGCGGAGTCTAGGTAATAAGCTAATTGTACTCTTGGAAAGTGACACTCTATTCTATTAATGTGACCAATGCTTAGGTGATGGAGTTTGGGCATCAGAGGGTTGTAGGGAAGAAGCCTAGTGGGAGGAGCCCCATTTAGTCTGATTTAGAAGAGAGAAAACCAAAGACCCTGGCAGCGAAGCAAGATTCATTGGCATCAATTACCCTGTCCGTGGTTTGCGGTCTTATAGCCTTATAAAGCAGGGGTTCCACACCTTCCTGGGGACTCGCTAGGTGTCAGTGGAGGCTTGCTTTATTAGTATTTTTTTTTTTCCGGCAATGAGTTACTTCTACTCGACTCTCACAACGTAGCTAATATTTTTGATGCCGCAGATTCCACAAAGGCCTCATTACTTGTTGTCCTACTATTTTAAGCAATGAAAAGGCCAGAAAACCTCCAGCAATTTCTTATGTGTTTGACACATATGTTGAGGGATATTAAATTGCTGCCCAGGGCAAAATATAACAGGATTTTATGGTGGAGTCTTAGGTTGATGGAGTAGGCAGGCTGGTAGCTATGTACACTTTTTCAAAACAAATGTATCTCCATGAAATGAACTGTCAGGACAACTCTGGGCTTTGGAAGGTGGAGTAATTAGGAGCACTATATTGGTTCGGAAGTACTGACATTACTGTTGACACATGATGTTTCTGAGAAATTTGATCCAAACTAATAACTTCTTTTGTTTCCTGCTGTGGGGTTCTTTTTTTTTCTTCAGTCATTTAAGGTTTTATTAAAGATTTACCTGGTGGCCTTTTAAAAGCACAGTGCAGATGGCAGCATATGTTCATTTATGTTTCCAGAACACAGCAAATATGCCATCCTACCAGAATTCTTCTTTCTCTTTTAATTACACCAATGTACTTTTTATAATTTTTTAAAAATATTTATTTATTTATTTGAATGTACTGTCTGCATGCAGGTTTGTGCACCTATGTCGTTCAATGCTGTGGATGTCAGAAGAGGGTGTCAGATTCCCCTGGAACTGGAGTTCTCCTGGAATTGGAGTTACTGACGGTTCTCAGCCACCATGTGGGTGCTGGGGATCGAACCTGGATCCTCTGCAAGAGTAGTCGGTGCTCTTAACCGCTAGGCCATCTCTCCAGCCCCACACCAATGTACTTTTTAAACAATGTCAGAACTGAAAATTATACAACAAATTCAGCCCCCAAAGCAATGGAAACTAATTGCTCTGGCCTGTCACGTTTTCTGTTAAACGGTGGTCCTTCATCTGTTTCTATATAACAATTGCAATCACTGAACCTGTCATTGTCCATCTTAGTATTCCAGAAATTTTATCCACTTTGTGTGTTGTGTGTGTGTGTGTGTGTGTGTGTATGTGTGTGTGCATGTAGGTACACATGTATGTGTGCATGCCCAGGTGCAGAGGCCAGAGGTCCATGTTGGGTATCTTCCTCAGTTACCCTCCACCTTGTTTCTTGAGACACTGTCTCTCACTGAACTCAGATCTCTGCTTGGGTGGACTGGCAATCCAGAAAGCCTGGGAGGTCCCCCATCCCCACATCACCAGCCCTGGGTTATAGGTGCAGGTGATGTGCCTGCCTGTTTCGCATGGGTTTGGGGATTGAACTCAGGTCTTTGTGTGTACTAAGCAGACACTACCAACTGGGCTCCAGCTCCAGCTCAGCTCCTTGATGGCAAAGAAAACTTCTAAAGAAATTCAATGGGGGTCATTAATAAAGAAAAATTTTCATTTTTTAAAAAATGCCTCAAACATGAACCTATTTCAAAAAATGTAAATGTCTCTTGGAGTTTGCTTCAAAACATGTATCTTCACCATGAAATAATTCACCATTGGTTTTGAATTATCATTTCACTTTTCCTTCTCAGTATAGTTGCCTGTTAAGTTGCTCAGATATGCCCCACATTAACAATGAATTGCCAAACAGCAACAATAAAAAAACAAACAAAAAACCCCCCAAAACAATGAATTGCCATGCTTGTATGCACATCTCTGTGTACATTGTGTGTTTGTTCATATCATTCTGGCTACAGGAAATACTGGATTTATGTGCTTCTTCTCTCAGAAAGAGGATGATGGCTTCTTTTTTCTACTTTCTAATTTACCGAGAAATATATTTAAACCATCTTAATGTGCATAAGAGTTGTGTGTATATAAATGTACCTATGTATGCAGTGCCGGCTGAGGCTAGGAGAGGACACTGGATCTCCTGATGGTTGTTAGCAGCCACGTGGGTGCTTAGAACTGATCCCGGGTCCTCTGCAAGAGCAACCAGTGCTCATAACTGTTAAGTCACCTCTCCAACCCCTAAGAAATATATACTTAAAAAAATGGGCAAAGTGAATAGCTCTGTCTCTGTGTGGGTAGTCACATGCTATTTAAAACATTTGGGTCCTGGGCATGGTGGCGTATGCCTTTAATCCCAGCACTTGGGAGGCAGAGGCAGGTGGATCTCTATGAGTTCAAGGCCTGCCTGGTCTACATAGTGAGCTCCAGTCCAGCTGAGACTAATGGAGACCCTGCCTCAAAAAGGCAAACCCCCCCAAATTGGGGGACACAAATCAGACTCTGTAGGCCCCATTATAGATATAATAAAATACACTAAATTGGATGGAGGGGTAAAGTAAGGGGGAGGTACGGATAAGGAATCTAAATTTTATACAATTGTATTGTATGAAAATCACAGCGCCAGGCGTGCATGGAGCAATGTCTTTTATCCCAGCATTTGGGAGGAAGAGGCAGGCAGATCTCTGTGAGTTCAAGGCCAGCCTGGTCTACAGAGTGAGTTCCAGGGCAGCTGGGGCTACGCGGGGAGACCCTGTCTCAAAAAGACCAAAAAAAACCAAACAAACACTTCAGTTAAACAAAAAATTAAAGACCTCTCATTGTTCTAGTTTCATGCTGTTGCTGTGATACAATATTCTGATGAAAAGCAATTTAGGGGAGAAAGGGTTTCTTTCATCTCGCAATTCCAGATTCCAGTCCACTAACGTGGGGATGTTGAGGCAGCGGAAGTTGCAACAGCTGTTCACGTCATGGCCACAGTCAGGAGAAGAGCGAATGGCCGCACGCGTGCTGGTGCTCAGCTTGCTTTCCTCTTACACAGTCCAGGGCCTAGAAGCAGGGACCAGTGTCACCCACTTTCAGGCTGGCTCTTCTCACATTAATCAAAACAATCAGGACAATCTCCCTCCTCACCGCTCCCAGACATACCCAGAGGCCAACCTGATCCAGACAACCCGCCATGGAGACCTTCTTCCCAGGAGATTCTAGGCTGTGTCAAGTTAAGGATTAAAACTAACCAACCCAGCATCCAACATAGCACTTTCTGGTGGCTGAATGAACTGACGATTCCAAGCTTTCTTCTAGAACTGCAGATGCCAAGGACTGAAACACAAAGAAGCAGACCTGCATTTGAATCTGCCCTGTGACCCCGGCAAGGTGTTTTCTTCATGTAGAGTGGGTGGTGGATAATGAAATGGCAACTTTGAGGTGCACCTGATACTAGGAAGTACCCAGAGAGTTGTAGCTACTCAGGGATAACAAGAGAAGGACGGTGACTGTCAACCTGGTGAGCGCCACTAGACGATTGGATATGCACCGGCTTAATAACAGATGAACACATGAAGGAAGTGGGGGATGTGTGCACAGTGGAATTTTACATGGCTATAATGAAAAATGCAATCCTGACATTGTCAGGAAAGGAACTAGAAATCATTGAGTAAAATAAGTCGGACTCAGAAAGCAAATACTACATGTTTCTCTCATTCGTGGATTTAAAGATTTAAAGATGTATGCGGGTGAATATATAAATGTGTTTATTTGTATGTGTATGTAGATCATGAACTAGAAAGGGGATCATGGGAGGGGTAGGAAGATATTAGGAGGGGGAAGAAGGAAGGGGCATGAAAGCAGAGAGGGGAGGGAAGGAGCCAGCAGGTGGGCAGAGCGAGAAGGTGGGGAGAAGGGGAAGAGGAGAGGGGACAGGGGATGAATGGGGAGAAAGCCTAAGGACAGGCAGAATGAGGCGGTCAGAGTGGAGCCACTACTTTGTTTACTCACCTGAAATTGATAGAAAAATTGTTTAAATAAATAAATAAATACACAGATAAATGCACAATATTGTATTATTGATGCTGCCTGGGTTCATATAGCTGGAATTAGATGAGTTGGAGACAAAGCTTTGAAGGAGAACATAATTGAGAATGCATATGAATACCTTGACCTGCACATACA
This sequence comes from Rhizomys pruinosus, assembly GCA_009823505.1. Classification (NCBI taxonomy): domain Eukaryota; kingdom Metazoa; phylum Chordata; class Mammalia; order Rodentia; family Spalacidae; genus Rhizomys; species Rhizomys pruinosus. The sequence continues at coordinate 1,280,249 of VZQC01001497.1, read as the reverse complement.
TGAGTCAGAAGTACTGTAAATGTGAGGGTGAAGAATGAGTTGCTTATAGCGTCAACACATCCAATATTCATGGGAACTTAGATGATGTGTGTGCTGTACAGTGAGGATAGAGCCACATAAGGCAAGTCTACTCCGTTCTTCTGTGTGTGTGTGTATGTGTGTGAGAGAGAGAGAGAGAGAGACAGAGACAGAGACAGAGATACACAGAGAGACAGAGACAGAGATACATGGAGAGACAGAGACAGAGATACACAGAGAGACAGAGACATAGAGAGATAAAGACAGTGAGACAGAGAGACAGAGAGAAGAGAGAGACCTGGCATAGGGAGATGGTGACAGATGCACTCAGCTGTGCAGGTGTCTCTACCCTGGCTGGTCCTTCCTCTGTGATGGAGAGGAAGACTATGTGAAGCTCAGCTGACCTTACAGCTGTCATCAACAGTGAGCCTCACATGGAATCACAAATCTCCTGCTAGACACCTTAGAAAGGTAAGAGGAACCAGATGGAATTAGTTTTAATGATGTATTTTACTTTACTCAATCAATTACAAACACATAATAAATGTAATGCTCTTTTAAAAATGTTTTTGCTGATTTTAGAATTTTGTACCATGTATTTCGATCACATTCCGACCCCTCCTCCTGCCAGCCCCTCCACTTACTCCTCTCATGTTCTCCATTATTCTCTGTCTTTTACTTAAAGTTTTTATTTTATTTTTGTTTTATGGAGGTCTTTTGAAATCAATCATGCCTCCAAGTGCTCCTGGGTGCAGGTCCATCTCCTGGAGTTTGCTCAGCCTACCAGGCCTCACACCAACTCTCCTCCTTACATTATCAGTTGCCAATAGACCCTCAGCCAGGGCTCCCTGCCTACCTGCCCTGTGTGGACCAGACCCATGTCTGGCTTGGGTTTGCACAGCTCTTGTGCCATTCTTAATGGGATATTTTCTCTCATTTTGAACCAAACCTCAAAATATGGTGTGCGTCCTACTATCCCGGGCCACCTCTACTCAGACTAGCCCCATCTCAGATGTTCAGTTGGTCCACGTTGGTATTATCTCCTTCAAGGGACAGGGAAGTCCTTGGATTTGTTACTTAAAGAGTGGTTCTCACTCCCCTGGCTTCACAGAGTGGCTATGTTCCAGGTCCCATCTGTACCTCTCCAGTCAGGAGGATTTGACAGGATGTGTGGTGAGTCACTGCCAAGTGACAGGTGCTGTCAGATGTCTGGAGAAACTTGGCATTTGAGAAGATCGTGCACTCTCCCCTAATCATATTTGTGCAGTACATGTCCTTATCATAGATTGGGTAAACCATTTTATCACAGTCAGAACAAAGGTAGACTCCAGTTTAGCCTTTATTGGTATCAGTGGCATCTACTTAGAATTTTCTTGATCAGAAGGTTGAGCAAAAAAATGAAGAAAGTCAGGACAGGCATGAGACTCCCATTTTTGTTCTTTTTATTCAACCATGTTTCAAACCCATCGTCTAACTGCCTCTCCATTGTTGGCTTTGGTGGGGTAGGGGGTGGGGGGATACATGACCTTAGAGGGATCTGGCCCTTGACTGACTGCTCTGCTATCACATTGTAATTCCTGGCTATTTCTGGACAATGGTCTTACATGTCCATTTTTGGCCCTGCAAATTCTGTAGCTGGCCTGCCTTCCCTTCATTGTCTACTTCCTGGTCACCAGCAGGTGTAGGAGAGCAGTGGATTAGGTAGGCATTTAGAGGACTTTATGTCTGTTTTCACTTTACCACCATCACTGTAATATCTTTATAGCCAAGAAATAAAAAAAGCGGAAATGAGCCTGTGGGAGACTTGGACTCAATAATGCATTAGAAGCAGAAGTAATGTTTAAATGCTGTAACTGTGGAACAAAACACCATTGATCCCAGGAAAGTTCCTCAATCAACACACACACACACACACACACACACACACACACACACACACACAGAGTCCTATCCTCCTGGCCATCCCTCCAGCTTCACTATTCTGTTGCTGTTTGAACAGAGTTCTGATACTTCTGGGCAGTGCTACTGTGTCAGCTAGATCATTCATAATGAAGTTTTGTGTGGGTGAAAGTTAATAGCTCACTGCGTTCTCTTTTTTGTCAGAAGTTGAAACAGTAAAAGTTTATTGGTTATAGTGCTCAGATTAGAAAGAAAATATGTTGTATGTACTCAAACCTTTGAGACTTAAGAAATCACATTGTCTTGATATTAATCCACTTTATAAAATGTGCAATGTAGTCAACTCAGAGTTTGGTCTGTGAACCAGCAACCTTGCCTTGCCAGGAAATCAGTTAGCAATGCCAACCTTGGGCACTTTTCCCAGCAGCTGCTGAAATGCATCTGCTGTTTAACCAGATCCCCAAACAATTTTCATGTGCATTATTGAGAAGGGCTGTAATCCTGTACTCAGCAGCTGGTTATCTCAGTGGAGGGTGGAGAATCTAAATGGTTTAGAGGGTGTTCACTTATTGCCGAGCATCTGGGGGAGTTATGGGAAAGCAAGGGACCTCAGCCTGTGTTCCTCAACTCAGCTGAACAACATTGCATAGGAACTTGTTGCAAATGTAGAATTGTAGACACCTCTCTGATCTTCTGGATGGAAAGCCAGGGGCCTGACCTGGCTATCTAAATCTGTCTTAACAAGTTTTCTTCATTATTTGGATGCGGGACAGAGTCTGAGAACCACAGCTGTGAAGTGCCAGTTGCAGAAATGTAGGGGACTTTGTAACTGGTTTCTCATTTTCAGTGGTTTATTTTGTCAAATGCCAATGAGATCATTAGCCTAATTTGGAAGAAGCCATCATGGATATTTGGATTGACGTCACTGTTGCCTGACATTTGTTTTAATTTTTGAGAGTGTGTGCTGAACATGGAATCAGATAGCAAGGAAATTCGACGGTTGAAACGGTAGTGTGTGAAATGACCTGGAATTGTTGGGGAAGTGTGGAGTGGAGGGAGGGTGATGGAGCTACACTTACAGGGCTCACCCGCCTCTGGAAGAAGCTTTTCTCCTGTAGGGGCAGCAGAGCTTCACGCTCTTCACTCAGAGCTGCTGGAGTCCATTATAATGAATCTCAGATGTGATAGACAATAGGGCCCAGAAGTCTCCAGGACAGTCTAGGAGGCAAGAAGGCTGCAGACTTGTGGGAGAAGCTGATTAACAGATAAACCGGCAATTGTAAATCGGTATGTGGAATGAAAAGATCTGAGGATCTAGAGGCGGGATCCCCAAGTAGAGTTGGATGGCTACTTGAAGTGGTCATGTGCCCACACAGAGTACAAGAGAGAGTAACTAGCCAGGTAACAGGGAGGGACTTGGGGATGGGGGCAATGAGTCTTTATGGGTAAACTTCATACCAGAGAATTCATTTATTCATTCATTCATTCATTCATTTCATGTATGTACAAACCCATGTGTATGTGCAGACCCATGCGCATGAGCATATGTGCAGACCCCATGCATGTATGTGCAGATCCATACATGTTTATTCAGTGTCTGCTGTGTGCCTAGTACAGTTCTTCACAGAGCAAAACAGATAACCATTCCTGATCATGGGACTTTATTCTAGCAAAGGGATATAGACCCAACACACCCCCCCCCACACACACACTGATGCACACATGTGTACATGTTATAAAATAAACTGCTATAATCACACTAAATGGTAGAGAAATGGCAGCTGAGGTGTGGGGCAGTGTAGGAATCCTGCATCGTCATCTTTCACAACAGGAATTTAACTCTCTATGTCTTCCATTGATGAATCAAGAACTAGCAGTGGAAACATATGCCTTTAAATATGATAGTGAGACTTACCCTTGGAGAGTTTCACGCATGTACACAGTACCTTTTGCTCAAGGCCATCCCCCTGCCCCTCCCACTCCTGCAGACCTCCCTGAACTGACCCTCTCCTATCATGTCCTCTTCCTTTTTCCTTTTTCTGTTATTTTTATTTTGTGTGTACGAGTGCCATGCTTGCATGTGTGTAAGTGTACTTGTGTTATGCAGTGCCCACAGAGGTCAGAAGAGGGATTCAGATCCCCTGGAACTGGAGTTACAAAAGATTGTTAGCTTCCATGTGGATGCTGGGAATCAAACCCAGGTCCTCTGAAAGAACAGCCAGTGCTCTTCACCATGGAGCTATCTCTCTAGCCCTTCTTTTTTCTTTTTAAAATGAATGCACTGGGTCCAGTTAGTGCTGTGCATATGCGTAAGGATGTGGGGTCATCGACTGAAGCATCAGCAGCCCACCAGTAGCCACATTCCCAAAGAAAGATGATTCTCCCTCCCCTGGCAGCCATCTGCCAATAGCTCTTCATCCAGAGGCGGGGCCTTATGTGCTCCCTTCATGCTAGGATTTTGACTGGCTTGATCTTGTACAGACAGGTCTTATTCAGGTGACCACAGCTGCTGCGAGTTTGTGAGTCCAATGGCCACACCATGTCCAGAAGACAGCACTTCACAGCCCTCCTCCCCACTCTCTGACTGACATTTTTTCCTTCTTAGTCTTCCCAGATGTTCCTTGAGGTTTTGGTGGGGGAGGTGGAGGATGGGGATGGGTGTTGAGGTAGACGTCCCTTTTAGAGCAGAGCACTCACAGGTACTTAGTCTCGGCACCTTGATCAACTATGAATCTATGTATTTACTGTGGCCTACTGCAAAAAGAAGTGTCCCTCAGCTGGGCGGTTACTCATATAAACTCACAGCAATGGTGACACAGCCTTCAGGAGTCCCACAAAACATGAGACCGACATAATCCTTGCATAGATGAGGGGAGGTGGCCAGAAACGCCAAAGCTATCTGATGGCTGCTGGCTGCTGGGATGGGGAGAGTCAATATTGTTGAAGGGTGAGATTCTTGGTAGGTTGTGGCTCCAGTGTATGTACCCACTTGAAGGACATTTGGGGATATATATGTATATACATATATATATGAAATAATATATTAGAATGTATTGTATATTACATATATATTAGTGCACATGAAATTGGGTGGGGGTAATAGGGACTGAAGATGGAGTAGGGGATCTAAATTAGATAGAAATATATTGTGAGAAATTTGCAAAATTCAATAAAAATGTATTTTAATTTTAAAAAAGTAACTTCTCTGATTAAGGTTAAAAGCAGCCCCAAATAAACCTTTACAAGGAAGTGTGACAAGATGGCCATTTAGCAAAACAGCAGTCATTTGTTCCCTCAAGGGCCTATGACCTCCCCAGCCATGGGTTTCTGAGGTACCAGCATGAATTCCCTCCTGTGGACCAGACCTCAAATCCAATCAGAAAGTAGTTGGTTAACCCCACAGTAGTCATATGGGCCCACCTTGCCTGGGAGGTCACCATTGTCGCATGCAGGGTTCAGCACTGTTTAAGATCATTGATGGCCCCTCCCCCCAGTGGCCTGCATTGCAATGTCCTCCCCCAGTGAAAGTCAGCCAACACAGAGGAAGTTTCCTGGTCAGCTCCAGATTGATTTCTCTGCCCTCTTTAGCAACAGGGTCTTGGCATCTAGTTCTTAGAAAACATATGTTTTTGAAAAATGCAGGTTAGCACTAGAATACCTAAAGGACTCTGGAAAGGAAGACTCAGGAGTGAGAGTCAATGACTGCTGTAGTTTTAAGACCAGCCTTGTGGAACATCTGATGTTTTATTCATTCATTCATTTACAAATAAGCATAAAAGTGTGTGCTCCGTTTTGCCGTAGGGCTTGGAGATACAGTAGAGAAAAGCACCAGTGCCTGCCTTATTGGAGTTTAGCTTAGGAGAGGGGGCTAGGGAGGAAAAGGGTAAGTCAGAGGAGACACAGGAAAGGGCGGATCAGGGCACCCTTGTATGAACAACAAAGCAGGCCTCACTGTGGCAGCGATAGAGATTTGAATGACAACCAGGAAGGAAAGGCCATAAAGAAGTCTGGGGTCAAGGACGTTCCTGGTACAAAGTCTGGACTGTGAGTGTGGGTGGAGAAGTGGGCTCAGTGCTGGTACTGAGGGGTAGGAGGTGGAGTAGGAGAGAGGTAGAGGCCTGGGGCTACAGGTAGGTGACATCCTGCAAGGACTCTGGATTCTAGTCCATGTGACTTAAGAAACCACAGATCTATGTAAGAATTCACTGATCTTTCAAGAGCCATATAGGTATAGACTACACAGGACAGATCCTGACTTAAAATTCACAGAGTAGGTAATGTACCACTTTTTCAAACATATAATTTTTAAATTTTTAGTCATCGAAAGAACAGTGGTATCAGTAGCAAAATAAACACAGATTTGAATGCAAAATAAAGGTCTTGCTACTGATGACTTTGGATGAGAGTCTGTTCACCTGGTTGCTTTTCCTTCAACCTCCTCAACCCAGCTCTGTGGAGTTGTTAGAAATTCTCAACACCAGCCAGCCTGGTGACTCATAGACCATAAATCTTAGCAATCAGGAAGCTGAAGCAGGAGGATTGCAGGATTGAGGTTTGCTTGGGTTATAGAGTGAGAACCTGTTTCTAAAAGATGTACAGTTATATGTTAATCAGAAACTAAAAGTATACAGAGGTAGAAATGTTAAAATATGCTGACTTTATCACTACACGTTGTATACAATACATTCTGCACCCAAGAAAATTGCACAATTAAAATCGTAAGCCAAAAGAAACTCAGAAAAATAGTTCACCTTAGTTGTAGTCTGGCCAGATGTGCTGGTACTCAAGAAGTGGAAGAAGGGGGATTTTGAGCTCAAAGCCACTGGGGGCTCCGTAGTGAGACCTTGTGTCAATGACCTCCAGTCCAGACAGACTGCTCTCTCTTCCTTAAAAAAGAGTGACAAATAAAAGAAAAGGAAGTTTTGAGAGTCCCATGTCATCTCTGCAAGTGAATGGGACTGTCTCCCTTTGGGATTCACAGTCTGGGCTGAAGCTAGCTCTACTCAGCTAGGGGCTGCAGGTGGAGCACTGGGCTGGAGGACGGATGAGCAGAGACAGGAGACAGAACAGGATGCTGCCACGGATCCCATCTGGCAGATGTGGCCTTCTTATCACAAGAAATCACTATTTGGTATCATCCTTACAAGATGCCTTTCCAAGGCTTTCCCCTTACCAAATGACCAGTTTTGTGACATCTAATTCATTCTGTGGTACTCTGGATGGTGGCAACCACAATAATAATGCCAATTTCTTTTGTGAATATGTAGGAGTTTCTTGTAAACTGGGCTTATCTGGCTCCAGGCTCTCAGCTCCTGACCCAGGAAGTCTGAGAACAAGCCTTTGCTCTGCTGGGTGAGCGAGCGTATAAAGCACAACGACTGCACTCCCTGTCACCGTTGTGCCACTAACTGCTTTCTGATTGGATTTGAAGCCTGCTCTGCAGGATGGACTTTTGTACCTGGTACTGTAATCCTGGTCAATATCCCATGTCTGGGGAGGTCAAAGCGCCTAGGGTAGAACCTGCTGTTATATAAATGGCTATGCTGTGAAATAGCCTTCTAGATAGCTCTGTTTATACCCATAGACTTTGGTCAGAGAGGCAACAATCAGCAGGGAGAAAAAGAACTGGTCAAAGTGCTGAGAACAAGAGACTCAGCCCTCTGTCCTTAATAGGACATCTGTATCAATCCTCCAACCCCTTCAAGGCTCAGGGAACATCACAGAGGAAGAGGCAGAATGATGGTAAGAGCCAGAGAGGACGGGGGGAGTGCCGAGAGATGCTGTCCTCCAGACGTGGCATGCTTATCTCACTCAGGAGCTCACAGAAGCTCTGCTGACCTGCACAAAGCTCCAGCCAGCCCAAATTCTGGCATAGAGGGATAGGTGATCTCCAGGCCCCACCTCATCTTCAGGACCCCGTACTGAGGACGTCACCAATGGACTTAATGGGTTATTTAGAAAAAGACATGAGTTTGGGAGGGGAATGTGTGGAGGAGGGATGATGGAGTTGGAGAGAGGAAGGTGGGTAATACGATCATAGTTTATTGTATACATGTATGAAATTCTCAAGAATATAGAAATTACCAAAAAAAAAAGTATTACTAGAAAAGGTACACTGGGAGACCCTTGTACAGTGAATACTATCAGCCTCAAAAAGAACACAGCACTGCATTTGCCAAGAGGGCTATCTGGAGCTATGGGCTATCTGAGGAATGGGCTAACATCCTTAGCTCCATGGAAGGGCTTTCCAGGGTCTCGGGGAGGTCTGGATTCCGTGTGGCTCAGTAAGCACAGAGCTGACTTCAAGTGAGAGGATGAGGATGGGAGCGTGGAGAGTGCCGTGATTTATTTTCAAGAAGACATAGTTTTATTTTTTAACTCTTAAAAGTCTTTTTCTGAGGCTCCGGAAATGGTTGAGTCTGTAAAGCACTTGTCTTGCTAGCATGGAAACCTGAGTTTGATCTCCAGAACGCACCTCAACAAAGCCAGGCATGGTGGTATATGCCCATAAGCCCAGTGTTGGGGAGGCGGAGCCAGATGGATCCCTGGGCTCAGTGGCCAGCCAGCCTTGCTTATCCTGCAAGATCCAGGCTAGTAAGAGACTCTGACTCAAACAACAAGGTGGGATGGAGCCTGATGGCTGAGCTTGAACTCTGGCCTCCACATGCATAGACATGTCTGCACCCATGTGCATGTGCACCTGCACACATGAGACACATGCCAATACACACACACACACACACACACACACACACACACAGAGAAAGAGGAAAACCCCATTTACTATCAGTTAAAAATGTATCTTGCCATATTTCTTCACCTAAATAAGAAATTTGATTTCAGGCTTCTGTAGATAAAACCAAATAAAAGTCATTTATATCAACTTTTTCCTGGGGAAAAGTGGGACCAGAGGTCAAGAGCCTTAGGGTTTGTTGCTGTGATGGTTCTGAAAATGATATTCCTGAGATTCAAGGAATTCTCCAGGCTGTCAAGTCTTAAGAGTCCATTTTGTGGCTTAAAAAAGTATGCATTCCTTCATTTGGGGGACCATGGGAGGGAAAGACCCCAATGTGGAGCACTGATGGTTGTTTGGGGTTGCCAAGGAGGGACCTTTGAGCACTTCCTTAAGGAAAACTTGACATCTTTTCGAAAAAAAAATCCTGGGGCTGGAGAGATGGCCTAGCAGTTAAGAGTGCCAACCGCTCTTACAGAGGACCCGGGTTCTATTCCCAGCACCCACATGGCGGCAGAGAACCATCTGAAACTCCAATTCCAGGAGAACTCCAGTTCCAGGGGAATCTGAAACCCTCTTCTGACCTCCGCAGCATTGCACGACACGGGTGCACAGACCTGCATGCAGACAGTACATTCATACACATACAGAAATAAATAAAAATTAAAAAAAAAGAAAAAGAAAAAAAAAATCCTCCAGTTCAGGTGATATGTGTAAATATAAAAAAGTATGCATTCAGCTCTGGCTCCCCCTGCTGGATGACTGTGTCAGCTCTGCTCTGGCTTCCCCAGCTGGATGACTGTGTCAGCTCTGCTCTGGCTTTCCCAGCTGGATGACTGTGTCTGCTCTGCTCTGGCTTTCCCTGCTGGATGACTGTGTCTGCTGTGCTCTGGGTCCCCCCAGCTGGATGACTGTGTCTGCTGTGCTCTGGGTCCCCCCAGCTGGATGACTGTGTCTGCTGTGCTCTGGGTCCCCCCAGCTGGATGACTGTGTCAGCTCTGCTCTGGCTCCCCCAGCTGGATGACTGTGTCTGCTCTGCTCTGGCTTCCCCAGCTGGATGACTGTGTCTGCTCTGCTCTGGCTTCCCCAGCTGGATGACTGTATCTGCTCTGCTCTGGCTTTCCCTGCTGGATGACTGTGTCAGCTCTGCTCTGGCTCCCCCAGCTGGATGACTGTGTCTGCTCTGCTCTGGCTTCCCCAGCTGGATGACTGTGTCTGCTCTGCTCTGGCTTCCCCAGCTGGATGACTGTGTCTGCTCTGCTCTGGCTTCCCCAGCTGGATGACTGTGTCTGCTCTGCTCTGGCTTCCCCAGCTGGATGACTGTGTCTGCTCTGCTCTGGCTTCCCCAGCTGGATGACTGTGTCTGCTCTGCTCTGGCTTCCCCAGCTGGATGACTGTGTCTGCTCTGCTCTGGCTTCCCCAGCTGGATGACTGTGTCTGCTCTGCTCTGGCTTCCCCAGCTGGATGACTGTGTCTGCTCTGCTCTGGCTTCCCCAGCTGGATGACTGTGTCTGCTCTGCTCTGGCTTCCCCAGCTGGATGACTGTGTCTGCTCTGCTCTGGCTTCCCCAGCTGGATGACTGTGTCTGCTCTGCTCTGGCTTCCCCAGCTGGATGACTGTGTCTGCTCTGCTCTGGCTTCCCCAGCTGGATGACTGTGTCTGCTCTGCTCTGGCTTCCCCAGCTGGATGACTGTGTCTGCTCTGCTCTGGCTTCCCCAGCTGGATGACTGTGTCTGCTCTGCTCTGGCTTCCCCAGCTGGATGACTGTGTCTGCTCTGCTCTGGCTTCCCCAGCTGGATGACTGTGTCTGCTCTGCTCTGGCTTCCCCAGCTGGATGACTGTGTCTGCTCTGCTCTGGCTTCCCCAGCTGGATGACTGTGTCTGCTCTGCTCTGGCTTCCCCAGCTGGATGACTGTGTCTGCTCTGCTCTGGCTTCCCCAGCTGGATGACTGTATCTGCTCTGCTCTGGCTTTCCCTGCTGGATGACTGTGTCAGCTCTGCTCTGGCTCCCCCTGCTGGATGACTGTGTCAGCTCTGCTCTGGCTCCCCCTGCTGGATGACTGTGTCTGCTGTGCTCTGGGTCCCCCTGCTGGATGACTGTGTCTGCTCTGCTCTGGTAACAGGTGCATGGCATATCCCTTGGGTTCACTCCCGCCCCTTTCTGTCTCCATTCATACTGCATTCATTATCCACAGATTCAAAAGAACTCCCTCAAGTCAGTGGTTCCCAGCCTGCAAGCACACTGGGTTCTCTTGGGTAGTGAGGTGCAGCAGACTAAAGTTACATTGGTCTTGAACTGTGTGCACTGTTTCTGTCCTGGAAGATGGAATTGGCCAGACTATTTCAAATCTGATAAATATACACCACCATTTGTTGTGCCTTTGAGCACAGGGACCATTGTCTGAAATCACTGTGGACATTTTAAAGAACACGTCAAAATGCTGTCTGTGTCTTATATGCCGGATCTTCAATCCTTCGGTTCCCCCAGGGAAGAAGAGAAGCCTGTCCTAACTGTACCTTCCGGCTGTCATGGTCATCTTTGTGGATGTCCATTATAGATGGACTGTCAATATTCAGGTGGGGCCATATGACACTGCTGTAAATTACAGCTCAAAGAACAGAATGTCTGTAATTTCATAGTTCAATTTGTTGTGAGCAAGCATTCCAGTTTAAATGGCAATGAAGTTCTTTGTTCATTGTCTCGGTACTTTGCGTTCCCTGATTTAATTTCTTTTAGTAAAGAGGGAGGCTTATGGGAGTTGAGGGAAGACCGTTGCTGTCATGCCTATAATACAAGATTTTTAAGTTTCAAATTATCATAATCCCTTGGATAGGAAATGCTTTCAATATTCCTTTATTTGATCCTCTGGATCTCTGTCTAAATTCGCACCTTGATGAAGGACTTGCGATGCCGCAGCAGCCAGCAGAGGGCACTCTTGCTCTTTCTCTCTAGCAGAGGCTGACACAAAGCAACCCTTTCAGGCTCTAGTGAAAAATCAGGTTAGTGACTCAGGACGTCCCACCCTTTCCACTCTGCTCAGATTAGTATTTTGCAAATACTTGGTGAACAGTAATTGATCCCACATCTTGAAAAGTATCGGAGAAACTATACAGTTAAAAAACCCCAAATCTCCCTTTTAAATTTTTGCCATAAGTTTGAATTATGGGGTGGGAGGATGGGGAAGGTGAACCAGCCAGTTCTCAATGTTTTAAATGATTACACCAATTCTAAACTCTGTAGGTAGGTTGTAAATTATCCATGTTCACGTTTAGTGGCCTGTGGAAAGATCAAAGGCTCCTGTATTTTAATGAAGATTTAAGAGACCGGTTCCTTTCCCACGGCAGAGATTGATATTCCCGCTGTCATTTCAACTCATTCATCCTGCTCTCAGATGGGCCGGAAACTCACTATGTCACTTTGTAGTCCAGGCTAGGCTTAGTCTCATAAGTAATCCTCCTGCCTTAGCTTTCCCAGTGCTGGGATTCCAGGCGTGTGTCCCACAGCTGGCTTCAGTGCTAAATAGTATTTAAAAATCTCTGGGGTCAGAGAACCACCGCTGTAACTGCTCTTACAGGAGCTGTGATGGACAACTCGAAGGCAGATGGGTGTCGCTGTGTCCTAACAAAACTTTATGCCTGATTTGGCCCCTCCCTGTTTATCTGGCTATGTTCAGAAGGAGTCAGTACCTCCTACTGATTACACTATTTGCAAAATAAAGCTCTTCTCTAAATAGGAAGACAGTCGTCAATCCCTCTTGTCCAACCTCTTTCCTGATGTCAGGTCCCCTTACAACATCCCTGTCTAGTGCTTAGACATATTCTGTCCTCTGCCTTTTTACATGCGAGTAATAAAAGTCCATAATCAAGTAATTTAGAAACCAGTGCTGCCGGAATTGTGAACTTTTAATCTTTTCTTTCATCAAGTCATATAATCCACATTTTAAAAGAATGAAGCCACAGTCTGAAATAACAGGCACTGACTGGCCTGAAAGATCCCAGGAAAATCTGGTGTAAGATTTTTCTAGGAGTTGATCCAAGAACATTTTTCTTTCTGCCTTTTGATCTGTTGAAAGATATACACGATACTAGGGAGCCTCTGAGGCACAAATGCCAGGATGGAGATGAGCCTGACAAGGTGTCTTGCAGGGAGTGGGCACTTACAGAGGGGAGAACTGCCAGGTTGGAGTGGGAACATTTCTGTCTACTGCTTGCCTTTCTCAGACCCGCCGCTCTTCTGTATGCCTTCTGTAAATGGAGTCTGTGTCTTTTGAGGTTGAGTGGCAGGCTCAGTCACATCTCTTGCTCCTCCCTATTTGGGACTCCCCCAGTCCCTTTCCATTAAAAGAAGACTCTTCATTCCTTTCCTTCTTGGGAGAAGAACATGGCTCTGAGGACGAGAGTAGAGGAGGGAGAATGAGAAGGGATCAAGAAGAAGGCAAACCCTGAAGGAAGCAGATGAGATTTTGTTCCCTTTAGAGTGAGATGATTTCATGCAAAAGTCGGGTTACTCTTGGCCCCAGGGGCAGGAAGCAAGTATTGGAGAGACTCTCAATCCTCCCTCAGCTATAGGTCCCCCAAGGCATCCAAGCCCTTTCCAGATATCACTGGAGCCTCTAATAATATAGCACGGACCATGTAAAAAGTTTCATTCTAAGTGTTCATTGGTCACAGTTCTGAGTTTTGACCTTCATACACTTCCAGTGGGGCAGATCAGACTTCTATTGGGAAGGTATTGGAAATGGACCAAAGCTTTGGACTTCCTTCCGGCCCCAGACTCCAGCCCTGTGGGTCCCTCCAGTACAAGTCCCTCTCATCCAGGATCTGGGCCCTGGGATGGGACTCTGGCTTGATAAGAGGTGTAGGCTCCCAGCTCTGCTTGGCCAGCTGGGTGAAGACTGAACAGGAGTGTTCTGGGGGTTGTAGTTTTAGCCCCTTGCTGTTGTGAAAATAGTTTGCCACAGGGGCTTAGTTCTTCCTTCTATTCACATGGCGAGGCTGGGGGACTGACTCCTGACACTCTGTGGACTGGGGCAGATTGAGGTCTTGTGCCACTCTGACCTCTGGTTGGCTGTGGAGACTTGAATGCTGCCATCTACTCCCCACCGCTGAGCTCAATGCCTGGCCAAAGATAACTAAGTCAGGTTTTCTATGACCTCTCTAAATATTTGTAAGAATGAGTTTTCTTCAACAACAACAACAACAACAACAACAACAGAAAGGACTGCATCGAAGAACGTACTGAAACAGTGAACTTCTGCTCAAAACAGTCAACTTCCACATGGAGAATATTGAGAAAGACTTAGAAAGAGATGAAAAGCATGTTTAGCAGAATGCATGAGCTCTGGTGGGGTGGGGGAATGGGGGGGACGACACGGGTCTAGATTTGATTAAAAAAATATAAAAAAAAAAGAAAAAAAAAAGAATGAGTTTTCTTGAAATGCCCATCTTTGGTCTGCCAGCTGATTGGTATTTTCTGAGGGCACTAATAACAACTCAGAAGTGCTGTCTACAAAGCCCCACATTAAGGCAGCTTGCATGGCAAACCTGATATTCAGGTAATAACTGCCACCCGCTGGAAAAACAAGCCAAGTCTCGCTAGGGGCTGGCAGTGCCTGGATGTTTGGGAAGGGTGTGAGGCTGGTCACAGCCACTGAGGTGGTAGAACTGGGTACAGGGTCACAGGTGGCCTTGTGTACTTTTTATTGAGTGTGGGAGAAAAATTCAAGAGGGTGTAAAGAGTTTTGTTGAATAGACATTCTTGGTGTGCTGCTCCCAGCTGGAATCAATTTCCTTATCATAACACTGGTGAAGGTAGTAATTATTAGGATTACACACTGTGATGGTAGATGACAGGAATTAGGGACAGCTTTGTATTTGTATTTTAATTTCCTTCTCTGAACTTCAAAAACTTCCTGAATTTGTCTTCCTAATAGTGACTGGCTCTATACGATGTCTGAGGTAGGAGTTTAATAACTATTTCTCCACTGGCTCTTTATTTTAGTTCTGCTTGTTCCAATATGAACTTGTGTGTGCGTGTGGTGTGTGCACATGCATATGGAAGTCAGGGGTCGATTTCAGGTGTCTTTCTCAATCTTTCTCCACTTTATTTAGGGAGCAGGGTCTCCAGCTGAATCCACAGCTTTCAGAGTCTAGTCAGTTTACCCAGGATCCCCTGTCTCTGCCTCCTGACTTCCGGGCTTATAGGCAGGCTATGTCACCCTCCCCTTTTAAAGTGATATCAGGATCCAAATTCTAGTGCTCATGCTTGCTGAGTAAGCACTTTATCCACGGAGTTGTCTCCTCAGCCCTCATCTTGTTTATTGAGACTGGGCCTCTCAGTGGGACCCAATTCTTTTTATTTTATTTTATTTTATTTATTTCTGTATGTGTATGAATGTACTGTCTGCATGCAGGTGTGTGACCCAATTCTTACCGCTTAAGGGCAAGCTGGCTGGCCAGCAAGCCCCAGAGGTACCCCTGTCTCTGCCTCCCCAGAGCTGGGACTACAAACTTAGTGTTTCATGCAGCTTTTTTATGTGGGGTCTGAGGACGGAATTTAGATCCTTAGGATTGCACAGCAAACTGACTGAGTCATTCTCTTACCCCCCCACCCAGTGTGAACTTCTTAAAAATCAAAGGAAAATGACATCAGTAACAATCATAAATTGTAACCAGTTCATGCTGATTTTAATAGGACGCAACTTCACAGTTTAAAATTTTAATTTCTGGCGATGGAGAGATGGCTCAGTGGTTAACAGCACTGGCTGCTCTTGCAGAGGATCTGGGTTTGAATCCCAGCAGCTGCTGGCTAACAACCATTCATAACTCTAGTTCCAGGGGATCTGATTTTCTCTTCTGATCTCCATGGATGTTGCATGACGCAGTGCACTTACATCTATGCAAGCAATACACTCATATACACAAGATAAAAAAATAGTAAGAATATGGGGCTGGAGAGATGGCCTAGTGGTTAAGAGCATCGACTGCTCTTGAAGAGGACCCGGGTTCGATCCCCAGCACCCACATGGTGGCTAAGAACTGTCTTTAACTCCAGTTCCAGGGAAATCTGACACCCTCTTCTGACCTCCGCGGCATTGCACGACATGGGTGCGCAAACCTACATGCAGACAGTACACTCATACACATAAATAAATAATAAGAATAAATCAAAAATTAATTTATTATTGTTGTTGTGTATGTGCGCATATTAGACATAAACTTTTAGAGTGGATTTTCTCTTTCCTCTGTGGGTTCTAGGATCTAGTTCAGATGGTCAGGTTGTGTGGCAATTGTTTTTACCAGCTGAGCCATCTAGCTGGCCTGATTTAACAGTTTTAAGAGTTTTTTTTTCAAGCTTCAGCTATTGTTTGGCTCCCTGAATAAAGAAATACCCTTTTCAAGGAACTTGGGAGGATTCCTGTGAGTGGTTAGAAATTGGGGCACACTTTTAGAACTGTGCTGGCTGACACAACGGACAAGCTTGGGCAGACGTTTCTCACTCTTTGGTGTATGTACCAAGCACCACATCCAGGAGTAACTAGGGCGAGGTGATTGATCTCCTTAAATTTCAGACCTCATTCTGCCTTCTCCTCTCAGGGATAACTGGAGAAACACCCTCTTTCAAGGAAGGTCTCACTTAACCAGAGCTCCTGCAAGTTTCACCTGCCCTGAATAAGAGTGTGCTAATGGGATTCTAATGATGCTGCCAATCCTGCTGGGCTCACCCAACTCAGTCTAAACTGAACCTATCAAAACTGGCTCACAGATATGGTGTTCAGTGGAGAGGACCTGACACAAAGCTGATGGATCAAACTCATCTATAACCATCCCTTTGCTACTCAAAGTGTGGTCCGGGGGTCAGCATCCCCAGCATCAGCTGGGAGTTTGTTAGAAATGCAGACTCTCAGGCTCCACCCAGGGCTAATAGGTCATAATCAGCACTTCAACCAGCTCTCCAGGTTATAGGTATGCACATTAAGATCTGAGAAGCATGGCTTTATGAGACTTGTGACTGGGTGGTGACTTGAAACCACTGAATCTTAAGTTGTTACAGAAGATGGGTGGACATCTTCCAGATATGTTTTTGTGACAAGGCTCTAGATAACATATTTCCAACTAATGGCTGTTGACAGTATTTGGCCCAGAAGTGGCCTTTCCATCACTACTTCCTTCTCTACGTCCTTCTTGGCCCTTGGTGCTTGCGAGTGTGCAGGATAGAGAAGTTTGGTAGGAACCAGGGTTGCACAGTCTTAGTAGACGTTCTTGGCGCCATCCTCCAGGTTTGAAGCTTGCCAAGTTCTCAGAGAAGAAGCAACCTTGCTCTCGCAAATTGGTACCATTTTAGGGGAGTTGCAAGTTAAGAGGCCACATCTGTATACAGAGTGTCGGGTGACTGCTTTGAGTTTTGAGTAATAAGGCTGTGAAATCTTGTCCTTCTCTAGTCCTGAGTGTCTGTTTTTGACTTAGACATGTTGTGTTGGTACCACATAAACAAGGTCAGATCTAATTGCCTCTGAAAAGAATACGAATTCTGCTTCCAAAGTGGAAAACTCATACTTTGATGAGAACATTCAGCAAGTGTTCATTAAAATGCAATGTCCATATTTAGATTTCTTATAACTTTTATTTTTGGTCTTTTTGAGACAGGGTCTCTCTGTAGCCCCAGCTGTCCTGGAACTCACTGTGTAGACCAGGCTGGCCTTGAACTCACAAAGATCCGCCTGCCTCTGCCTCCCAAGTGTTAGGATTAAAGGTGTGCGCTTATAACTTTTTGATAACGATTTTTGACTCATGAGATAAAATACAAACACATTTGGCACAAATTCTGCCTCAGCATTTTATGGCTACATGACCACAGCAGCTCAATATATTCCATTTGAGCCTCAGTCTCCTTAATTGTAAACTCAAAACTCATGGTAATAAAGTCTTGTGTGGCTCTGAGTGTATTAAATGAGGTCACAAATGTAAACTCAGTCACAGCTTTCTTTTTTTTTTTTGTCTTTTTGGGACAGGGTCTCCCTACAGCCCCAGCTGGCCTGGAATTCACTATGTAGACCAGGCTGGTCTTGAACTCAGTGATCTGCCTGCCTCTGCCCCTCCTGAGTACTGGGATCAAAGGCGTGTGCCACCATACCCAGCTACAGCATTTTTTTTTTTTTTATGTGTATGAGTGTACTGTCTTTATGTAGGTTGGTGCACCTCTGTCGTGCAATGCTGCGGAGGTCAGAAGAGGGCGTCGGATTCTCCTGGAACTGGAGTTAAAGACGGTTCTCAGCTGCCATGTGGGTGCTGGGGATCGAACCCGGGTCCTCTGCAAGAGCAGTTGGTGCTCTTAACTGCAGAGCCATCTCTCCAGCCCCCAGCTACAGAATTTTTAAGTGCGTGTGTGTATAAACATTCCTGTATGTTTGGGTGCACGTGTGCTTGCATGTAGGTGAGTGTGTATATGTGTGTGGAGGCCAGAGGCCAGTCCCAGGGGTGTTTTCTTCAGGAACACCATCACATCCTTTGAGATGAGGTCTCTCATTGGCTTAGAGCTCACCAATCAGGCTTAGACTGGCTCAACAGCAAGCCCCAGGAATCGTGTCTTCTCCAGTCTGTAATTGCAAGCATGTGCCAACATGCCTGGCATTTTTACTTGGGTTCTGGGTATTGAACTCAGGTCCTTGTGCTTGTAAGGCAAATGTTTTACTAATTGAGCCCCATCCCCAGCTCTTAGATAGCTATTTAAAATTTTTCTTCTGGTATGTGTACATATACATACATGTTGCAGATGTATATTATATTGTGTGCATGAATTTTGAAATTAGCATAGACTTATAGTTCTTTTTTGTTTGTGTTTTTGAGACTGTGTTTCCCTGTAGCCCCAGCTGGCCTGGAACTCTGTACGTAGATCAGGCTGGCCTCAACTTCAGAGTTCTGCCTGCCTTTGCCTCTGTGTGCTGGGATTAAACGTGTGCACCATCAATCCCCCACTCTAGACTTGTAGCTCTTATTAAATAACTCGTAATTATGTTAGATGAATTTTCATTGAACTTCTAAAAGAAGGTTTTCATGAATACTGGAATGATTATCCATACACACACACACACACACACACACACACACATGCGCACGCACGCACACACACAGAATTTAAAAAAATTTTTTTTATTAATTTTATTTATTTCTGTATGTATATGAATGTACTGTCTGCATGCAAGTTTGTGCACCCGGCACACACACAGAATTTTTAATTAAAACCAAGTGTACAGTTAGGCCATCAGCTATACTGTTATGTCAGGACAATGGTCTTTGCCGTTCTGCATGATCTCACTGAAAGTTCTGGAAACTTTTCAGAAAGTTGGTGACAGGCAGGTGTTGTGAAAGAATAAAGGAGATGAGAATGACTCACACACACCCAGGGATAAACTCAGATGTATAGTTAAGTCAGAAAATCAACATGGTTAGGATATATAAGCACTTGAAGGTATATGTTAACTTCAAAAACCTTAAACATGTTTATTGATTAAAGACCATATGAGTCTAGCATTTGAAATATGCCATTGTAAAGAGTCGTGCCTTTAATAAATTTTTAACTCTAAGTTCTTAACAATGGATTAATTGTTGTAATATGAAGCTATTGATGATCATGATATCTTTTTTGGGGGGTCTTTTTGAGACAGGGTCTCCCTTTAGTCCCAGATGCCCTGGAGCTCACTCTGTAGACCAGGTTGGCCTTGAACTCACAGAGATCCACCTGCCTCTGCCTCCCAAGTGCTAGGATTAAAGGCGTGCGCCACCACACCAGGGCCTGATCCCGATATCTTAACCTTGAAAGTTTTCCATCTTGGTGAAGAAGGACCTGTCAACCAACACTGAAACCAGATCACCTTTGAGTGAAACTCAACCTGTGTGATATTTGTGAGCATGAATATTTAGAGGGAAATTGTTAATGTTTCAGGAATGAGGAAGTTAAACAGCGTCAATAGGAATTGAAACTCAATGATAAGACTTTACCTGGACATCCCAGCCTGCTCCGGGTGGAGCAGAAAGTTGTCTCTCCTGTTCAAGCTACAGTCTATGTCACTTAGTTCCCTCTGTGACAAAGCTGAAAGGGTTAGCTACGAACTTACACGGGAAGTGGCTTTATTTTCTGTATTCTTTGAGGGAGGCAGACCTCAGCTTTTCTCCTGGAAGCTTTGATGTTTCATCTGTGGCTATTGCACCAGGACTTCTGGAAAGGCCTGTATAAGTGTTACAAGCACTAAAAATCCTAGTCAGACTAGTGGGGATATAAACGAACTGTTTAGCATTAAATCACCTCTTGTTACTGGGCAAATAATACTCTTGTATTCTGCTTTACCCATCTCTACATAAGAAACTACCTGGAAACTTAACTGGCTTCGATCAACAATTTCATCTCCATTGAGCTTTGTACTCAGGTTGTAAAAATGGTTTGTCTGCCCCTGCTCTGTGATGTCTGGGACCTCAGCTAGTTGGCCTGAATGGTTGAGAACTAGCTGGATAGGGGGACGCAGTCAAGTGTCGGGGCCTCCCTACGCTGTTTGTTGGTTTCCTGTTTTCCCTGTGAGACTCTCTTTGAGGCTAGCTTAGCCTTCCTTACAGTCTGGTGATCTTGAGCAACTGAATATTTTGTGTACTCATGTGTGAATGTGGGTGTATGTGAGTGCAGATGCGCGCACACATGCGCGCCTGTGTGTGTGTGTGTGTGTGTGTGTGTGTGTGTGTGTGTGTGCCAGAGGTCAATACTGGGTGTTTTCCTCAGTTGCTTTCTGACTTATTTTTTGAGGTAAGATCTCTCACAGAACCTGGAATTTCATGATTTGGAAAGACTGGTTGCCAAGTAAGTCCCAGGGACCCTCCCATCTCTGCCTTCTAAGCACTGGGATTATAGGCACACTCTATTTCATATGGCTTTCAACATGGGTACTGGTAATCCAACCTCAGGTCCTGTGCTTGCAAGGCAAAAGCTTTATGGACTGAGCCATTTCACCAGGCTTCAACTGGGCTGCTTGTGCAGTGGTTGGGTTCAGATTGGGAGTTAATATAGCCTTTTCTAAGCCCTTGCTTATGTATGTTTGCCAGTGTTTCATTGGTCAAGTGAAATCACATGGACAAGCCCAGAGCAAACGTAAGAGTGAATACAGAGTCATGAGAAGGGGTGGTGTAGGTTCATTGGTGGTAGAGGATCAAATATGTATATCATATTTGGTGCCTTTTTCTTTCTGAAAGACTGACTAGGTACATATGTAACTGTGGTATAGCACTGGTTGATGCCATAAAAGGTATTGCTGAAATTAGGTTATTTTTGTCCCAAAGAAATGATATGCTAAAAAGAAATGATATATTATTTATAGAAGGTAGGTCTTTTAAGTTTCTGTGCAAAACATAGTCTATGTCAAATAGTTTAAGTCCACATGTACAAAAAATGAAAATTTCAATCTTTTATACCTACCTCAGATTTCTCTTCATTCTCATAATTATTAGAGTTTTTGTATTAGTTCCAGCTTGAGGAGGCATACCTTATTTTGACTTATCAGTAGTCCATGTATTTGGAAGTGCTATATTTAATATTCGGTGACTGGATTTTATTTTATTTATCATTTTATTTTATGTGTATGAGTGTATTGCCTGCATGTATGTAAGTGCATCTGTGTTATGCAATGGCCAAAGAGGTCAGAAGAGGTTGTTGGATTCCTTTGGAACTGGAGTTACAAATGGTTTTTAGCCATTATGTGGGTGCTGAGAATCAAACCCCAGTCTTCTACAAGAGCAACCAGTGCTCTGAGCCATCTCTCCAGCTCCAGTTTTCTGTGAGTTTTTAAAAACATAGAATGTGTTTTCTAATTTAGCTAGTTTCCATGTGTTGGAGATGCTGGGATGAAGGAAGCACTTGGATAAGCTATCTAATTTTAGTTTCTCAATCTCTTAGACAGAAGGATTTTTTTTTTGTCACCTTGTCAGGAAATATTTTCTTTCGAGATTCTTTTTAATTTTTTGATTTATTTATTTTTATTTTATGTGTATATGTGTATTGCCTGCATTATGTATAGTGCTCCCATGTCATGGAATGCCTAAGGAGAACAGAGAGGGCATTGGATTCCCCTGGAGCTGGAGTTATGGACTGTTGTTAGTCACCCCGGCCCTCAGTGAGAACAGCCTGTGTTCTTAACTGCTGAGCCATGTCTCCAGCCCCTCCCTCAAGTTTCTTATTTGCATTTATTATATTTTACTTTGCTGTGAAAAAAATCTAAGAGGTAATAGAAATGAGGCTAAAATAACAGTAACATTTCATCATAGAAGCTTATTACAAGAGACAATACCTTGGTGAAATACTTGATTATGCACCCGGAGGAAATTTCGGTAGATGTAGGTAGAAGTATATTTGCACAGTTTGTAAAATATTTTTTGAAAAGAAGTATTTGCTCTACTTTAAGATTTTATTCATCTCTGTACACTGAAAGAGCCGCTTTATAGCTCTGTAAGATGAAACTTTATAGCTCTGTAGACGAAACTCTAATCACAAGCATTTGAAAGTCACACAAAGGGGTTTTTAAATTTTTATATCAGATGTCACTAACTTCCACGAAGAATATTAAAAATTCATGGCGTAGTTAATGCACAAGTCTGGCTAGACATGGTAATTACTTGGAAATATTGAAAGTATATTGAGACACAGGCCAACCCATCACAAACCTTGAGTTAGCTGGTGTAGTATGCTCTGCAAGCACTACAGTCCTTAAGTCTCTTTAGGTGATGCTAAGAACAGCCATGTCAATTCCGAAATATGTTTAGGAATCCACATTTTCCTCCCTTTAATTTTATATTACTCTAAAATATGAATACATACCTTCCACCCATATACAGTAATTAGAGTCTGAAAATAAGCAGTGGATCAATTCTAGAGCCCGTTAAGAGATTTACATTATAACAACACAGTTACTATCAGATAAAAAGACATATAACAATAGTGTTGTTCAGCTTGCCTTCCAACTGGGGATTTGGCACCTTCATATTTTGGAATTAACATACAGTTTATTCCCAGAGGACATAATTTTGATGCATATGTGACGATTATATAGGCATTTGTTGGAGCAATACAAAGGGGAGGGAAAAACAACAACATAAAGCCTGGGTTAAAGAACTGAATGATACAATTAAACTTTGCCCAAAACAACAAGCCTCTTCAGGGAAAAACTTTGGAAAGACTGAGAGAAAGATGCAAGACATGTGTGGCAGAAGGCATGAACAGGGGTGGGATGGGGCAGGGAGAGAGGAATGTGTCTAAATTAGATGGAAAGATAATGAATGAAATACACAATTCATCCATAAAAGTATTAAAAAAAAGAGCAGCCATGTTGGGAACTCCTTAGCTAAAGAAACTTAGGACTCTTCTTTCACCCAGTATTTTGCTACCATGACTTGAGTTCCTGTTCATTTCTTGGCTTTAAGGGCAGCTCCTTCTGGATACAGTTGCTATACGCTGGAACAGTGAATTTTTATGAAATACATTTTTTTGAGACAGGGTCTCACTATGTAGCCCAGTTAGCCTCCAACTTCGGTCTCCCAAGTGCTGAAATTACAGATGTATGTCACCATACCCTGCTTGTGGAGAGCAGGTGTGGCGAGGGTCCCAGGATGGCACCCGAGACTTTAGCCAAGTCTTATGACTAACACCTGATTCCCTCCTACCTCTAAGTAAAGCCACGCTCACCGTTCAAGCTGCGCAGGTGCACCCTGTATGCAAGATCAGGCCAGATGATACCAATAGACTGAGGCCACGTAACCTGGGCTGGGAAGGTGGATAAATAGAGGGACTTTCTGGTCTTGGGGAGAAGAGAAGCTTGGAAAAAGCAGAAGCTTGGAGAAGGAGAAAAAGATGTGCCTGAATAATAAATCGCTTTGAGAAGAACCAGCGAGAGGTGCTTTGTTTCTGTGGTTTCATACAAGTGTTTCATACAAGTGCTCCCTACACCTGCTGATGTTTTGTGAAATGTAGTTCTCAGTTTCACACAATCAACAACAGGTAGAAATAATAGTAGAAAATATATAGGTATGTACTTTATAGGACTGAATATCGGCAGTCCATCACCATAACCACTCAGCCACCTCATTCCTGGATTGAATAATTATCAGGTGGATCTAAGTACTCAGTAATTTTATGACACCACCAGTAAACATGTTAACATTAAGATTCAATTCCAAAATAATCTTTCCTACATCTCTGGATTAGCCATCTATTTTTCAGTTGTGTTTCGGTAGCAGCCTAATAGCTGCTATTTATTCAAAGTGCTTCTGGGACGGAAACAATAGAATTTATTACCACCTCCTTTCTGTGAGTTGGGTGTATATCAAAACCAAATGTAAACAGAAACTTGTTTAGTGGTTAGCTCATCTGAATACACAAACATTTGTATTGGGTATTTTGAAAGATTTTGGGGCTGATTTAGATGCTGGTTAAAGGTTATTCTATGTGATTCAGAGCCAAATCTTACACAATTGTCTCTTTATCCATTTGCCTCTCCTCTGTGAAAGAGAAGCAACTCTTTATCAATAGGGTGACTATCCTTCTTGTTTGCCTGGGACTGGGAAGTTTCTTGGAAAAACGGATGCACCGGTCACTTTAATTGGTACAGTGAAAATTAATAATATTTTGGGAGTATTTTAGGTCAATATATAAGCATGATTTACAATGCCAAATTATATATAAGCTATGGGAGTAAGGTTAGCAATTATTTTGTACATTTGTTTTCTATAACTTTTCCTTCAGCTAGCTGTGCTGTTTTTGAACATTCTTCCAGGGACTATTTTCCTTTGGTGTTGGGGATTGAATATAACACCCGTGTGTGTGTGTGTGTGTGTGTGTGTGTGTGTGTGTGTGTGTGAAGCAAGCATACTACCACTGAGCTACATTCTCTAACTTCTTCCAGGAATTTTTTGAGCAATGCTCCAACTTCATCTTGTGACGACTGTGTGGTGGTCCTTTGGCATTTGAAGAGGATTAGATCCAGGGGGAATACTGAAGTCTGGGGATGCTCAGGCCTATCATATAGAATGTTATGGTGTTTTATATAACATATGCTCTTTAAATAAGCTCTTCGTGGCTTATAATACTTAATGCACTCTAACTTATGTTTTATTCAAAGAATTGTGACATAGAATACAACTCTATACATGTTCAGTACAGGTCCATTTTTTCAAATATTTTTTCTATGTGGTTGGTTGAATCTGTGGATGGAGCATTAATGGTATAGGGAGGAATGACTGTATGTTTTATATATTTTAAGGAAAAATTCCTAAAGTAGTGGAATGACTAGGCACTAAAATAGAGAAAAAATTTTTTTTTTAAATCTGCTTGGAGATCTGTGCCCTGTCAACACAAAGAAGTTCTTTTAGTAAAGCAAAATAGAAAAAAAAAGATAAACAGACTCAATTTTGGATTCATTCTTACCCAAAATAACACCCAAAGTCACCATAGACACATACAACTTCAAAGAGAACTTGTTGAAGGTGTTTATGTACTAGATATCTTTGAGCACTAGATATCCTTGAGCTTCTCTGAACTATGTAACTGAGTAGTCACATAGTAAATATAAACATAATTTTATACTTGGAATTTGTGGATTTTAGTTAAATCAGTAATGTATTTTCTGCAGTGATATGACTAACTTGGTTTTCTTTTTATCTAGCTTATTAGGGTCTGGTTTTATATTCTTGGAGTATTAAGGATTAGTAACACTAATTTTTGCTGTAAAAGACAGATGAAGTAAAATTTAGCAGATATTCGGTTCAGAAAACAAAAAAACCCTATCCTTTCAAAGACAGAAGTAAAATAGAGATTAAAATGGGATATTCAGTCACATCCACTTCATTACCCTAACAACTACTGTTGGACCCATGAATCCTGGACTTACCCACCTCCAGCAGTGCCAGTCAGTTGGGTAAAATGGCTTCACTGCTCTGGGCCTCATTTTATTTGTCTATAACACAGGTGACTTTGCCTATCCTGGGCTTATGGTCTTTTGAATTGCTCATAGCTTATAATTCCATGTACATATTCTGATGGTGTCTTAGTGGACATGTGGAATTCTGCCTCTTTCTACAGCAGCTCCTGAACCAGCCTCAGAACAATGACCTACTTGTCTAAAACTTGAGACAACGGCATCTTCTCCGAGGACAGAGGTCCACAGCTTATTTTGACTTTGGATCCTAGGATTTGCAATTTGGACCCTGGTTGAGTCACTTTTTTGCTAGGGGCTTAGTAATCCTGTGTAATAATAAAGTTTCCCTCTGAATTTCCTTTCTTACTTTTACCTTTCATTTACAGCTTTCAGCTACATTTTTATTTTAGACAAGTGGGATAGGGTAATGCTCGGTCACCTCAGGGAACGTCAGAACTTCCTCTATTCCTCCCTCACTCTCTTCTGCTGGCAGAGTCTGGAGATCCTTATGCAGCACACCTCACCCCTGGGTTACATAGCTTCAGGGTGGCTATTCTGCCCAGTGTATGGCTACTGGGAACATATCTGAAGCCTGAAGATCCCTCTAGATCTTTCATGGAAGTGTTTGGAGAACGTCTCACTGGAGAGACCCCTGAGGTCCTGTCTCGCATGACGATATAAGAAAAGACGTGATGCAGCTTGTATGGAGTTTTATTGGCTACAAACCAGATGCCTATTGATGGAACTATGAGGATTGCACCACAAGAGCAGAACTTTAAATACATAACTTCTTCGGTTAAAAAAAAAAACAACCCAGCAATATATTAAGCATTATGGGAAATTTGGTAAGGCCATTATAGAGGAAAAACAAGTTTCTGAATTTGATAACTCCAAGGATCCCTTTCGAGACTCACCCATTAGTGTCTAGCAGGGACTTTCCATTGGGCTAACACAGCTTATACAACAGGCACAAACGTTCATGGATTCACACATGCTTTTGGATCTCATTCACTTGAGAAAGAACTACTGTTCCGTTGATGCTCTCCTGGGTGATGGCCTTGATCTTTGGAGCTGGAGATGCTGAGGAAAGAGAGCATCAAGAGGTCATTGCCAGGCTTCCCAGTCATCTGAACTGTGCTCATGCCCACCTTCTGCTCTCAGCCCCTGCAGCTTCGCTGTGCCTCTCAAAATGCTCACCAAGCAGTGTGCCGCTGGGCTCCACTGCAGTGCACGGGAATCTAACCAAGGACGAGACCTTCCCTTCTTCCAGGAAACAGAGGTCTCTGAATAATGTTACTTTCTGGAGATTCAGGTCCTTGCCCTGGATGTACCTGGTGCAAAAGCTAATGCTGGGTCACAGGCCTTTGAGGAGTACTTTTTACTCAAGAGGGCTCTGTAGCTTTTCATCACACACTGTGTGAGTTTACAGAGCACTACATGCCATTCAGGACATTTCATTTTAGGGTTTAGAAAGTATGTCATGGGTGGGTGAGAAGCCTGGGATGTCCATTATGTCACCATTTTCAAAGGTATTCCTTTGAAATTCCTTATTTGAGTCAGTGCCTTGTTGAAGCATCAATATAATGGTTCTAGACCATAAGGAAGAACTGAAATCATTAATAAAGATATAAGGGGAAAGTTGGTAAAAATCAAGCCTCTTTCACAGTACACAGTAGATCGTGTTATTCCATCAAGAACTGGGGTCCTCGCTACTGGACCTGGCTAAGGACAGGCTGGTGGACATCTGTCCAGTCTTGCAGAAACTAAGCAGTTGAGGCCAAATGCCTTGCAATGATGATCTCAACTCAGAGTCTCTGAATCTCTGAGGTCTTAGAACAGTTTTTATCAAAAACTATCCAGAAAAGGATGCATCATCCACACTGGCTGAACTGAAAGTTTTCTGTGATATAGCAGTGATAATCTGAGAAAATACATTCCCCAGGTCAAAGATGCTTGAGAATATTGAGTTAGACAAAGGAAGAACTTTGGTTTCTCTTTCTTGTCTTTTTTTCCCCTTACAACAGTACTTGTTCCATTTTTAGTATACTGCCAGACAACATCATAATGGTACTCAGCATTCCCAACCTTCTCTGACTCCAAAACACAGCTTTCACAATTCCCTACTCAAATCTCACCTCACGCTAGTGTTCAGCAAAATCAGGATTGTGAAACGATGCCGTTAATTTCTTAGTTAACAGACTTCATCATTTAAGAGAGACAGAATGCTATCAAGTACCACTTAGTGCTTTCAAAGAGCTTTCATATATAGGTTGAACCCACCCCCCTCCCCCTTTATCCAATGTTCCCATCCAAAATGCTCCAAAATCTCAAACTTTTTGAGCACTGGCCTGATGCTATAAGGGGGAACATTACACACTGTAAAACTTTGTTTCATACAAGTTATTTAAAATATTGTCTAAAAGTACCAAATGTCATAGGTATATGATAAATACGAAACATAACTGAGTTTTGTGTTTAGTTTTGTGTTTCAGTCTCAAGAAAGCTCATTATGTATCTATGCAAATAAAAAATAAAAACCCTTTCACACCAAACTCATCAGGTCCTAAGCTCTTTGAATAAGAAATAATCAGTGTACTGTTGTGAGCAACAATGAGGGTACACTGTGTTTTGTGGTACCCAATTTGTTAACTTAATTGAAAATACCTTGCCCTAGGGGAAGACAATAAAATTTGAGCCCAGACCTTTGGGAGCACAGTAAGAATGCTGACTAACACAGAATGGAGAGACATGCAGATTACTTTAAAGAAGTAGATACAAAAAGAGATTCTTTTTACCTTTTATGCTTGACTTAGACTCTTCCAGTGTCCTAAGAAAGAAAAAGGTGAAACTCACTTTAGCAATAATCAGACCTCCCTGGGATGAACCACTTTATTTTTCTTGCTTGTCAGTTTACATCTTTTACTTATTTTATTTATTATTTTTATTTTATTTGTATGAGTGCATTGCTGTATGTGTGTTAAGTGCATCCATGTCATGCAGTGCCCATGCAGTCAGAGGAAGGAGTCAGAGTCCCCTGGAACTGGAGTTAATGGATGGTTGTTAGCCACCAGTTGGGTGCTGGGATTTGAACCTGGGTCCTCTGAAAGAGCAGAGCAGTCTGTGCTCTTAACCACTAAGCCATCTCTCCAGCTCCTTATTTTTTATTTGTGTGTGTGTGTGTGTGTGCATGAGTGCAGGTGCTTGCAGAAGTCAGGGACATCAAATCTTGAACTCGGGTTCTCTGGAAGAGTGGGAAGCCTCTTGGACCTTGGGGCAGAGAGGACCATGTTTTAGAAGCCCTGGAGTTAGAAGTCTCCCCCCGCCCCCCCCCCCCCCGGAGCTCTCTGTAGTCTTTGCCTTCATTAGGATCCCTTCCAGAGTCAGGGTCTCAAGTCTGGAGCCCCTGAGCTCCTCCAACTGGCCATAGTTTGATCTAATGACATTTTATTTATGTATTTTGAAAAAAAAAAACCCTTATAACCAATTTTCTTGGTCAGAGACAACACATACCTCCTTTTATGGCTAATCATTATTTTCTGGGACAGTCAGAAATACCAGCTGGAATATCTAGATTATCTTGTTCTGCTGTTGGTCTAACTGTATGCATTCCACTTGGGAAACACAATAGTCACAACCTTGTTAGTCCCCTTCCCTTTAAGGCATTATTATTATATCTATTCTAACAGTTCTCACACGCAGGGGTTACTATCAGATGAGTAGCTCACACTTGCTGCTTAGTGAAGCAGACCTGGTAGAGGAAAGTCAACATTAGTCCCACCCCCTATTCCTGTGGCTGAGACCCTGGGACACGTATCCTGTGTGCTCTGGCCACTACAGCCTTACTCTTCGTGGTCTCCTTCCAGGAGCTGGCGGTAGGTGGCAATTTCCTTCTCCAGGCGGGTTTTGATGCCCAGTAGCATCTTGTGTTCATTGTTCTGATGCTCCAGATCCCGGCGGAGCTGCGTCAGCTCCTCCTCATAGTGGGAGATGATCTGCTGCATGTCCTGGAGCTGACAGGAGTACCGGGACTGGGTTTCTGTCAACAGGTTTTCCAAAGCAGATTTCTGAAACATGAGACATGGCTGTTTTACTAGACCACCAAGAGCTTTGGCAGCATGTGCTCGTTCCATGTTTAGTACATGCTGATCACCCTGCCATGTGTCTTGGTAGCTGCTGGGGAAGATTAGGGTGACTTATAGGGTTGAGACTCGGGGTCGGTGTTGGGACTCCTGATGGCATGTTCTGTATAAGGCTGCTATGTCAGGGAGTGCTTGAGAACTGTGATGCACCTGCTCGGCATTGCTGGTCTATGTTACACGTTGGGGATTGGACATTTGCCGCCTGGTCCCACCCATTCCTTGTATTTCCATGTTATCTCTGGTTAGATGGAGAACTCTGTGTGGCTGGAGCTGATGTCTACGTCCTAGAGAAAGGTCTGCTGTAGGATGCCACATGCAGTAGAGAGCAGGTGGCTAAATCTGAATTTCAGTTGGGCAAAGGAGTAACTTTTAAGGACAAATATGTCCCAGATAGCATCCTGTGATTACACGTGACAATGAATTTCAGAAGCAGCATGCATACAAAGCATTTTACCAAGCCACAATGAAGACAGAAATGACAGAGTTGGGCCAGAGAGATGGCATTGGCTGCTCTTATAGAGGACCTGGGTTTGAGTCACAGCACCCACATGGCAGCTAACAACTGTCTGTAACTCTAGTTCCAGGGGATCCAAGACCCCCTTTTTGTCCCCCAAGGGTATTGCATGCCACGGGTGAACTTACACACATGCAGGCAATATACTCATACATATAAAACAAATATAATTAAAAAAAAATCTTAGGCTCAAGAACTTATACTTTTCTCGGCAACAAGACATACTCACTATGAACAGAGCTGAACTTTGGAGTTAGCCAGGCCTAAATTTGCTGCCTAATGTGTTTGTCCCAGAATTTCTCTCTATTGAATTTGGGGGACCAGCCTAGTTCTAGGGGAAGTGAGCACTAACAGAGATGATGGGGGTCTATCACCCACTAGGCCCTAATATCACATGGTCTTACCATAGTAATTTACTAGTTGCGTGAGTTTTGCCAAATTCCTTAACTCTCTGGAGCTGCGTTGTCCCATCTTTAAAATGGGAAGGGAGAAGACCTGTCTAGAAAAGTTAATATGATGATCCACAGTGTTGGATCTAATGAATTGCTCAGCAAATATCTGACTCTATGTATTGTAAATACATTTCTTCTTTCACATCATGGACAGTTTGAATGAAAAGTGCAGAAGGAGAGATGTCCCAAGGGAACAGGGGAGTTGGGGTTCTGGAGAGAGGTCAAGGAAGGCTCCGGAGAGAAGGCTGTACAGAGGCCAGGATTTTCCCGGCTCCAACTCACCCTGTTGTGCTGCGCCTGCAGGTCGATCTCTAGGGCCTGGAACGTGCGCTTCAGCTCATGGATGTCACTTTGGCTGCCCCGTACAGGCGCTGGGCCAGCCACCTCTTGGGAAATGGCTGCGGTCTGCAAACCAAGCACAAGCAGAGGCATCAGTGCTGGGTGTGTAACGTGAGGCCTCGGGAGCTCTGCTGGCTTTTCCTTTACCTGCTCTCTAAACCAAGTGTCCAGCTCTTGATGCTTCTTCTTTATCATTAATTCATATTCTTGCCTCATGTCTTCCAAGACTTTAATCAGATCTTCCCCAGGAGTTGTGTCCACCTTCACACTGACCTTGAAGTCATTTGGCATGTGATTCTTCTCCATTTCCTGTTTAAAAACAGAAAGAGAACGAATTGGCCTGTAACCATCAGACATCCAGATCGTTGGGTTGACCGGCACAGCTAAATGGATATAAAAACCAGCTAGCGTGGTGGTTTCATAATACTATTAACTGACTAAGAATTATGTACATTTTCTCTAAAGATTCTATAAACTAAAGAATAGCATAAGATGTGTTATGGTTTGCATACCACATCTTATGCTATTCTTCAAGCACATGTCTTGGGCGCTCAGCCCCATCAGATGGGATTTTGTTGAGTGGATCTGGAAACTTGAGGAGGTAGGACTTAGCTGGAGGAAGCTGTTCACTGTGTGCAGGTGGTCCGTCCCCCTCCCGCCCCCCCCGTGCCCCCCCCCCATGTATCTTATTCCTGGCATTTTCCTGTCTGTCTCTCTCCTTCTTGTTAGCCATGAAGTGAAGAAGCTTTTTTGTTGCACACTCCTGCTACTGCGATGTACCGCCTGGTACATGGGGCCTGGTGACCACGGGCTGAACTCTGAAACCTGAGCCAAGATAAATCTTTCCTCTCTGTCAGGTATTTTGGCCACAGGAATGAGAATAGTAACTAAGTAACAGAAGAAACAGGAGCTGGGAGCTTGTAGCTGAGGGACTTCCTCACCTCAGAGGTGGACAGGAAAGAGGGAGGGAGGGAGAGAGGGAGGGAGAACCAAATACTCCCAAGGATCTACCTCTAGTGTCTCTCTCACTTCCCCCAGGTAAGTCCCACTTCCCAAGGTTTCTGGGACTTTAGTAGTGGGAACTCAGCATTCAGAATGCATATCCATGGAGGAGATTTCATATTCAAATGGTAACAACAGATAATAATCACATGTCTTTTGTGATCTAATTCAGAATATTTCAAAAACAATTATGCACCTAGCAAGAGTTTGTTGATAAAGTGGCTGTGCTGTTCGTTACACAGTGAAACATTTCCCATTTTGGGCCAAAGCTTTTGGGAAGCAGTTAGTTCTGTAATCAAAAGTTGAACATTGCACTGTCGGGTGTGGTGGCGCACACCTTTAATACCAGCACTTGGGAGGCAGAGGCAGGTGGATCTTTGTGAGTTCAAGGCCAGCCTGGTCTACAGAGTGAGTTCTAGGATAGCTGGGGCTACAGGGAGACCCTGTCTGGTAAAGAAAAAAAAAAGTTGAACATTGCAGAGACTTTTAAAATCTCATGCCTTGTGCCTATGAGGGGTTTCACAAAAGCCGAGTGAACAAAAGAAAGGTTTAATTAATAATCACTGTCTAAGCAGCTATTCAGAAACTGTCTCCTTGGTGTCTGGAAGCAATATTTTCCCCCAGAGTTTTCCTATCAGTTTGCCAGTTTCAGGGGCTAGGGTGAATGGTAACTCCTGAAGTGGATTACACACTTCTATAGATCAAGATTCTGGATTTCTGCCATCTGCCATGTTTGCCCTGGTCTGGACAGCATTTTCTTGGTTCTCTTGTTTCTGTTTTTTGAGCCTATGATGGAAGTACAGTCTCCTACATTTATTCTTTGGATATGTATGTATGTGGTGGTATCTGTATATATCTGTTTATGTATGTGTACATGTGTGTGTGCACACATATGTGTGGACCTGCGTGCATGAAAATCAAAGGCTGACCTTGGGTGTCTTTCTCAATTGCTCACCATCTTAATTTTTGAGACAGGCTTGCACTAAACCTGGACCTCATCGACTTGGCTAGACTTGTTGGGCAGCCAGCCCCAGTAACGCTTTTTGTGTCGTATTGAGTTCTTCCAAGTTCCAATTCTTTTTAAAAGGTGTGTGTGTGTGTGTGTGTGTGTGTGTGTGTGTGTGTAGTATGTACTCCTGCTTCCATGTGCGTGGGCACATGTGTGCATTCATGCTGTGGAAGGCCAAAAGTGAGTGTCTTCCTTCTGTGCGCTGCACTTTTTTTTTATTTGATTGATGCAGGGTCCCTTGCTGAGCCTGAGCTGACTGATCTGGCTAGTCTTTGCCCAGGGATCACCTGTTTCTGTCTCCAAAGTGCTGGGATCACAGACAGCCACCATATCTGCCCAGGGGGTTCTGATGATCTGAACTCAGGTAGTTATGCTTTTATAGCAAGAACTTTATCCACTGAGCTATCTCCCAAGGCCCTAGCCCTGATTGTTACATTAACAGTCTGGGCAAGCAGCGTGTGTTAACAAATACTGTATTTTTTCTTTTTGCCAATTCACGTGTGATTGGCACTTGGTGATTGTACTTAACATCTAAGCAAATAACCCTGAGCTGGGAAGAATTAGCTGCTTCTCTGATTTCTTCTGAGACAATAGGGTTGGTGCTCAGGTGGTAGTCCCCTCTGTAGGGAGGTGATTACCCTGGACTATGCAGCTAGGAGCTAAGCTGGTTCCTGGGAGTCCCAGGGTGGCCCCACCTGCTCATGACGCTTCTTCATGAGGATGAGCTCTTTTCTCATTCCCTCCACCTCCTGTTCCAGGTCCGTTGTAACGATGGTCAGATTATCCAAGGTCTTCCGGAGGGCCTCAACTTCAATTTCCAAGTCTTTCTTAAAGGAGTGTTCATTTTCATACCTTTAGTGAGAAGGAAAAGCACAGCTGCTGCTGGAAGGCCGTGGGCTTTGTAAGGTTCACCGAGGTTTAGAGGTGAATCTCTTACGTTGGGGGTCGAACAGAAGCAACTGATACATACAGGACACCTTTGGCACATTCGCTTCATGCATTGTTTCTGCTCAAGGCCAACTTTTTAATTGAAAACAGAACAGAATATAAACAGCTATATATTTTCATGCAGCTTCATTACCCACGAGTGTCTTACCACATTCGCTTCATCTAGCTTCATTGCTGACAGTTTTTTGTGGTTTTTTGTTTTTGAGATAGGGTTTTATTATGTTTTCCAGGAACCTTGAGTTCTTTACATATCCCAGGCTGCCCTTAAACTCACATTCCTCCTATCTCTGTCTCCTAAGAGCTTGGATTACAAATATCCACCAACACAAGTGGTTCATTGCTGAAGATTTTTCCAAGCAAATTATAGACATTATGGCATTTTAAACTCTAAATACTTCAGAATGCATCTTTTAAGATAAAGATATTTTTCTAGGGGCTGGAGAGATGGATCAGGAGTTAAAAGCACTGGTTGCTCTTCCAGAGGATCCCAGTACCCACATGGCAGCTAACAATCGTCTGTAACTTTAGTTCCCAGGGAATCCAACAACCTCTTCTGGGTGTAGGCGTTGTGTCCATGGCTGCACTTATGTCCTTGCAGGTGAAAACACTCATCCATAGAAAGTAAATAAACCAAAGAAGATATTTTTAAAGAAACAAAATTAATATAGTAGGAGCATTCCTTAATAACATCTAATTCTTGACTCCTGTCCTGTGTTATCACATGTATTATGTGTCAAGTTTATTTAAAGTAGGGTGCCCCTTTCCCAAAGCCTAGGGAACAAATTGTGGAAGAGGAGGTGTGGTAGAATGTAAGGGCTGTGGAGAGATAGGGGTGAATCATGAGACTACAGCAATATAGTCTGATCAACATGCCTGTGCATACAAGCATCACCAACTGGACTATGGGAACCTTGGGTTGTTCAGAATTTGGACATAGATACTTGCAAAATGCACCAATTACCTAATTGTACGGCAAACTGAGTAGCATTAATATTATCTGAAAACAACTGTGCTATTATATTGTAGAATCCCTTAAAATTAAACAAATAAAAAAATTATAAATCTTTTAAAATATAAGGTATCAGCCAGGCATGGTGTCGCACGCCTTTAGTCCCAGCACTCAGGAGGCAGAGACAGGCAGATCTCTGTGAATTCAAGATCAGCCTGGTCTACAAAGTGAGTTCCAAGAGAGCTGAGACCCTGTCTCAAAAAGACAAATAAAATAAAATATAAAATGTAAGCTATCACACACAAAAATGTAGGGTCCACTCAAGTACCATAGGTGACTTTTGTTGTTGTGCCCTTTAATTACAACCTAGTGAGATTTGGCCTGTGGTTCGAGGCAGGATGGGCTTTCCTTTTATGAAGCTTTCCTTCTGGACAACACTGTGAAGAAGAAACTCACTTGAGGTTGAAGTCGTCCACGGCCATCCTAGCATTGTCTATGAGGACAACGATCTGAGCATTGGTCATCTTGCCATCAACGATCTGTAAAATATGTACTGAGAGTTACTTCAGTTGGACAGAGCCATCCATGACAGCTGTATTCCTGCCCTGTTGTTTTATAGGTCTGCCACTTCCAACACAGACAGCTTCTTTTTCTGCAGCAGAATGGTGAGACTCAAGTCATTGTGTTTACTGAGATGTTGCTAGCGGAAAACACAGTAAAAATATGATCTGCAGCTGGTCTTGTTTCTTCTATATGCTGAGCTTTTCTGTATTAAGTTATTATTTTTTTAATTTTATTTTATTTTTGTATGTGTATGAATGTACTGTCTGCATGTAGGTTTGTGCACTGTGTCATGCAATGCCACAGAGGTCAGAAGAGGGTGTCGGATTCCCCTGGAACTGGAGTTAAGACGGTTCTCAGCCGCCATGTGGGTGCTGGGGATCGAACCCGGGTCCTCTGTAAGAACTCTTAACCGCTAGGCCATCTCTCCAGCCCCGTATTAAGTTATTATTATCATTATTGTTATTATTATTATCATTAATTGCATTTTTGTAGTTTTTATATGATATAGTTTGAAGGTATTTAGATCCCTCCCGTATCCACACCCCTGCCCAATTTAATGTACTATCTTATATATAATATGGCCTATAGATTCTAATTTGTGTTCCCAAATGTCCCTCGGTGTGGATCCATCCACTGAGCCCACCAAGAGTCCCATCCTTATAAGACACTGTCTTTCTCCATTCTAGAAGCCATCAATTACCAAAAGTTTCTTTGGTTGGCTTGGGATTTCTTACCCACTTCTCATGTCTATTCGGGGATTTTGTCTGGTTTGAATTTGCATGGGACTTGTGCATGCTGTCACCATGGCTGTGAGTTTATACGAGTAACTGACCAGCTGTCTGGAAGACTCTGTTTCCCTGAAGTCATCCACCCTCTCTGGGTCTTACGATCTTTCTGCCTCCTCTTCTGCAACGATTCCTGAACCATGAGAGGCAGAAGTTTGACGTAGGTGTCCTGTTCAGGGATAAGAACTCTGTGGTTTCTTTTTCTCTCTAACTGTGGGTTTCTGTGTTACTTTCTGCTGCATGAGGGAATGGGGAAAGGGGTGATATTTTAACTGGGGAGGAGCAGGGAGGGGTGTATGGGGGGAGTGGGAGGAGAGATAAGTAATGCTTAGATGGTAGGGGAACAGGGAAATCAATTGTTATTATTACTTAAAAATTATTATTTTTATCTTTTTATGTGTATGAGTGTATTCTTGCATATATGTAAGTGCACCCATGCTGTGCTGTGCTGTGCTGTGCCTGCAGAGGTCAGAGAGGGTGTTGGATCCCCTGGAACTAGAGAATGGACAGTGGTTAGCCACCATGTGGGTGCTGGGAACTGAGCCCAGGTCCTCTGCAAGAGCAGCCAGTGCTCTTAACCACTGAGCCATCTTTCCAGCCCCTATTATTATTATTATTATTATTATTAATTATTTAACCTGCTGAGTTTAAGTAGTCCTGCCCAAATGTGTATGGGTTTGGGGTCATCCACAGGGGCATAGGCAACCTACCAGTAGTCATCCCCCCTCCCAAAGAAAAATAATACTCCCTCTCCCAGAGCCATAAACTGTCAACAGCTGCTCAGATAGAGGTGTGGCCTCATGAGTCCCTTCCCTATCCAGGCTAGAATTTTGAACTGGCTTGATCTTGCACAGTTCTTTTGAAGGTGATCGTAGCTGCTGTGCGTCCGTGTGTACAGCAGCACGTCTCATCTAGAAGACAGCGTTTCACATACTCCTTCCCATCATCTCGTTCTTACATTCTTTCTGCCCCCTCTTCTTCCACGTTTCCCATGCCTAGGGCCTCGGAGTGTTGGTATAGATGACTGATCTGTGGCCGAGATCTCACAGTGTCTTGTTCTCAGCGCTTGGTGCAGCTAGGAGTCTGCATTAGTCACCACTCACCACAATAAGAAGCTTCTCTGACCAAGGTTCAGAGCTGCAGAATTTATGCTGAGTTCTGACAGGCTAGGACTGATGTAACCAACTGGAAGACCAGTTAGGGAGAGGAAGGGTACGGACGGTATTGGTTGGAAAGGTCTTCCAAATTTCTAGTGTCGTGAATAAATCTCAGTGCTTTGCTTAAGTTTCCTCATCTTAAATGCAGTTTGGGTTTTTTAAACCTTTTTTACTTAACTTTTTTGGAAAGTGTGTGTGTGTGTGTGTGTGTGTGTGTGTGTGTGTGTGTGTGTTAAAATCTCCTAAAATACAGTTAGTCTTTTAGATGCATGTAATTTTTTTTATAAATCTTTTTAAATTAAAAAAAATTTATGGGTATAAGCGTACTGTCTGCATGTAGGTAGGTGCACCCGTGTCATGCAATACCACAGAGGTCAGAAGAAGGCGTTGGATTCTCCTGGAACTGGAGTTAAAGACGGTTCTTAGCCGCCATGTGGGTGCTGGGAATCGAACCTGGGTCCTCTGCAAGAGCAGTCGGTGCTCTTAACCGCTAAGCCATCTCTCCAGCCCCAGATGCATGTAATTCTTAATTGTGACATATTCACTTTTCCAGTGTTTTTAAGCGAGACTAAAGCTAATTTTAAGTGTGTCTCATAATATTCACCAAATAGGACTTATTATTATTATTATTATTATTATTATTATTATTATTTTGCCCAAAATGACTAGAGCCACATACATAACTTTCAGGAATGTTTGTAATATATTCCATGATGGGAATGCCTGGACTACAGCTCTCAAATCACAAATGGAACAAATTCTTCCCCATCTAAGGAAGCTGCCTAGTGGTGAGACTCAACAGTGTTAATACCTTTACTTAAAGACGTTCATTAGATATTTACATGATTTTTGTTTACTCTAGGAAGAGAAGGGTTATTGAAAGTGTTTGCCTAAGCAATTGGGTATACAGGATGTTATAGTGTTGAAAAGGGCATATTTGATACGTGTCACTGTTTAGGGGAAAATGGGTCAATTTCTCATTGTCCAAAGGTGCAATGATGCTTTATTAGCAAGCTGTGATGAGTTGAAACCAGAGCGTTTCTTTGGTTTGGCTCTCTTCCTGACAGTCCACAAGGTCTTGGATGATTGCTGCACCTTATCCTTCAGGTTCGTCATTTGTTAAATAAGGAGTTCATGCTAGAGATAGGTGACCTTCAAGATCCTTGCTCTAAACTTTGGCAGTGTAGTTGGAGTCAGAGACTCCCGGTTTCATTCCTATGGTATTTGGATAGCTAATTCCTTTATTTAGAAAGGAAATTCTTAGGGCAAAGCCATTCCTCAACACAAAGGTCCCTTTTAAAAATCAGGTACTATGTAAAGCTTCACTGGTTACTTGGAATTGGGCCTCATGAATGCACAATAGCACCCTTCCCAGGTGGCAGCAGCACTGGCTCTGGAACTCCAGGGCAGAGCTGGGGTCCCACTCCAGCACCCACCAGCTGAATCAGTTCAGCAGCATCTCAGTGTCTCCATCCATAAAACGGCAGTAATGACAATGTCCACTTCACCAATGAGTTATGAGAGTTATAAGACATTAAACCGAACAACGTTGCAAATAGAATGTTCTTGGCCTACTACAGTCACTCTGAAAACTTTGTTCAGAGAAATGGAAATGGTGTCATCACTTTTGCAATGAGAACCAATGTCTGCAGTAGATAAAGACCTGGATTTTTTTATGTTAAGATGCAGCATCTAAATTTTGCTGTCTGTGGTGGGAGATAGCTACCGCCTGCCCTTCTCAACTTCCTTCTTCCTTTTGGGGACCAAATAGTCCTATGGTGTCTTCTTTTACCCCCAGAGTGGAAACTGCAGGCATTCCTGGTCTCCTGTCTGCACTGCTGCTTTATGACCTGCTTAGCAGCACTTTCCTTTCGTGGCCCTTATTTTTGGTATTACATCAAATGAAGCTGCTCCATCCTAAAAGCTTGTAACTCTGAGGTAAACTTTTCTTCTTTGTGCACCAAGTTACTGTATTTTTTACACACAGTGAAGCTGATCGACTTTCACATCATTAGTAGCCTTGCACTATGCACACCAGAATGGAGGACTCAAAGTATTCTAAGTGAACAGCTTTGACTTTTCCATGTCAAACTGATCGTTTGTCTACTGCAAAGCTCCCTCATCTATTCATCACATTCCCCCAAACTAGCGTTCTTGTGGTTCGGGAGTGTGAGTCCTGGAGTGTGCTTGGTGTAAAGCACGGGTAGGGCTGGGGATGTAGCTTAGCTGGTAGAGTGCGTGTCAAACACGCACAAGGCCGTGAGTTCAATACCCAGCACTGCATAAAATGGAGCATATTGGTACATGCCAGTAATCCCAGTGTAGGAGAGGTGGAGAGTGGAATAGCAGGAGTTCAAGGTCATCCTTGGCTACATAGTAAGTTTGAGGCCAGCCTGGGCTACATGACTCTCTCTCTTTTTCTCTGCTATTGGATTTGCTTAATATGGTATTATAATGCAACTATTGCTCCTGAGATGTCTTTTGTGGTCATGGATGGATGGGAATGGACTGCGAGACAATGTATGAGGCGTGGACTTTAAGTTGTATGTTATAATAATCACCTGAATTCTCCCCAAGGTCCCAGGTTTGTTCTTTGAAAATCCAGCTAGTGTCTCAAAACAACAACAACAACAACAACAACAACAACAAAAAATCCAGCTAGTGTATTATTGCTCCAAAGTATGTGATCTCCTACTAGGAAGAGGAAAATAGACAATTTGCTCATAATTCCAAATGCCAAATATTGAGAATCATTCAGGAAGTTTTATGTATAATAGTCCTACTTCAAGGTCCAACTCTATATTTTAAAAGGCTTGGATTCATTTTGAAGTGCATCCCTCATGGACTTCTTGAGCAGCATGTAATATTTCTTTAGTGGGAGGGAAATTTGGCATCTACTCAGAGTGTTTCCTCAAGACCCAGGAAGAGCCCCACATAACTGGAGTTCTTCCCCCACTGCCCCCCTGTTTTCTCATCTGCAAATAGGGGAGGTCAGGAAAGACAGAATTTTGACCTCAAAGAGGGGCTCTCTTGCAAATGGGAGACGATGAAATATCTGGAGTTTAGAAAAATTTAGGCCTTGAAATTGAAGGAGTTTCCTATTTGGTCACTGAATCCGGAGTTCTGGCTGTGAGGCCCGTGCTAACTCTCCCTCCTCCTAATTTGGTTGACGCAACTGTCCAGTCTGAGTCTCCTCATCTGTAAATTGGGGCTAAAAATACTTGCTTCACAGAGCTGTGAGAACTGAATGATATGTTTGTGAAATATGCACTTCATGAATAACACTGTTAACAATGCATTCTCCTTCTGGATAATATATGCATACATCTTTGTAGGAAGTAGGCTAGGTGGGCCCATGCTGAGATAGAAATTACCATAGCCCTGGGGAGATGGCCTAGCGGTTAAGAGCGCCGACTGCTCTTACAGAGGACCCGTGTTCGATCCCCAGCACCCACATGGCGGCCGAGAACCGTCTGAAACTCCAGTTCCAGGAGAACTCCAGTTCCAGGGGAATCCGACACCCTCTTCTGACCTCCACGGCATTGCACAACACGGGTGCACAAACTTACATGTGGACAGTACATTCATACACATACAGAAATAAATAAAATTAAAAAAAAAAAAGAAATTACCATAGCCCTGAGTTCGAATCCCACTTCTGTCTTTGGCTGGTGACTTTGGTGGTTATTTTACTTCCCTGAACTTCAGTTTTCTAACAGTTCTGAGAATTAAATCAGATGAAGCAGAACAATCCCACCATTGTAGAAAGTTGTTAGCACAGATCTGTATATCAAATATCCACTGGGATCAAGAAGTGCTCAGTAACTGCTTCCTTCCCTTTGTACCCACTCCCTCCTTCCTTTATCTCTGGGTGAATATGGCTGTTCCATTCTCAGCTCTCCTTGTGCAGACATCATCTTTTCCCTCCATTCTCAAACCAAGCAACTTTATGAAATGAAAAACACAGGAAGATGTTGAGTCACCTTGTTTTTTTCCATAAAAACAACCATGCACTATGTAGTTAAGGCAATTATACACTCGGTTATTAGGCTGATTATTCAATAATTAGGGTTCATTACAAGGACAGATTTATATTATCTTGATTGGTCCTTCCTACATTCAAGCAAGGATGGCAGAGTGTTGAGCAAGAATGTGGTACAAATATTGGAAGCCTGTGATGGCCCTTCTAGGGTATGTCAAATCACGCTCTCAGGGATTTTTCTGGAACTGCTTCACATAAAAGGGAAGTTATGCAGTTTTAAAACAACCAGGATATGACTGGGTTCCTTCTCCAGGTAGCCCGGCCTCCCAGAAGCTGTGAGCTTAACTTTTTAGATGGTTGACAAGTCATTTATTTTCTGAACCCTGTCCCTACAACCCATGCCAACTCTCTAATTTTTAAACTTAGGTTCATTTTACTGTCTCTCCGCTGCTTCCCTCCCCCCACCCTGAACAATATGCCTTTGTCAAAACTGTAAGCAATTTTATCTTCAAGCAGCCACCCCTAAATAGCCAGAGAAGGTCTGGATGCTGATGGAGAAACAGCTTTTAGGTGTGATTTCCACAATAGTGTAACTGAGCCTTTTGTTGATGGAGAGCCACACCACCCCCATGACTTTGAGGTGGAGCAGAACTGATCTAATGAGAAAGCAAATAGTCTCCTGTGTCTTGTGTACCGGGCATGCAGCCTGCATACCAGCCCTTATCTCGGTGATGTTACTGGAGCATAAGCGCTACTGCACAGCAACTGGCTGGCTCACACTTTTAAGTATTTCGTTTTTGTTAGCCTGTAGAAAACCAGACAGTTTTGCTTTAAAATAGTCTGTAACAGTTCTAAAAATTTGGCTGGCTTTACTTTCTACATCATTTTGTAATGAAAATGAATCCAGCAGGTTTTCCCAGGTCCACACTTCAGGTATGCATAGCAATAAGATATCTTATATGCGCGATACCTTGAATTCTTTCACCGTTTTCTTGGGAACGTCTTGCATGCCATTCTTTCCCTCCCTAGGGTCCCCTGGCAAGGCGGCACCCTGGCCAGCAGCAGGGTCTTAGCATCTTACCTGCTCCTGCAGGTGGCTGACGTTTTCCTCGTACTGGGAGTAGTCTTTCTTGCCGCTGGGCTCTCTCTCCTGATGCCACTGCAGGATGCGGTTCTCCAGCTTCAAGTTGGCCTCCTCCAGGGCTCGTACCTTCTCTAGGTAGCTGGCCAGGCGATCATTGAGATTCTGCATGGTAGCCTTGCCATTTCCGCCTAGGAGGTAGTCACCTCTTCCAGACCCCCAGGACCTTCGGGGGGGCAGGCAGCCAGGTGTGGTGAAGGAAAGGGAGATGCGGACACCGCCTGCACCACCATGGACACTGGGGGCCCTGCGGAAGCTCCCAGGCTGACCCCAGCTGCCTCGGATGCTGTGGATGGAGGCTGAGCAGGTCTGGCTAAAGTTGTGGCTGGAGTTCATGGTCCCATCTGTGTGTGGAGCAGGCCTGAGCTCTGCTCTGGTCCCTGACTACTGCAGAACTGAGCAGCCCCGGGCTGCCCCTGGATAGTTTTATGCCCTTTGCTATGGGAGTTCCCTTCTCTGACAACTGTACCGACAAGATCCTATCATTGTGCAATATGTGTTTCCTCTTGGTCAATCCAGAAGTGCCCCTGGGCCAACACGCTTTGTTGTTGTCATTTAGAGCCACGTCGGTCGATATGAAAGTTTGCTTCCTCCCTTCCAGGGGTAACCTGGAGGTGTGGTCCTTGCGACAGCAGGTGGGTAGCATGCCGTCTCAGGTGTCTTTCTAATCTCCCAGTGGAATTTTTCCATTGTACATTTATCCAGAAAAGGTCAGATTAAAGCTACTAGTAAGGCTGTTTGGTGTGGTACAGATTTTCTCTTTAGAAAGTAAACATTAAGCACACACACACACACACACACACACACACACACACACTCTGCTCCAAATGAACCCGAGGGTAAACAACTTACAAGGATAGAACCAGATCAAACCAGAATCTCAGGTCTTGGAAGAAAACTATTCCTGTGCAGAAGGGAACAGAGAGTCCTCTGGGTATCTGATTCCTTTGTGGTGGTTGCTGGTTGATGGAAAGTAATTTCAAAGGAGTTGCTCTTCAGAACAAACCCTCAATTACAGTTGTAATTAATTAATGAATGACCGACCTTCCGCTTCCAGGATGCCTTTCATCCCAGCACACCTCAAAACCAAACAATCTATCCGGAGCCTGGACTTTCTGGGCTCTGGGGAGGAACGCGGGTTTATTAACTGCACGGCAGTACCTGTCTCTCTCCCTGACTGAGTCCAGGGACCACTGGCTTGTATGGGTCTAT
The DNA here is from genome assembly GCA_009823505.1 of Rhizomys pruinosus. Classification (NCBI taxonomy): domain Eukaryota; kingdom Metazoa; phylum Chordata; class Mammalia; order Rodentia; family Spalacidae; genus Rhizomys; species Rhizomys pruinosus. Next base: position 1,236,463 of record VZQC01001497.1, on the reverse strand, counting down.
ACAGCAGGGACGATGGAAGACAGGAAGTGTGCCATGGGTAGTTTGACATGCTTGATGAATCTTATACTTTTGCCCACCAAGGTGAAGGTTAGGAATGAATAAGGATGTAGTTTGGGGCAGGGGTCACATGCTGATTACTGGAGACTTGATCTTTATTGTTGTAAAATTTTAATTGAATTTTTGTGTATTTCATCCAAAACATCTTAATCATCTTCCTTCCCCTGCCCCATTGGCACCCCCCCATATCTCCCCCGCTGTATTTCATGTGTTCTGCCATTGGCGTTAAGGGCTATCAAGTCAAATTATTGTCCCCAGACATCCCTCAGTGCAAATTCATTCACTGAAGCCTCAGTAGGTCCTTGGACAGGACTCCTATATTAAACTTCATCCATCCAGGGCTCAGCAACCATTGTGGAAGAGGGAGCAGACAGATTGTAAGAGCCAGGGAGGAGGTGCATGGCCACATGGGACCTTGTTCATAGGAACTGGTAGCAATGGTGACTGGACTTGAAGGGAACTTAGGAATGAATTGTTACCAGCAGGGGCTGGAGAGATGGTTCAGTGGGTAAGAGTGTTATCCAGGCAGGAGGACCTGAGTTCACCTCGCCAGAGCCCATGTAAAGAGCTGCAACCCTGGCATTGTGAGGGTGCGGAGAGAAGAGGATCGCTGGGGTAGTTGGCTGTCAGCCTCCAAGTTTAGTGAGAGACCCATCTCCAGGGAGCAAGGTGGACAGTGACAGAACAGGACACTTGATATCCTACTCTGGCCTCTAGTGCACACATGGGCATGTCCATCCCTACACATGTGTGCACTGGTACATGACACATACACAGAGAAAAATAAAATGTTGACATCAGAAGAGACTTTAGTGTTACTGGTTCAATGCCACCAATTCTACAAATAAAGGAAACTGAGGCCTGAGGGATGTGGAGAGGTTGAACTGTTAGTGAAGCCGCATCAGGGTTCTCTCTGCCACATGACGGTTTTTAGTGAGTTGGGTCATGAAGGGTCCGGGACAGTCTTTTCCCCCTAATTATGATAATTTGACTCATTTGTTAGTATTTATTTATTTATTTATTTATTTATTTATTTATTTATTTAGTCTTTTCGAGATAGGGTCTCCCTGTAGCCCCAGCTGACCTGGAACTCACTGTGTAGACCAGGCTGGCCTTGAACTCACAAAGATCCGCCTGCCTCTGCCTCCCAAGTGCTAGAATTAAAGGCGTGTGCCACCACACCCGGCTCTTTGTTTATTTCTTATAAGAACACTTGGTGGTTGTTAGGCAGAGGTTATTAATATTCTCCTACTCAACTCTGTGTGTGTATGTGTGTGTGTGTGTGTGTGTGTGTGTGTGTGTGTGTGTGTTTCTGTGGTGCAGGGATGTGGAACCCAGAGCCACTGGTATGTAAGCACTTTCCCATTGACCTCCACCCTTGTCCAATGCCCAGTTGTACACATGTTGCAGTTAAAAGAACAGGGGCTTATGGAAGTGAATGATTCTGAGTGATTTGTATGTACAGTATAACTGAATGCATGAGTTTATAGTCACTTCCCTGGTCTGTGTTGTCCCCTCAGCCTCGATGCCACCCATCCCTCCTTCCCTTGTAGTTCAAGTTCAAAGGTTACTTCCTTCAATAACCATTTCCTGAATTCTCCTAGATGAGGTGAACGCCCTTACTGGGAGAAGATGGCCGTGATGAGCCAAGATCTTCCAGTGGGATGGACTATTGGCAACCTTGCTTGTCTGTGGAAGCTGGGAGCACCCACTTGCTGGCTACGCTTGGCCCTGCTACCTCCTTTGCTTGAATGAGCCTCACTCTTACTCTTTTTTTTTTTTTTTTTTTTTTTGAGGTAGAGACTCATGTAGCCCAGGTTAGCCTTAAACTTGCTTAAACTGTTCTTTAATGCTCTACCTCCTAAATGCTGTGCTCTTGCTATGTGGTGGATACTTGGAATCAAATTTAGAGTTTTTTCTATGCTAGGCAAGTCTTCTACCAAGCAAGCTACATCCCAGCCTCCTAGACAGTACTTTTTACTGACCACACTACATACCACATTTGTTACATGTCTCAGGTACTGAAGGTTCTGGAAAGCAGGGTTCTGTCTTCTACCTCATAATCACCACTACTTAGATTGCTGAATTACCTCCATGAATAATGTTAACTAATGAACTTTTCTAGAGTTGAGATTTTCACTCAGACCCTGTGAAGCCACCATTTTATATTTCTGTGTGAGGAGTCTAAACCACAGACTCCTAAAGAAGGAAAGGATAAGCTGGGTGTGGTGGCGCAGGCCTTTAATCCTAGCACTTGGGAGACAGAGGCAGGTGGATCTCTGTGAGTTCAAGGACAGCTTGGTCTACAGAGTGAGCTCCAGGCCAGCTGGGACTAAAGGGAGACCCTGTCTCAAAAAAAGAAGGAAAGGATAATCTGATTTCAATTATAAATACACATTGAAATACATCATCTGTGCTCCTTCTGCTCCTACACCAAAATCTGAGAAAAGGCTGTAAAATGCTGGAAAAGTGTGGCCAAAGAAAGCTCGATAGTGCTTAGAGCACATGTCTGTGGCCACTTAAGAGCAAAGGAAGTATTTCGGTAGGGATGTCTGTCTAAATGTCATGCTGAAATCTAATTTGCATTGGGAAGAATGGAGAGGTGGGACCAGGTGAGACTTTCAAGAGATGATTAGATAATGAGGTCTCTGCCTTCATGAGTGTATTAATCTGGGTGTTTAATAGATTGGTTAGTTAGCAGTGGGAGTGGATGCTATAAAGTCCAGTCTGGCCCTGTAGCTTGTATGGGGTCCCCTCACCACATGCGAACCTGCACTGACTGCATCAGGACTCTGCAGAGAGTCTGCGAGCAAGAAGGCCTTCACCAAATGTGGGGCGGGGCCCAGCTGAGGGAAGCGGGTTACTGCGGGCAAGCCTTCGAAGGCTGCACTCGGCCCTGGGTTCCAGTCCTGTTTTCTCTGCTTTCTCATCTACTACTGAGTCTCAGCCATAGGCCCCTGTCACTAGGAACTCCACCATGCCTTTCCAACTCCATGATGGACTGAGACTGTCTGAAACGGTGAGCCAAGTCTTGCCTCCCATCAGTTGTTTCCGCCAGGTATTTTGTCATAGCCAAGCCATAGTAAACAACGTAGCAAGTGAGGGAAACACAGAGGTCCTATGGCAGAAAGTCAGGTTCTGACGCACACAGAAAATCCTTGGTCACTGGATTAGACTCAGGTTTGTGGCTGACCCTGGGTCCTCTTGACTTGGGCCTAGATTCAGGAAGGAGGAAAACGACCTCTCCTCCAGTGAGTACAAGGTCCAGCCTATAAACCTAGATCTTTTCACCAGAATCTGCAGAGGAATTGATCCTGTTCCTTGCTATTCTAGGTGTGTCTAAGAGGCTGTGATTTGTTGCCCATGAATTGGCATCTGTCTTATTTTATGTCAGAGTGTGAAGGTTTTGATTCATAAGAATTACCTTGCCAGGCATGGTGGCATACACCTTTAATACTAGCACTCGGGAGGCAGAGGCAGGCGATCTTTGTGAGTTCAAGGCCAGGCTGTCTACAGAGTGAGTTCCAGGACAGTTGGGACTACAGGGAGACCCTGTCTGGAAAAGACGAAAAAAAAAAAAAAAAAAAAACAAAGACTTGTGTACATTTGGCAAAAATTTTTGTGTTACAAAACAGGACCTGGTGGAGAAAATTGATGAATGATGTAATTTGAGAAGCCCAGGGAGAAACAATCTCTTCTAAATTCTACTATACAATGAATTTCCTTGGAACACCTGTACAAATTTTATTATTTTCATTTTTATGTTTATTAGTATATTGCCTGCATGTAGGTAAGTGCATTCGTGTATGTGATGCCCGTGGAGGTCAGAGAGGGCATTGGATTTCCCTGGAACTGGAGTTATACAAACTGTGCTGTTAGCTTCCATGTGGGTGCTGGGAATCAAACCCAGGTCCTCTATAAGAGCAGCAGTATCATTAACCACTGAACCATCTCTCTAGCCCCCGTTGTAACTTCTTTTTATGGTATTTTTGAGGCAGGGTCTCCCTGTATCCCCAACTGGCCTGGAACTCACTATGTAGACTGAGCTGGCCTTGAACTCACAGAGATCCACCTGCCTCTGCCTCCTGAGCCTGCTCGAAACTTTTTTTTCAAAGCCAATTTTTGTTGCAGCTTTGTGCATTTCATACAAAATTTCCAATCAAATCCAGGCCCATTCCCCCGTCCTTGCCCTGCCCCCCACCAGAGCTCATGCATTTTGCCAAACATGTTTTTCATCTTTTACTTTTTTTTAATTTAATTAATTTTTTTATGTGTATGAATGTACTGTCTGCATGCAGGTTTGTGCACCCGTGTTGTGCAATGCCTCGGAGGTCAGAAGAGGGTGTCGATTCCCCTGGAACTAGAGTTAAAGACATTCTCTCTCACCGCCATGTGGGTGCTTGGGATTGAACCCGGGGCTCTGCAAGAGCAGTCCTCTCTTAACTAGCTAGGCATATCTCCAGCCCCCTCATCTTTTTCTCAGTCTCGCTTTTTAAAAATTTTTGATGCAGAAGTTTACTGTTTTGTCGAGCATAGTTCACCATTATTCGGTGTTCTTGACCCAGTACTTTTGGTGGTTGTTCCTTCCAATTTGCATCACTCCAAAATATGCACATACGCATGCCACATAATATCTTTTAGCATCTTCAGCTTATGATTTTTTTAAATTAATTTTTTTAAATTAGGCCAAAAGATGTCATATTTGAAGGCTTTTCCTTGGCAAGCCCAAACCACCATCAGTTCTGCCCTTGTGCTCCACACTGGGGTTTTCCCTTCCCATGGTCACCAAATGAGGTTCAGTAAGCACCACATCCTGTACTGGTCTCCATGATACAGCCTGGGTAGTCCAACAATGGCAGTCTATACTCTGAAGAAGATGAAACCCCAGTAGTAGCTCAATCCACAAGCTGGGATGTCTGAGCAGTCCCCATCTGGCACTGAAGGTTTGGAGGATTCTTGGAGAGACATGAGTTTTCAGTCCATATTGGAAGGTTGAAAAGCTGCGTCTCATGTCTTTGAAAGATGGTAAAAGCAGTGGCAGCCACAGGGTAGCTGCACTTGCCAGTAAGACAGGCAAACAACTATGCTCTCTTTTTTTTTCTTTTATTTTTTGTCTTTTTAACTAAGATCTCAAGTTTTATACCTGAAGTACAATTTCTCAGGCCCTACTAATTATTTATTTCTGGTTTTACTTTCCTTTTGGATGCTTAAGGCCACACAGCCCAGATTAACCAAGGTTTTTGTTTTCTCAAGGTCAGTTGAGGTTGTAACTTCTTTTTTTATGCCTTTATGCTTTATTATAAGTCTGTAATTTATTTTTTTTTGGTCTTTTCGAGACAGGGTCTCCCTGTAGTCCCAGCTGCCCTGGAACTCACTCTGTAGACCACGCTGGCCTTGAACTCACAAAGATCCGCCTGCCTCTGCCTCCCGAGTGCTAGGATTAAAGGCATGTGCCACCACGCTCGGCTATAAGTCTGTAATTTCTAAAGTGAGAAAATCCATTGGATTTTAAAAGGAACGATGACCACTTTTTATGAGGAGGGGGAGATGATGCATGCTCATTACGAAAATTCAGCTAGTGTATGAAAGCACAAGAAAAAAGATTGGAAAGAAACACCCTAATTCCACAGTGCAGACAGAGCCACTGGTCAAGCCTGGCGAACACCTTCTCAGAAGCTCTGATATCAGTTAGGAGACATGACTAGTTAGAATAACTTTAGGAAAATGAGCTCTTATGATTTTTAACACTATTTTTAAAAATATTTACTTTAGGGCTGGAGAGATAGCCTAGCGGTTAAGAGCACCGACTGCTCTTGCAGAGGACCCGGGTTTGATCCCCAGCACCCACATGGCGACTAAGAACCATCTATAACTCTAATTCCAGGAGAACTCCAGTTCCAGGGGAATCTGAGACCCTCTTCTGACCTCCTCGGCATTGCACGACAGGGATGCACAAACCTACATGCAGACAGTACATTCATACACATACAAAAATAAATAAAATAAAAAAAGATTTACTTTATTTTTCTGTACATATATGTGTGTGATGTGTGTGTGTAGGGCTGACCAGAAGAGAGTGCTGGACCCTCCAGAGTTGAAGTTACAGGTAATGATGAGCCACCCAACATGCTGGGAGTTGAACTTAGATCCTCTGGAAGACAAGTGCTCTTAACCACTGAGCCTTCTCTCCAGCCCCAACACTATTTTTAAAGAACTCAGGGATTAATTTTTCCACTGTTTTCCCCATAGATGTCTAATATTTAACTGTCATTTTATTCAGTGAACATTTCACCTGCAATATGGTTTCAGGATTTTAAAATATTTCTGTGGAGTTCTAATTGTTCACGAGTATAATGGTGTCTCTTTGCATGACTTTCTAGCTAACATCTGTAGTCTTCATATCTGATTCGTCTTTTTGATGAATGGAGATAGTATCAAGAAAAAAGATCAGGGTGTTTTGTTGAAGAGGCTGGGTGGAGAGGGACTGAATGGTGGTGGGGGACACGGGCATCTCAGGAGCCAGCAGGGAGCCTTGCTATAGCTAGCTGTCATGACCTGGAACACACTATGTTTGTTCCTTTGAAAGACAGTAACCCTGTCACTGAAGCTTTTCATAGTCATTCTCCTCTTTAAAGTGGAGAAGAATGGCCACAGAAATCTCCAAACATATTTTTAAGTGTGCATGACATTTTAGCACAGATGAACAGTAGAACTCCAGGCAAAATTACTCTGTCATTATCCTGTGGTTGGAAGGTCCACATAAAAAGATAAAACATTTATAGAGCTGACACACAGGAACTGTGCTGATACAGGTCAGACACTGTGTTTGTTAAACTACGGCCAAATAAAAAGAAAACAACCCATTTCTTTGTATTTCTGTTTGTTCAGAAAAGAAGAGAAAACAGAAGTTAAGTACTCACTGTGCTATTTGGGACTAGGAGGAAAACAGGGTGGATTCAGAATGGCTTCCAAATGGTATTAGCATGTAGTAATGAACATAGCAGGAAACACATGCTAACGAACACCATATGTGAGCAAAAAGGTTTTTTTAAGATTACAGAAGGAAGTTTTCTTAAATGGTAGATAATGAAAGAACTGTGCTGAGAACTTTCACTAATTTGATTTTTTTGGTCTATGTGAGTGTGATACGTGTGCATGTATCTGTGCATTTTTGTGTGATACGTGTGAGCGCATATATGTGTGTGCATGTACCTGTGCATGCAGAGGTCAGAGGCTGACGTTGGCTAGCTTCCGTGATCACTTTCCACCTTATATATTGAGGCAGGGTCTCGCTCTTGAACTCAAGTGTAGTGATCTGTCAAGTCCATCTGGCCACTTTGCCCTACGGCACTCTGGTCTTTGCCTTCTGACTGCTGGGATTACAGGCAGGCTGTCAGGCCATCCTGGGATTTACACAGGTTCTGGGGATCGAACTTAGGTCCTTAGGCTTATGCAGTGAGGGCTTTATCCACTGACGTATCTCCCCAGCCCCTTAATTTGATTTTTAAAAGCAAGATATAATTTGAAAATGGTACATAGGTGAATAGGACTTTGTAAGTAACCACCAGTGAATAATGTCTGGGATCTTAGAGGAAAGTTAGGAGACTGGAAGAGGCAAAAGTAGCAGAGAAAAAGGAAGAGAATGAAGATGTCACTCAAATGGAATCTATACATACAGAAATCAGATCAGTAAGTCCTGAGGCCCAAATCTTATTAGTGTAGTTCTAGGTGATCTGGACACATGAATACACAACTGAAAGGCACATTTACTGCACATACCACACCGCAAGCTACTGACTACCCAGTTATCCCGCCACTTAAGCGTCAAAATGTTTAAGGGCCAACACAATGGCTGACTCACCTTTAATTCCTCCAGTATTTTCAGCTTGTGGCAAGAATGTTTGTTGACACTGGTCTTGAGAAAAATCTAAAGCAGCAGTGGAATGAGTGGAGTTGTCTTTGAGAGGAAGCTGATTGTGGGACAGGTGTAGTTGAAAGGATAGTGTAGCCGGCCCACTACTGAGACACGGCTGGGAAGAAACAAGATACGGGGTGACTGTTTCAGAAAGAAGAGCTGGAAAGGAAGGATGTCCCACAGAATCTCCCAAGGTCTAGTATCTCAGTGCTGGTCTTAACAGTGTGATCCTCTGACCCCTGTTCATAGGTCTAGGTCTTTACTGGACTCACATTTGACTTTTCTTTCACATGGGGACAAAGCGCCTTATGCTGCTTTGACTTGCTTACTGACATTTCAGATCTTGGAGCACTATCCACTTGGGATATGCATAAATATATTGCCTTCATGTGTGTAAATGCACCTGTGTTGTTCAGTGCCCATGGAGGTCAGAAGAAGATATCATATCCCCTGGAACTGGAGTTATGGACAGTTGCTAGCTACCAGGTGGGTGCTGGGAATCAAACCTGGGTGCTCTGCAACAGCAGTCAGTGCTGTTAACCACTGAGCCATCTTTCCAGGCCCCTGATACTGTTATTTTTGAGACTGGGTCTCACTCTGGAGTCTTTATTGTCCTTGAACTCACAAGGACAATATAGCCCCCTAAGTGCTGGGATTACAGGCATGAGCCACTATGCCTGGCTTGAGTTTTCAATTAAATAGATGCACTGATGTTAGTATTAACATATATAAAGTTTTAAAGAATTCCCACTTTTGGGGCCATTAGTTATCAAATAAATACTGAGGATCTTAGGAATTTTATGTTATGAATTATAATATTGTACTTTGAAATGAACCACATTTATATTTCACGCCAAGCAGGCCGTCATGCCATTTGGGGTTTACACAGGTGCTAGGCATCGAACTTATGTCCTTATACTTATGCAGCAAGGGCTGTACCCACTGAGCCAAATGGACAGTAACAAAAAGAGAGGAAGACAGGGCAAGCTTATAGCAGGGCTAGATGTTTACTACTAAGTCACTTCTTCACTAGTGTGAGGGATTTATGTGAGATTTGAATTGCCAATTTTCAGGGACTCACAGCGATTCAGTACTATTATCTACAGAAGAAGCCATTTTTGCCTAGTTGTCAGCTTCTTTTTGGCGAGGAAGTCTCCGTCATCTGAGTGGCATATCTGTCCTTCCATACATGGGCCTATGGTCTGCACTATCAGCTGGGAAGGCAGGAGAAGTTGCAGCTATGTAGCTTCTCACTAAGGAGTGCCGAGACGCTCTGCTGTAAGCCTGGCTTTAGAAAGATCCAGCCCTTCTGCCTTCCTCTGGCATTCTACCAGCCTGTTAAGGGGACTGTGCTCACTGGAGGCCCCAGCAGAAAACCAAGATCCCCACTTGTGGGTGGGGATCACTGTCGCAAGACTGCAGTGATTTCACTCTCCTTTTTTCTCCTTGTTATCATCTTAATCCACAAACATGGTAGGTAATCACACAAATCTCCCACACAAAGACTGTTGTCATTAATAATCCTGGAACTAAGCATCGAGTTAGAGGCAGCACTCCCTGGGTGCCACTTTCTCCTATTGCCACATAAGGAGACGTTTCGAGCATCTGTGATGCTGGTTGGATGAGGCAGCAGCTCAAGAAACTTGCTGAAAATCTTGTCCTTATAGATAGTCAGTCACCTTTATCCCAGAGCTTCATGTTATGGCAGAGTGGGTGGGAGCTGTGGAGAGTTCCTGCCTTCTTCTTCACACAGACTCATTCCCTGGTTGACAGTTTGGCTGCCCAAAGTACAGTCATTTAAAACATCATTTCTTCTTTAAAAAAAACAACAACCCAGCAATATAGATCTCAAAGTATAGTACAGGGCTACAGTCATAAAAAGAAAAGGTTGTAAAAGACTGAGAAAAAGATGCAAGACAGGACTTAACATGTATGACAGAATCCATGAGCTCTGGTGGAGGGACGTAAGGAGTGAGCATGGATGGGGGAATGAGTCTAAATTTGATTAATACATGTTGTATGAAATGCAAATGCACTCAATAAAAATCAACGTAAGAAAAAACAGCTTGTTATTGGAACAAAAACAGACTAGGCTAATGGAACAAAATTGAAGATCCAAACTTGAGCACATGAAATTCAGCCACCTCATATTTGACAAAGGGGCCAAGAAGACTCAATGGAGGAAAGACAGCATCTTCAGCAAATTGTGTTGGCAAAACTGGATCACCCCTTGTAGAAGAATAAAATTAAGCCCCTACTTCTAACCCTGTACAAAAATCAACTCTAAATGGATCAAAGACCTCAATGTGAAACCCAAAACTCTGAAAATGATAGAAGAAAACATTGGCAGTAACCTACAAGACATAGGCATAAGAAAATACTTTCTAAAGCAGATAGCAGCTGTGTAGAAAATAAGGTCAACAATTGACAAGTGGGATCTTATTTAAGAGCTTCTGATTGCCGGGCATGGTGGTGCACACCTTTAATCCCAGCACTCGGGAGGCAGAGGCAGGTGGTTCAAGGCCAGTCTGGTCTGCATAGTGAGTTCCAGGACAGCTGAGGCTACAAAGAGACGCTGTCTCAAAAAGACCAAAAAAAAAAAAAAAAAAAAAAAAAAAAAAAAAGAAGAAATTAACAAAAGTTAAATGAGCAAAAGATAAAGAAAAAACTAAGAAAAAAGAGTTAGAAAATAAAGTGACTTTTTATGGTTAAGGAAGAAAAACCACAGCAAGCTTCGGTACTTTTTCTCCATCTCTCCTTCATTCACTGTTCATTGACTCATTTGTTCTGCAAATGTTAACTGAATACCTCTGCTAAGTTACGAGCAGAGAGGGAAAGGAGGAAAACAGAGCGGGATGAAGCCAGATGCGTCCAGATGCTGGGTTCCAGGCTTGTCCAGCTCTAGCATGTATTTTAATCTTCAATATTAGAGTTATGGAAAAATCACAGGAAGCTTTCGGGAAAGTGCTGAGTCACGGTCATAAGGATACCTCCCGTGTCTTGAGGAAACTGAAGGGGAACAGGTGTAAGCACTCTGGGATAGTGAGGAAGGCATTTGGTGATTTGCTTAGGATTCTGGTAGAAGAATGATTTAGTGAAATAAATATACAACACCGCATTAACTACTTTGCTACTGTGAAAAAGAGGACATCATCATAAAATTCCATTTATTGTTTTTTATGTCATCTACAGTGCATGCACATGCTGAATTGTCTATTCAGCAGCATCAAGTAATACACATTTACTATGCTAGCTTAAATTGTACAGTTTGATACATATGCTGATCAGCAAGCTTGTGGATGGTAAGCTTGCTGATCAGGTAAAAACCAGGTATTCTGCGGGGGCATTCTTTTGTTCAAGTTTTGGGATTTGTTCTGTGGGTAACTACAGTCATGGACTCTTTTTTTTTTTAATAGAAAAGAATTAAAATCGTGAAAGGAGAAAGCTTTGCTCCAGACTGTCCCATGAGACAGTGGTGGAGGGTTTTGGAGACTACAGGCTTCGTGTTTAACCAGGTGTTTGTGGAAGACTCCGGTGTTTAAGGTGTCTTCCAACATTTGCTTCTAGGTGGTTTTCTTCTCCGAGAAGTTGTCTTTGGACTTTACTGCTTATAAATCACTAACTACAACTTGAATTTTAGGGTTATTCTCCCTCTCTCTTCTTTTGGTTAAGAATGTTTGCTTTTCTGTTCTTTCCTTATCTTCGTTAAAAAATCACCTTGCTGATAACCTTTCTACCTCTTTGCTGCAGTGCAGAGGGTAGAGAGGACTGTGAGCTAGGAGATAATGTTCCCGTTCTGCTGCTTGCTCACCAGCAAACTTGACCTTTCTGGTCTCAGTGTTCTTACACAACAATGGGACTACTAGTAGATATTTACGGTAATTCACAGGGTTGCCGTGGGGAAAGAATGAATTAATAAGAGGAGCATTCTAGTTGCATGCAATATATACATGCATGTGACTTCATCAATGTGCATACAAGGATCCAGACTGAGTCTTGGTGTTTTGCAGAGAAACTGTATATGTGGGGATCTCCCCTCCCTTCCACAGTGTGTGTGTGTATGTATGTGTGTGTGTGTGTGTGTGTGTGTGTGTGTGTGTGTAATTAGTAACAGGCATATAATGGACACACATGAGTTTTATACACAACTGTATGCAGATTCAGGCAGATAATGATGCTAATACTGCTGATGGGAATGATTTGAAACATCTCTGCTCTACCTCACAGTCAAAATCCCATTGATTGGATCAGAGAGGAGACCAATAGAGTTGTCAGGAAGCCGCAAGGCCTAGATTCAAAATCCTAGCCTAAAACGCATGTTTCTATCTCCAAATGAATTAAAAGGAAGCCTCGTTTCAATCCTATTCATGAGGGGTGTAGTACTTTATTTTTTATTATTATTTTATGTGTGTGGGTGTATTGCCTGCATGTGTGTGAGTGCAACTGTGTTGTGCAATGCCCACAGAGGTCAGAAGAAAGCATCAGATCCACTGAAACCAGAGTCACAGATGGTTGTTAGCCATCAGCACAGAATAGAACCTAGGTTCTCTGCAAGAGCGACAGGAGCAGCCAGTGCTCTTAACTTAACTGCCGAGCCATCTCTCCAACCCCAGGGTGGAGGATTTTAAACATCTGTCAGTTATCCATGACTTGTGGTTCCATCAACAATTGTGGGTTGCCAGAGCATCAGGGGGCTTTCTGGTTCTGATCCATCCCACCAGGAACAGGACAAAAGGGTGATAGACTGGGATGGCCTAGGTCCACTCCCAGATCTCCTTAACAAACATGTAAAGGCCGGGGGTGGTGGCACATGCCTTTTTGAGTCTGGGTTCTGCCACCAGTTGGATGACTCTGGTGAGTTGGGAACCTCTAGTATCTCTTATTTTGCATCTGAAACTCACATCATTATTTGGAAAAGTACACAGAGAACACTTACTCTTTTGGCATACTCTAAAATGTTCAATAAATTTTAATTGTTTTTTTGCTATAAAAAGATGACCCCTGAAGGTTATGGAGTATGTGTACACCTGAAGATTTATGATACAACCTTAAAATGTGCTATCCTTATCTCAGAAACCCCTGAGGCTTGAGGTACAGTGTGAGAACTTGATTGGTTGGTGGATTTAGACGCACGTGACTTTATCTCTGTACATACCACTTCCAGTTTGGGTCTTGGTGCTTTAGGGAGATAATATATGAGTTCTCCCCTCCCTTCCCTTTCCCTCCTACCCTGCCCTCCCTTCCTTCTCCTCCTCTTCCCTTCCCCCTCTTCTCTCCCCTCCTTGCTGCTTCTCTCTCCCTCCCTTTATCTCATTCTCCATGCTCTCCTTCCCTTTCTTCCCCCCCACCCCGTTGTTCACCTTATTTGGTTCATTATAAACAAGTGCAAGGAAGTACATTAGACAAAATAATACTTGTTCCCAGTGTTTGTGAACAGGCGGTACTATGTGACAAAAAGGAATTAAAAGGACAATTAAATTTGCAGCTGAAACAGGGCTGGCATTAACATCAGAAGATTACCCTAAACCATTTAGGTGGGCTGGATGTAATTTCTAGTGTTGAAGAGAGTGATGGAAGAGTCAGTTGGTGTTGCAGAAGGAGATGCCAGGAAGACAGTGTTCAGAGTAAGAAGATTGCTCACTTTGAAGGAAGAAGGAGGTGGCAAGCCAAGAAAGGTGTGAAACCCCAGAGCTGGAGAAGACAGAATTGAATTCTCCCTTAGGACCTCCAGGATGGAAGGGGGCTGTGCAGATACCTTGATTTCAGCTCCTTGGGACCCATGCTAAAGTCTCATAACAGAGAATGGTAAGGTAATCAGTCTATGTAGTTTTGAACCACTAAGTTCATGGTAACTTGTTACAGTTGCCTCAGAGAATTAGTGTATATGTGTGTGCGAGTGTGTGTGTGTGTGTGTGTGTGTGTGTGTGTGGTGTGCATATGAGTACAGGTGCCTACGGAGGCCAGAGGTGTCAGATACCCTGGACCTAGAGTTACAGGCAGTTGTGAGTCATCCAGTGCAGAGATCTGAACTCAGGTTCTCTGAAAGAAGACTACATAGTACTCTTATCAACTGAGCCATCACTCCGGCCCAGTAGGTGTCTTTTCGTTAGGACCCCAGCCTATCTCCTCCAGTCTCTCTGTCCATAGCTCTGGAACCTCTCAGAAAGAGCCACAGGACCCTGGGTTTCTTCATCGCTTATCATGGTTTACTATAGGAGCTTCACATTGATATTAAGAGATGGCACTATAATTGGGACAAGAGATATGGTCTCTGTGACCCAGAGCCAGGGAACGTTCTGTTCTACTCGGGTGAGCTCCAGGTCACTTCTTCGTTCTCCTCACTCTGTGACCGTGAGGACACATGCGTTTGCTTCTTCCTCATTGTCACACTGTCTGTCCCCACAGGCTTCATCTGAATTCATACACAGCATCAATTTAGCATCCCAACTGAATGCATTTGATTTAACTTTGAATGACTTTTCCATCCCTAAATTTACATATTTCTTTTTAGGTCACTTTGAGACAAGTTCTCCCTGTAACCCCCAGCTGGCCTGAAACTCGCTTTGTAGACCAGGCTGGTCTTGAACTCACAGTGATCCACTTGTCTCTGCCTCCTGAGATAGTGCTGGGATTAAAGGCGTGGTTTTGTATGCAGTGAAGCAGAACTATATGATGCCAACTTTCAAACAATAAACTTCAGTGAACCCAACAACTGACTTCTGTGTTTAGATTGAGATGGGATGGATGTTGCCTAGTACAGGCTTGTGGATTCCAGGGCACAGCTTCACAGGGTGACATCCCTGTGTTCTGTTATAGTGGTCTGTGTCTGTTCTCAGGTTTGTTTGTTCAGAATCCTATTTTTAATTGAATTTTTTGTGTATTTCATACATAAGTTTTCAATCAGTCTTAATTGCCTCTATACCTACTCCATTGGCACCGTCACCTGGAGTTCATACATTCTGTCATTCGTGTTAGGGTCTACTGTGCCAAATTACTCTCCCCAGCCATTCCTCAGCGCCAGTTCATCCTCTGAGCTCTGGTCAGCCTATCTGGAATCCCTCTCTTAAACAAAGCCAGTTCTTTCTCACCTAACCACAATCAGCAGCCAATATTTCTTCAGCTAAGATTGGGTTCTGCTACACATTTCTGCAGTTCCATGCTGGTTTTTTTTTTTTTTCTGGTTGAGCTTGCATGGATCTTGTGCATGCTGACACCAATGCTGTAGGTTCATATGAACAGGGTCCCAGGCCACCTTCCTGGGACTCACAATCTTTCAGTCCCGTTAGATACATTAGTTAGATACATTAGTTAGATGCATTAGTTAGATGCATTAGTTAGATGCATTAGTTAGAGGCATTAGTTAGAGGCATTAGTTAGATGCATTAGTTAGAGGCATTAGTTAGACACATTAGTTAGATGCATTAGTTAGACACATTAGTTAGATACATTAGTTAGATACATTAGTTAGATGCATTAGTTAGACACATTAGTTAGATACATTAGTTAGATGCATTAGTTAGACACATTAGTTAGATGCATTAGTTAGACACATTAGTTAGATACATTAGTTAGATACATTAGTTAGATGCATTAGATGCATTAGTTAGATGCATTAGTTAGATACATTAGTTAGATAAATTAGATAATTAGATATATTAGTTAGATGCATTAGTTAGACGCATTAGTTAGATACATTAGTTAGATGCAGTAGTTAGACACATTAGTTAGATACATTAGTTAGATGCATTAGTTAGACACATTAGACGCATTAGTTAGATGCATTAGTTAGATACGTTAGTTAGATAATTAGATGCATTAGTTAGATGCATTAGTTATACACATTAGTTAGACGCATTAGTTAGACACATTAGTTAGACGCATTAGTTAGATGCATTAGTTAGACGCATTAGTTAGATACATTAGTTAGATGCATTAGTTAGACGCATTAGTTAGATACATTAGTTAGATGCATTAGTTAGATGCATTAGTTAGATGCATTAGTTAGATGCATTAGTTAGTTGGAAAAAATGAAATCAGAAGAGAGATCGAGATCTGAGGGGATGAAGCCAGAAACACTGTCTCAACTGTTTCTAATATTGCGTTCAGCCTCATCCTGCCTAGATTGAACTATAAATCAACACTGTTGAGTTGTGTGTTTAGGGCTCACTTTCTTGAGAACTCCAAGGAAAACATCTCTTGATCAAGTCATATATATTTGACAGCATCAAATTTAAATAATTGTGGAAGCCGTTGGATAATTTTAGTTTAGGCGACATGATTTTATTCATACTTTAACTTTACCAACTACTTAACTGCAGGACATTGAACAGGTAAGTTGACTCTGTAAGCCTTGATTCAGTTGTTGGTAAAGTGTGAGTAATAATACAATTACTGGATAATCATGAGAATTGAGACAACTCATAGAAAGAGCTTAGTATTTTTGCATGGTGTCTGAGACATAATGTTCCACCAAGTTTCAATTATAGAAGAGCTTGCCTTATTCTTTCTATTTTTGGCTTTAGGAGGCACTGTCCATCTATTTAAATACACACATACATGTATGTGTTCATAATGTATATACATTTTAATTTGTAATTTTACTTAAGTGTTAGCTGTCCCTTGTTCCCTTGTTGATTCAGAGTTTTGAAGAATCCTTCCTATTGATTTCCTTATAACAAATTTCAAGAAATATCAAGATAACAGAGAACTAGAACAACAGATACTCTACTATCTGAGGGCCAGAAGATCTGTATGAACTGCCCTGTTATTTCTTTTTTCTTTCTTTCTTTCTTTTTTTTTTTTTTTTGTCTTTTCGAGACAGGGTCTCCCTGTAGCCCCAGATGTCCTGGAACTCACTATGTAGACCAGGCTGGCCTTGAACTCACATAGATACCCATGCCTCTGCCTCCCAAGTGCTGGAATTACAGGCATGTGCTACCATGCCCAGCTACCCTGTTATTTCTGAGCTCTGAGAATCTGATCCTATATATACAGGGCTAACGTCAACCTGTCTTCCTCCTTTTTTGGGGCATTGACTTCTTGTTGATTACAAGAAATATAAAGGTTAAATTTTGGGGGATCTTTTTGAGACAGGGTCTCCCTGTAGTCCTAACTGTCCTGGAACTCACTATGTAGGCCAGGCTGGCCTTGAACTCACAGAGATACTCCTGCCTCTGCCTCCTGAGTGCTGGGATGAAAGGCATGCACCACCATGCCCGGCTCAGGAAATATGAAGGTTACTTTTTTTTTAAAGTTTTTAAAAATTTTACTTATTTCTGTATGTGTATGAATGTACTGTCTGCATGCAGGTTTGTGCACCCTGTCGTGCAAGTGCCGCGGAGGTCAGAAAGAGGGTGTCGGATTCCCTGGAACTGGAGTTCTCCTGGAATTGGAGTGAAATTATTCCATGCATTCTATCAGACCACAGTGCAATAAAGCTCAATATTTATGCCAGGATAAGCCCTACTAACTATAAGAACACATGCTCCCCCCCCAAACAAACAACAAACAAACAAAACAAACAAAAAAACATGCCTTTAATCCTAGCACTTGGGAGGCAGAGGCAAGTGGATCTTTGTGAGTTCAAGGCCAGCCTGGTCTACAGAATGAGTTCCAGGACAGCTGGGGCTATAGGTAGAGCCTGTCTCGAAAACCCAAAAAAAAAAAAAAAAAAAAAAAAAAAAAGAACACATGGAGACTAAACAACACAATTCTGAATAATGAGTGGGTCAAGGAAGAAATAAAGAATGAAATAAAAGCATTTCCTGGAACTAAATGAAAATGAAAATGGACAATACAACACAACAAAACCTGTGGAAATATATTAACAGTCAGCTCTAAGAGGGGAATTTTAGCCTAGCGTGCCAACATTAAAAACAACAAACGGGCGGCTGGAGAGATGGCCTAGCGGTTAAGAGCGCCGACCGCTCTTGCAGAGGACCCGGGTTCGATCCCCAGCACCCACATGGTGGCCGAGAACCGTCTGAAACTCCAATTCCAGGAGAACTCCAGTTCCAGGGGAATCCGAGACCCTCTTCTGACCTCCGCGGCATTGCACGACACGGGTGCACAAACTTGCATGCAGACAGTACATTCATACACATACAGAAATAAATAAAATTAATAAAAAAAAATTAAAAAAACAAACAAACAAACCGAAAGAGAACCAATAAATGATCTAACATTGCGGCTAAAAACACTTGAGAGACAACAACAAATGAACCTTAAACCCAACAGACAGGAAGAAATAACAAAAATCAGAGCAGAAATCAATGAAATAGAAACAAAGAAAACAATACAAAAAATATCAATGAATCTAAAAGCTGGCTCTTTGAAAAAATAAACAAAATAGACAGACTTCTAGCCCAGTTAACCAAAAGAAAGAAAGAGCAACTCCAGATCAATAGCATTCGTGATGAAAGGGGAAACATCACAACAGATAAAGAAAAGATCCAGACAATCATATGAGAATACTTCAGAAACCTATACTCTACTAAATTTGAAAACCTAAGAGAAATGGATGAATATCTGAAATCCTAGGATTCGCCAAAGCTTAACCAAGAAGAGATTGACAGCTTAAACAGACACATAATACTTGAGGAAACTGAAGATGTAATAAAAAGCCTCCAAACTAAAAAAAGCCCAGGCCCAGGTGGTTTCACAGCAGAATTCTATAAAACATTTAAAAAGGTCTTACAACCATTACTACTCAAACTGTGTACCATTTTCCTTTGAGTTTTTTTTTTCATGGTTCCACTTTCTAGTGAAAGGAAGGTTCAATCCTTAATCCGGTATATTTTATTAGTTATTAGGATACTTTGTTCTATTGTCAATTAGCTTAAGTGAAATAATTCATTAGCTCTGGTGTGATTGTTTTGCCAGTGGAATGAAAGCGCCTCCAAACAGTATAAGGACATCTTAGTAACAACATTATGGGATGTCAGGGATGCTCTAAGGGCTTTGCATGCACTAATTAGTGTCATCATCTCAACACTATGAAGTACATGCTATTAATGGCCCCATTTTACAGATGAGGAAGTGGAGCTACAGAGGTTAAGTAACTTCCCCAAGATCTCACTGCCAAGGAATCAGACCCAGCTAGTCTAGATTCAAGTATTTGTTTTTAACCAGGGGATGATTCTGCTTCTTGACCAGGGATGTCCTAAGTTCTCTTCTAGCTTTCTTTAAAGCCTTACCACTGAGTTTTCTAGATCCCTTTTCAGGATCTTCACCCCAGTCTCATTCTCTTCTTCAGGTTACAGATTCCCCTTGACTAGCCTTTCATTTGTGTTCCACTATGAGACTTCTTTCTGCAGCTAAGGCAGGAGGGGTGGGTGCTTCTTGGGCAGTGATAATCGAAGGCACAGCTATTTTTTTCCTGGTGAATCAGCAGAAAAAAATGAGCTGACCATCTCACTCATGAGGTAAGGGGACCTTTGTATTTCTATCTATAGTTTGGGATAGATACCTTCCTATGGGCAACTACACAGCTTTAGATGAATGTAGTCTCTTCCCAAATCTTCTGAGTCTGTCAATTAAGTGGTTTTTCCAAGGGCCACAGATTTCAAATGGGTATTAGTACCCTCTCCATGGTGATTCCCAAGCACCTTCTGGTCCCACTGGGCCACCATAGAAACTATGATATTAGACTTTGCCTCTGGTTTAGAAGGGATTTTTTTATTTATTATTTTTTATGTGTACGAGTGTACTGTCTGCATGTAGGTTGGTGCACCTGTGTCGTGCAATGCCGTGGAAGTCAGAAGAGGGCATCGATTTCCCCTGAACTGGAGTTAAAGACAGTTCTTAGCCACCATGTGGGTGCTGGGAATCGAACCTGGGTCCTCTGCAAGAGCAGTCGGTGCTCTTAACTGCTGAGCCATCTCTCCAGCCCCAAAGGAGGGTTTTTATGTTTTAAATTCTGAGAAGGAATTAGGGAAGGGAGCTTCAAATCCGATTTCTCTTTAAGAGTACCAGGAGAACCTATGTTTTAGATATATTCTTCGAGTAATATCAGTATATCTACTTTTGTTGTTATGTCATTTCAGACAGAGAAGGAGAAGAAGAAGAAGGAGGTTAGGGAGTGGAGGAGACTGAGAGGGTAAAGGAAAGAGAGAGGAAAGCGACGGAGTGAAAAGGGATGTTTAAAGAAACACACTCAAACTTTTCATCTGTGACATCTTTATTGAGATATTTAGAAGACTGACATTTTTATGTTCTTCTTCTGTGCATGGAAGTGGTGACCTATGGCTTAAAGCCATTGCTTAAGAAAACCCTCCAAACATGAAGTTCAACCTGAAAGGATCATTCCAATTAAAACAAACCTTTCCGATGTTGCCAAATAGGGCTGCTCCCATTTGAACTGGGTGCGTGGGTTGTTCCCACAAAGCTTGTGAATCATGCATGAACACATTGACCAGATATTTCCAGCCAACCAAATAGCCACAGGATTCATTTCCTATAAAAGACATTTGATTACAGTGTTGAAACAAAGAACACATTCCAGGCTTGCTTGTGCTAATACTAACCCACAGCTCCACACTGGGGATGCTGATTGCTTCAGCCTGTGAGTTCGTCCTAACATGCCTGCTGTTCTTCCCCACTTTTCTAGGATACTTGCCTTTATTTCTGAATTTTATTCTCTTTCTACTTCTCTTCCATTTAGAGAGGTACTTGCCTTTAAAATGGCTTATATACACAATCTCTAACTGTAAATTAAAATGGGTAGATTTAGATACACTTACCCAAGAAATTGGTTCATTCTGCCTAGAGGCAGATTTATTGCCCATTGTTTGCTACATGGGAATTATGGGAGTTCATAACAGGAAAGTATGGTAGTCAGCTGCCATTTATTACCACATGGAGGAGGGCTTGGGAGATGTTATTTCTGGCATCCTGTCTTATTTACAGATGTAGAAGACTAGATCAGTGTTCGTAAGAGAAACTAAAGATAGTAGCTTTGAAGAGTCTATGATTAGAGCCAAATGATGGCCCTAAGACCTGAACTCAAGGTCATTCAGTGTTGACTCTGGAAGACCCCATATATAAAAAGACTACATATATATATATATATATACCCACTTTAATTTACAGTTAGAGATTGTGTATATAAGCCATTTTAAAGGCAACTACCTCTCTAAATGGAAGAGAAGTAGAAAGAGAATAAAATTCAGAAATAAAGGCAAGTATCCTAGAAAAGTGGAAAATATCTATCTATCTATCTATCTATCTATATCTCTATCTATCTATCTATCTATCTATCTATCTATCTATCTAGTCTTTTTGAGACAGGGTTTCCCTTTAGTCTCAGCTGAACTGGAGCTTGCTATGTAGACCAGGCTGGCCTTGAAGCTTGCTATGTAGACCAGGCTGGCCTTGAACTCACAGAGATCTGCTTGCCTCTGCTTCCCAAGTGCTGGAATTACAGGTGTGTGCCACCAAGCCAGGGAAGACACCATATTTTCCTGCTGTCTGCCACAGATGTGGTGGGATGTGAGGTGGAAGAAACTGTTGGGTTTTCTCATTGACAATGGTTCATGGACCATGCCAGGGAAGACCCCACATTTTACTGCAATCTGCCACAGATGTGGTGGGATGTAAGGTGGAAGAAACTGTTGGGTTTTCTCATTGACCAGTTTCATGGAGCAGTGGCCTTTTCCTCTGAGCACTAGTTTCTCTGTCTCTGTATGAAGAAGGCTGTTGGCTATCATTGAAATACCTTTCTTTTTTTTAATTGATGTTTTGTGTATTTCAGACATCATTTTTCAGTTCAGTTTAGACATATTCCCCTTTCCCTTTCCCCCACCCCACCCCAGATCATGCACTCTGCCATAACTATCCTGTATCTTTCTCTGTTTTTTTTTTATGTTTAGGAATTCACATTTTCCTCCTTTAATTTTATATTACTCTAAAATATGCATATATACTTTCCACTCATATACAGTAATTACAGAGTCTGAGAGTAAGCGGTGGATCAATTCTAGAGCCCGTCAAGCGTTTACATTATAACAACATAGTTGCTTTCCGATAAACAGAAATATAAAAATAATGTTGTTCAGCTTGCCTTTCATCTGGGGATTTGGTGTTAGCATCCACAAATGAGGGAGAGCATTCACCTGTTTTTCTGGGACTGTGTTAGTTCACTTAGCATAATGGCTTCTAGTTCCATCCATTTACCTGCAAAGTTTATGATGTCATCTTTCTTTACTACTGAGTAGTACTCCATTGTGTAGATGTACCACATTTTTGTTATCCACTTGTCAGTTGAGGGCCATTTGGGTTGGTTCCAGCTCTTTGCTATTGTGAATAGAGCTGCAATAAACATGGATGTGCATGTATCTTTGCAATAGGATGAGTCTTGTGGGTATATACCCAGGAATGGTATGGCTGGGTCAGGTGGTAGTCTCATTTTGAGTCTTTTAGGTGTTCTCCACACTGCTTTTCATAATGGTTGTACAAGTTTACATTCCTACCAGCAGTGGATGAATGTTTCCCTTTCCCCACAACCTCTCCAGCATTTGGTGTATTTTAGGTGTAGGAAAAGACTTTCTAAATCAGACAGCAGCTGCACAGGAAATAAGATCAACAGTTGACAAATGGGACCTCATCAAACTCAAAAGCTTCTGTATAGTGAAAGAAATAACCAAGGAAGTGGAGAGAAAACCTACAGAGTGGGAGGAAATCTTCACCAGTGATTCATCTGACAGAGCATTAACATCAAGAATATATAGACTACTCAAAAAACAAAGAAGTAAGAAAACAAATGACCTACTCAAAAGATGGAGTAAAGAGCTGAATAGAGACTTCACCAATAAGGAAGTAAAGATGTCTGAGAAACATCTTAAAAAGTGTTCAACATCATTAATAATTAAGGAAATGCAAATTAAAACCACTCTCAGATATCATCTCACTCTGATACAACTGGCTAAGATGAAATACCTTTCTAATGGCTGTGAACTCAGATAGGATGATCAATGCCGATGACACGGACACTCCTAAATGGTTCCTCATTAAAGGCGACAGCAACTGGAGCTTTGAAGAATCAATGCTATTGCAAATTCCTACTTAAGGAGACTATATACTATATCACATACTAAGGAAATTTAAAGAACTTAAACTTCCATCTTACCCTTGTGGAGTGTTGGGTGCTAATGTCTCTGTCTAACAGTTTCAAGGGTTAAACAAAACCATTAGTAGTAACTATTTTAGGGTGGTGATGGGATCATCTGATGAGTTTGAAACACTTGTTAAAGTATTATTACTGGCTAATCCCACTTTAGAGACAAGTTGGTAGACACGTGGAGGCAGAGCTGCCTGTAAGAGTGGTCATCAATGAGGCTAACAACAGAATTCAAAAGAGAGCAAAGGGCGGGGGGAGGAACAGTACGCACTCTGTGCAAACGTGTGGATACAGTAGCATGTCTTCGTTAACGTACAATTAATGAGTTAATTTAAAAATATGAGAAGAATCCATTCAGATCGTCTGTGTGTTGATATGTGTGTGCATGTGTTTGTGTGTGTATGCATGTATGGGTGTGCCTGCATGTGTGGGGGCAGGGAGAGGTTGATGTTGGGTGCTCTCTTCTATCACTTTCCACCTCATCGTTGTTTTTTTTGTGACAGTGTCTTTCGCTGAACCTGAAGCTCACTAATTGGCTACACTGGCTGGTCCGCAAGCTCCAGGGACCCTTCGGTTTCTACCTCCCCAGCCCTGGGATTACAGGTGCCAGTACTTGGCTTTGTATGCAGACGCTGAGGATCTGAACCCAAGTCCTCATGCTGCTGAAGTATGTAGACAAGCGAGAAAACGACCCCACCCCTTTACCCATGAGATTTGACCACATGTATACAAGATCCTGTACATGGTTTTACATTCTTTTCTTTCTTTCTTTCTTTCTTTCTTTTTTTTTTTTTTTTAGACAGCGTCTCCCTGCAGCTCTCTATGTAGGCCTTGAACTCATAGAGATCCACCTGCTTCTGCCTACCAAGTGCTAGGATTAAAAGCATGCACTACCACACCTGGCATGGTTTCACATTCTTTTATACAAAAGAGGTAATTAAAAAATTACAGGCTTTGAGATGCTGGATTTTTCTCTGTACTGTGCGGTTCATAATAACTTATTTTTAGCATGGATAACTTGGGGATATCCTGCTCTGAGAGGGAGGAAGATGCCTTCTTTGTGTGATAGATTGAGAATAGCCTTGTATTTTCAGATAGAGGTTTGGTCAAGTCCACTGAGGTTACTAAACTAATTTATCTACGTGAAATCAGAAACCCAGAGCAAACTGAACAGCTCTGACCTCGCTAAATAGTGGTTTGTGTTTACTTTGGAGTTGATTCCATTAAATTCCTCCACATGCATCTTTTAACTACATGTGTGGTGGGATGTGACTAGAAGAAAGGGTTGGATTGTTCTCATGAACCATGGTCTGTACCAGGCTGGGTCCCCCTGGGCTTACAGTGAATGAAATGGAGAGGAAAAAAAATGTATGGATGGAAGTGGCATATATCTGATGTTTAACTCAGGACTAAGAACTCCTTTTTTTCTTAGGACTGTATGTCATTTACAAAGCCTCGTTAGCATTGTTTTAGCTCACTGAGTCTGCCACGTGTTAAGCAGGGTCATGTTGTTAAATCACTTTTATTCAAGGTCACACATAGCCTGGGTTGAGACAGTTTCAAGGCTTCTGAGTACAAGTTCTTTACTCTTTCCACCCTGCAGGCAGAGATAATATGCAATACATTGCTGACAGGCAGGACTCTGCCCATTTAGATGAGAAATTATCAATGGAAAGAGAGCTCCTTCTGGGAGCGCCACATGCCACCTGCTTCGTGTAAGCCACTGTGGGTCTGGAGGAAGTCATCTCTGAGCTGTGAGCTAAAATAACACAAGGAGCTTTGATGTGGGCACCAGCCATCAACTGAGACCTGATACACATTTGAGGAATGAAAAAATGCTTTATTGGGTGGAATTGTGGGTATAATCATGAGAGTCTGTTCTTTAGTCCCCCAAAGCCAAACATCATGAAAACTTCCAAATTATAGTTGCATAGCTTAAATAATGGAGAAAGAATTTGGAAATGAAACAATAGCAACAACAATATTAGATCTAGGCTGTGGCTAAAAGCAAAACTTACATAATAGTCACGTATATGCAGTGTTTTGCAGTATACATAGCAGAATTCTATAAAAGGTTTCATCTGATCTTCACAACAACCCTGTGAACTAGGTTGATCATCATTGACCAAACGGAGAAATTAATTTGTCGAAGGCTGAATGTTTTGAGCAGGGTCATGGCTGGTGGCATGCTTTAGAACTTGGGACTTTGGGCTTTACATTCTCTTTGATTTGGAGTTTTTTAATAACACATCTGGAAAGGTCCAATAATTTTTACAG
Organism: Rhizomys pruinosus; assembly: GCA_009823505.1. Taxonomy (NCBI): domain Eukaryota; kingdom Metazoa; phylum Chordata; class Mammalia; order Rodentia; family Spalacidae; genus Rhizomys; species Rhizomys pruinosus. The sequence goes on along the minus strand of VZQC01001497.1, from coordinate 1,211,099 downwards.
AGATTTCCCTATTCTGTGGCCTGACTGTAAAATACTTTGGTACTGGCTGGGGGTGAAGGCAGCTTCTCATGCTGTGATAGCTTGCAAGCAAAAATTACTCATTAGTGTTGTTTTGGAAAGTTTGTGGATACTAATTCCATCTCTGTGATGGACAGATTGAAGCAGAAACCTAAGCTATTTTGTCATTGTCACCCATCAGGTCTTATGTCTTGAGAAATCCAGCTATATGTCCCTTGTCAAACAAGCAGATCAAACTCCCATACCCTAAGGAATAGAAAGAGAAATAGAAAACATTTAATGAAAGGGCCCAGGCTATTGCTTCAAAAGGACTCTGAAGAAACAGCTGTAGCTTCATTTCCCACAATTAATCCTGATTCTCAAGGGAAATATTTGGAAAAGAACCTGATATTTAACAAAGAGAATGAGAATAGACAGCATAGGTGTAAAATGGCCGTACTCAGAACCTGAGACAGGAGAACCACAAGTTTAAGGCAAGGCTTGACAGTTTAGTAAGACCCCATGTAGAAGTAGAAAAAACATGAGAAAACAGTAGAGACTGAATTATAACATGTGTGAAGTCCTGGGATCAACTCCTAATACCAGACACACGGACACATAGACACACACAGACACACACAGACACATAGACACACAGACACACACAGATACACCAATGCAAAGATACACCCAGACACATATACACACAGAGTCACACACAGGCACCCACACATACACACAGATACACAGACACAGATACACATAGACACACACAGACACATAGACACACAGAGACACACACACACATACACACAGATACACAGACACAGATACACATAGACACACACAGACACATGCATACACATGCAAACACATACACACAGACACAGATACACATGACACATATAGACACAGATAAACACAGATATTCAGATACATACAGACAGACACACACGCACACACATAGACATACACAAGGAAAGAAGGAAAGAAAAAGTTTGGTGAAGGTCAACTATGCTAGTGGAGATAAGCAATAGTTGAGGTAGCAGAAGCCAGTGGGATCCACACATGTGTGTGATGGTTTATTCAAGGATACTAAGCATCAGAAATCCTTCTCATTCATTCTGCTCCTGTGCTGCTGCTGCTCTACATCCAAAGAAGGCATTTAGAAAGGAAGGTTTTAGCTTTTCACCTTCATGTGCCAATGGCCAAAACCAATTCCAGAACTTGTCTGACCAGCTCTAAGGAGGCGTACAGATAACAAGGCCTGAATAAACAAAAGAAAAGCCTGCCTGTCCTTCTCCTGAGGAGGCAAGCAATGTAGGTCAGCTTGCTGGGCAGTAACTAATCAGTTCCCATGCTTCTGATGAAAGCAAAGTGTCCTTCTAGACAAATGTAATTTGTTATCATGTTGGTCGTATCAACTTGGGGAAGGGGCAGATTAAAGATGCTCTATCCTGCAATGGGGTCCCACTGTAGCAATTAAAACTAAGTACCTTAAGGGACTGGGGGGTTTTAAGCCTTTCTGGAAGGATCAAGTACTGGCTTCTCTTAAGCGCGGGTCATTCTTATCTCCTGGGATGTTAGACTTTGGCATGTCTTGTGATGTAGCAAGGCTGCACGTGCTCATAAGAAGAAATGACCTTCCCATCCTTGATCTCCTTGGTGATGGTGCATATCTTAACCAGTATCCGAGATGGGGGTCTAGAGGCATTGCAGGGCTTGTGGATCCCAGGGAGTGATGAGGATGTATAAACTGGGGCAGAGCACTCCATGGCTCTGAACTTGCAGGATGTACCAGTGGATGGCTCGGGTTTGGTGGCACATGGGTTACAGGGAAACCTAAGAGGGAGGAGGGGGGAGGAACAGCGTTTAGAACAGCGAAGGGTTTGGCGAAGTGGGAATAGCTAAGTTTTCAGTGTTTCTCACTCAAAATAAGCTAAAATGCTTATTCATTGGCTGTGCACTGCAGTTAGTGGCAGAACAAGAATCAGAGCAGATCCATTGGAAGACAGCCTACTAGGTGGAGAATTCCATGCTGGAAGCTTCCACTACGGCTCTCCCTCTCCGGTGTTACCAGCAGTGAACCACAGGGGCAGAATCCAGCTGTGTCATTTGCCAGGGGTTGACCTTAGCTATGCAGATTCGCTCTCCTGAGCTTTAGCTTTGGACATATGGGAACTAAACTCAAAGATCCCCAGGGAGATGGAGCAAGTTGAGGGGCTCACCGTCTGAGAAATGGCGACAAGTCAGATAATTTTCCTGTGGTGAGCTAATTGTATAACTCACTAGTGATGGTCTGAACCTACTTATAGAAGAGTCTTTAGCACAGCACCAGAAAGTGTCCAAAAAGACACCTTTAGGGTATCTATAAATGAATTGTTTTTGGAGAATTGGAATAGCCAGGAGTTAAAACCACTCTTTTTGTAATATGCAATCTTTCTTTGATAACTGGTGGACTTCCACACTGCAGCTCTTTAAGGTGACAGCATTGCACTTGTGCATGTGCACAAGCCAATGAAGAGATTGCTGTGAACAGAGGTTACTGATTATTTTGGGGGTGGTTGGTGTTCTTCCCAATTTTTATGAAGTCTGCATTTGTGGGGTTAATTTGGCCCAAGTTACAAAGAGCTTGTACTCCAGCTGAGTTTGTTATGGATTGGTTAACTTATTATCATTCTGAAAAAACACAACCTTTTATGTGTAAAGGAAGGGACCTGAAACACTCATGTCAACAGTAGCCTGTTGACATGGAGGGCCAGTATCTGGACAGGTTTCAAGTTTCAGCCTGAGGATCCTGTTCCCCTGTGGGACAGAGCTGTCCTTTTCCTTCTCAGGAAATTCACATACTTATCTCAGCCAGATGGGACCTATAAGGAATTAATTTGATACAGGGCTCTATAAAACAATTCAGCCCCACCCACACTTCAACTGAGACTATGTTAAAATTGTAGGTCTTGAGATAATATGTGGTGATTTCTCTCTAGAGCTTCCCATCATTGGCAATAATATCAAATCATTGCTCTCTGATGCTGTGTGTGTGTGTATGTGTGTGTGTGTGTGTGTGTGTGTGTGTGTGTGTGTGTATCTGAGCATCTTTTTCATATAACTTGGTTCAATTTTACATACTTTCCATCCAGGCTTTCCAGAAGGCTGCGGTATGTGGCGATCTCACACTCTAGCCTGGACTTGACATCCAACAGAACCTCATATTCCTGATTCTGTCTCTCCAGGGCACTCCGGATCTCTGCCACCTCGGTCTCCAGGTTATGGACGAGACTCTGGATCTGGGCCAGCAGGGCTGTGTATCGGGCCTCTGTCTCTGCCAGAATACATTCTTGGGAATCTCGCTACAGAGGAGGAGAAAAGCAGATTTGTAATAATGACACCTTTAAGGTTATTGTTTAAGCCATTTTAAACAATAGTCTCTTTGTGACAGTACTAATGGACCTCTGACTTTTATTGATTCCTAACCAAATAAAATTAAATCTAAAATGCTTTCTTTTACCCCTCCCCTCTTTTAAAAAACCTTTCTACGTTGATTTGTTTTTATCTCTTTTTTTTGACTACTTGATAATTTCCCTCTATATTCTTTATATTCTCTGCTTCATGGGAGAAATTAATCAAAACAAAACAAACAAAAGAACAAGAACAAAACTCAACTCATTGCACGCCCAGGACATATCACATCAGCAGGACACCTCATTCAGTGAGTGTTTGAGTCTTTATAAAGGAAGTGAGTAATGTTTAACTACAGACACTTCCCTCAGTAAATCAATTCCTTTGTGAGTAAAATATGAGACTTGAAAATTTGATGCGTCAAGTTCCTTCTTGTTCAATGCTTTCGTAAGTCTGCAGATAATGGTAGCATTTTAGGTTTTAATAACTTCAGTGTTTGTATGATTACCTCTGTTTTCATAGATGAGAAAACAGAGGTTCAATGAGTTGTCCAAAGTCATATGACCAGCAGGTGAGAGAATGAGTTTGGGGCAAAGTTTTCCTAATACTCTTCCTAGAAGGACATATGGGGAACTGTCTTATCTCAGAGAGGCAGTGTCTGGGGCAGAAGCAGTGTTGGCTGTGGGATTTGAATCCTGACCTAGAATCATTTCTTTTGTGACTTTGGGCAGGTTACTCACAGCTTCAGGACCTGTGTCTCCATCTGTAAAGCAGGTGAGATGACACTTAGTTCGGATTTAGCTTGGGAAAATCACCCAAGCTCTTAGAACTTCATCCGTAAAGTTGGCTAATGGTTACATCACCTCTTTCAGAAGTTTGTTTCATAATTCTAATGTGATAGCTCATAAAAATGCTTTGTATAAAATAAAATGCTCTTCTGGTGTTTCCCAAAGTATATTCCATGGGTCATGATTATTATGAGATACACTTGGGGGAAAAAATAGAAAAGGACCCATAGTCAAATAAGTTTTGGATTACCATACATCTCCTTCTAGGAGATTCATGATGTGTGTCATGTTACATGAAGCTGCTCTGTTTAAAAATGTTTAATCCAACATTTCCAAGACTTATTTGACCATGATGCTCTTTTCTAGCCACAGACCCTTTAATAAACAGAGAGATAGTTTGGGAAAGTGTAACACATAGGCTGAGTCAGGGGCTGTTGCCATCAATGTTGGGATTGGCTTGGTCAGCCTGGTGGGTACCATTCGGTGCTGGGCCTGCAGTTCAACCTCCAGGGCACTCATTGTGCGTCTCAATTCTATGACATCCTTCTGGCAGTGCTGCTGCTGTTGAGAGCTGCTCACTACTTGCCGATTCAGTTCCTCCATCTGAAACACAGAGATCTCAGGTATTTTGCAATGAAGCTTGACACATTGAAGGACCCCGGACATGTATCAGGCTTATTGCTTTTGATTTGTTTGCTTTCCCCACCTGCGTATTGAACCATTGTTCAACATCTTTACGGTTTGTCTCCATGATGGACTCATACTGACATCTCATTTCTTGTAGAAGCTGATTTAGATCCGTAGAAGGGTAAGTTGTTACTTCAATGTTGATTCTGTCCCCAAGTTGGCACTGTAAGGAATTGATTTCCTATGGCAAGAAAAAAAAATGTGACATTATAGCGAGCAGATGATCCCTCTATACTGTGGTTCCATTTTGGTCTAATAGCAACAATTTAGTCTAATTGGGCCTAAGATTCAGCCCACAGCAAAGGAGTGCATGCATGGTCTGTAGGCGTTGTTGAAATACCATTCAAGTTTTGAAGGTGATTACAGACATGACTCTGTATTCCAACATGTTGGGAATGAAGGAATTTGACAAGATCAGAGGTTCGGAAGTTTTAGGTCACTTCTAGGGGCAACCAGGATGTGCTTGTGCCAGTGGGAGACGGCAGAAGTCTTAGGGAGAGCTACAAAAACAAGTGAAGATAAGGGAAGTCGGGACAACAGAGGATTTTCTCTAACCACGTGGCTTCAGATACTGTGTTGTAGTGAATGGATTTAAAATACAGTAAGAAGTAGCACTATATATATATAAGAGAGCTAACCGCAGGAGTCGAATCTCTAGGGACACAATTTGTAAAGTACAGCAGCTCAAAGGAATGGATGCTGATTTTAGGGGTTCAGCCCATGTTGATGCTCAGTCTTTTTCTAACCTCTTCATGGCTGCTTTTGAGGCATAGAAGCTCTTCCTTCAAAGACTGGACTCGTGCCTGCAGGTCAGCCTTGCTCAGAGTCAGCACATCCAGGATCTGCTGCAGGCCCTTGGCATCTTTCTCCACAAGCTGGCGTAGGGACAGCTCAGTTTCATAGCTTCAAAAGCCAGAAAAGAAAGACATTAACAAAGTAGATGACACAAGTCAGGCTAAGCAGAACTTTCTTCTTCATTTTTCTCTGGGCCTCTCATCGAATGTATTTCTCTATTTTATTCTCTTTAGAGGTGAAACCATTCAATCCATATCATGACCTAGTTATGCTTCAATTAGTCTGCTAGAGTGATGCCACCTTGCTGTCTTTGACATAAGGGACCTTTATCTTCCTTCCTCTGCTTCTAAAAGGAATGCAATATAAGGAGACTATTGGATTTGGGCTTAGGAAGCTTGGGTCTGCATTTTGGCTCTCTCTTGTATTAGATATACTTCTGTATAAGCTACTTCTCATTATATTGAGTTTTCTTGCCTGGAGCAGGTAATAAGATACTAGTCCTACCTACTTCTCTGCAGGTGATCCTGTGAGTCTCTATGCCAGCCCTGTAGGTGCGGTGTGCTTATTAGGGTTACCAGTTTAGTCACTTATTGAATTTGAGTTCTAGAATTTGAATTCTAGGTGAGTGCCAATATGATGTGCATCAGGAGTCTTTGTAGATGTTGGGACCATCTCACTGGGAATGTTTAAACTAGAGTCAGGGTGAATTCTGTCACCAGTGACAGTGGTGGGCGAGCTTACTTGGCTCTCAAGTCATCTGCAGCCAGTTTGGTGTTGTCAATTTGTGAGACCAGTCTGGAATTCTCAGCCTTGGTACACAAGATCTAGAATTAAGAGATTGTACACACAAATGAGACAGACACCAGGATCTCCTTCTTTAAGAACCAAGGGACCTCTGTGTGTTTTAATTAACAGAAGACTAGTTAGACTTTCCTAAGTCTTCAGAGCAACGCTGAAGAGCTGTGGGAAACTCTGGAAAGTCAGTTCCTGTTCTTTTCCTACAAGATTAGCAAAAACTATGTAAATGAAAACTTGTATTTTTTTCCTATTAAAATATAACACCTTTCCTAATTTTCCCTAGTCTACTGGGCCAAACTAGAATACAAATCCTGAGGCCAGGAATATTTTCCCAGAGCTTATAAATGTTCTTGGGACATTTTTGGTTGGTGCTCAGTAAATATTTGTTGAAAAAAATCGAAGTAAATGCGGGTAAGCAGCAGCAGATATCACTGAGTAGGAAGGTGGGGTGCAGGAACAAGTTATTTCAAAGCTGTGGAGATAATAACATGGGCATAAAGAGTGATGGGAGTTCTGACATGGGTAAAAACTAAAACTAGGTATAGACTTATTAAAATAAAACTGTTTCTCAGAGCCCTGTTTTCTTATTATTATTAAAGATATGGTAGAAACTCTTTATGTTTCAACCCTGAGTCCTCTGGCTATAATGGTAGAGAATACTTCTGAGAAAAGAAATATAAAACCTTGTCTTTTACATCAAGATCTTTTTTTTTATTCTTCAAAACCTTCAATATAGAAGGTACCAGAAATACTAAAATTTAGTAAATAACCATTGCTTAGAGACCACTGATTACTTGATTCAGCAGTTCTCTAAGAGTCTTACCTTCTGCTGCAGTTCTTCAATGGTGGTGTAGTAAGACAGGTAGTTGGGGCAGAGGACAGGGAGCTCCTTGTTACCTTCCTCCTGAATTCTGGCCTCTAGTTCTGCAGTCTCTCGTTCCAACATTTGCACTTTTTCCAGGTAGCTTGCAAGACGGTCGTTCAAGACCTGCATGGTCTCCTTCTCATGACTGTTGATGCCTTCCGCATACTGGCCGCAGTCATCAAGACAGGGATGGACACTGTAGTTGCTAATCAAGTAGATTGGGATGGGACCACCAAGGCAAGGGGTGTGTTGACAGTCCTGACCCTGAGGAGTTCTTAGAGCACGGCCAGTTGATTGGCAGCTGTTGGCTTTAGCATCTCCATGGCAGCAGCTCTTGTTAGAAGAGATGATCCTAAAGTTTGTATTCCCAGAGCAGTTTTGGGGTAGAGTTGAAGCAGACATCATCACTGTAGAGCCCTTGGTATCCATAATGTGTGCTCAGCTTCAGTTGATTTCAAAGTCTGTGGTCACCACAGGCAGCACCCCCGACTGAGTCTAAATTCCAGGGCTATTGCTTTTTCTTCTTTGAAGTGCTTATATAGCCTTCCTTGTAGGTGGTGTCACAGAGGTGGGATGTTTTCCTTTCCAATGTTTATACCGTATCCCACAGGAACATCTCATTAATCAGCTTTTTACTTGTTGGAGAAGAGTTACTTGTCTCATAAAAATGTGCACTTAGGTGGTTACTAAGCCATTACCGATCACAAATACTGCTTGTCATAGGACCCAGAGCTTCACATCTGGTCTTCAAAAGGAACTGTCGTCACACTCCTAAGAGCATCCATTATTAAACAGGTGTGAGTATGCTACGTTCATTAAATCCTTGTTGACCTCTCTACCTGACGTTCAGCTTGACCAGGAAGGAATCCACCCTTCCTTTCCTTTCTTCTCTGGAAAAGAGAAACTATTAATATGTAATAATTATTGGAGAACTTAGAAATCAGTATTTTATTTTCTCTGACCAACTGACTTATCCCATTTTCTTCACTTGGGCATGGAGAATATGGATTAAAGTGTCAGTTTAAATAGAGCTTTAAACAATAATTACAGGGTCCTTGCTGAGCTCTCCCGATAGGCCCTGAACACTAACAAAGCATTTCTTAGGAAGGACATTGGTTAACTTTTGGTTGCTCCAAGCCAAGATTTTACAGAATTTTTATTGCTCAGTGTTTGCATATGCTTTTACATGAACCTATTGGGTTTTATTTAATGCATAAATCTGATTGTTTTAAAGGCATGTATGTTTTGTTCTGAGGCAAACACAGCATTTCAGCATTTTAAAATTATATATATATATATATATAT
>VZQC01001497.1:1166002-1202124 GCA_009823505.1 Rhizomys pruinosus | reverse complement strand
GACAGGGTCTCCCTGTAGCTCTGGCTGTCCTGGAACTCACTCTGTAGACCAGGCTGGCCTCCAACTCACAGAGATCCGCGTGCCTCTGCCTCCCAAGTGCTAGGATCAAAGGCGTGCGCCACCACGCCCGGCATTTATTTATTTCTGTATGTGTATGAATGTACTGACTGCATGCAAGTTTGTGCACCTGTGTTGTGCAATGCCGCGGAGGTCAGAAGAGGGTGTCGGATTCCCCTGGAACTGGAGTTCTCCTGGAATTGGAGTTTCAGATGGTTCTCGGCCGCCATGTGGGTGCTGGGGATTGAACCCGGGTCCCCTGTAAGAGCGGTCAGTGCTCTTAACCACTAGGCCATCTCTCCAGCCCCTAAACAACATTTTTTAAAAAAGTTGCTTGGTTCTGGTTCTTCACGGAGGGCCTAAGAGAGAACACTTTTTTTTTTTTCTTTTCTGGCTTCTAGAGGTGATCCACATCTGCTGTGCTTGGATAAATGTTGCTCGAAGGCCCATGTGTTAAAAGTTTGTTCTCTAGGCTCTGGTACTATAGCAGATGATGGAATACTTACGAGGTGGAGAGGAAGTTAGGCCACTGGGGCGTGTCTTTGGAGGTGATATTGGGATGGCAGCTCCTTCCTCTCTCCTTGCCTCCTGGCTTCTATGAGGAAACTTCCTCTACCACACACTTCCATCATGATGTCTTGTCTCCCCATAGGGCCCAAGTCAATGGAGCCAACTGACTGTGGATTGAAGCTTTAGAAATAATGACTTGAAATAAATCTTCCCTCCTTCAAAATGGTTTATGATCTCCCCTGTGACGGAACCCTGACTAGTATAACATCCTTGGCTTATTCATCTTCCACTTTCAAAGCCAGAAGCGGCCCCTTGAGCTCTTCTCATATCATATCACTCTGATGCAACTTCTGCCTGTCTTGTACATTCCCTGACCTCTATGATTCCAGATAATCTAGCACATCAGATAATTAGCAATTTTATGTCCCTTTTCTCATGTAGCTGAGTATGTTAACAGTTTCTGAGATTAGGACACGAACATCTTTGCAGAGAACTCCATTTATAATAGTACCAGCAAATAGAACATTTCTAGGAACAAATTTACTTTAAAAGTTATAAGATTTGCATGAATAAAACAAAATGTTAAACCACATGCATGGGAGGATAGGAAGGTAGAATAAATGGGAAGGTATAGCATGTTCTTTGTATGGAAATTCATCATTAAATAACATCTCAACTGTCTCTATGTTAATTTAACATATATACTAATAATGCATTGAGATCTTCTTAATGCCTTTTCCAACTAGACAAGATATTTTGAAGTTTTATGAGATAAATTAAACAAATAGTCATGAAAATTCTGAGAAATACTCCATCCAAGATATCAAAACAAGCTGTAAAACTTCAGTGATTAAAAATAGTGTGATATTGGGGCTGGAGAGATAGCCTAGCGGTTAAGAGCACCGACTACTCTTGCAGAGGATCCAGGTTCGATCCCTAGCACCCACATGGCATCTAAGAACCGTCTGTAACTCCAATTCCAGGAGAACTCCAGTTCCAGGGGAATCCGAGACCTTCTTCTGACCTCCTCGGCATTGCACGACACAGGTGCACAAACCTACATGCAGACAGTACACTCATACACAAACAAAAATAAATAAAATTAAAAAGTTTTAAAAAATAGTGTGATATTGATATATAAGCAGTCAGACCAACACCTTAGACTAAAGTGTCTATAAAAAAGCTTCTACAGATTTGAGTTTAGTATATGATAAGCAGAGTAATTAAAGCCAATGGAGAACCCTTAGATGGTCAGCTGTACTCTAGGGACAATTCTGTATCATCATGAAGAGACGTATGAGTTTGGGATCTCCCCCAGAGCAGACTTGGAACATACAGATGAGAGAGGATGGCAGGAGGCCCCAACAATAAAGTTGTAGTGCAGGGGCTGTGCACAGCATGGAGAATGGCAGAGGGGGTTCAGGTAGGATGAGCAGGAATTACAGGACAGAGTCATGTTTGCTAGGTCGAGGTCATGCAGGTGATCTTTGCTAGGCAATCAAGAACTTGGCTTGTTGCACAGGAATCACTGAAGAGTTTTGTACATTAAAACGGGAGCTATCTTAAGGTAGATAAGGAAACAGGAAGACAGATTATGTGGAATAATTACAGGATAACCAGATTACAGAGCGTAAACAAGTGAGCTGGGGGTAGCAGAACCAAGGTGGCCACGCCCACTGTTCTGTCTGAAAGTTATATAGTCAAAAGAAAGCAGAAGAATCTGCTTTCAGGGACAAAGTGCTTCCTGGTTACAGGGAATGGGTATTTGTGGTCAGGAAACAAACATGCTTATAGGGACTGGGAAATTGATTAGTTAGTAAAGCAGACATGGCAGAAGCCAGAAAAGGAGAGTGTCGTTGAAAGATGTGGCCATGGAGGCATCAAAGGAGGATCAGTTCAAGAGTGCAAAGGAGGAAGTGAGTCACAGGAGGAAGAACTCAGCCTGTGGGGTTCAAGGAGGGGAGAAGGAAAGTAGCTAGGTTGAGGTGTGGACTTCCAGCATTGCTCTTTAGATCCTGAAAGTGATACAGCTTCTGGAATCTGTGTAAGAACATACAGAAAATAAAGCACCATTACTGGAGAGATGGCCTAGCGGTTAAGAGCGCCGACCGCTCTTACAGAGGACCCGGGTTCGATCCCCAGCACCCACATGGTGGCCGAGAACCATCTGAAACTCCAATTCCAGGAGAACTCCAGTTCCAGGGGAATCCGAGACCCTCTTCTGACCTCCGCGGCATTGCACGACACGGGTGCACAGACTTGCATGCAGACAGTACATTCATACACATACAGAAATAAATAAAATNGGCCATTGCAAGACACGGGTGCACAGACTTGCATGCAGACAGTACATTCATACACATACAGAAATAAATAAAAATAATAAAGAAAAATTAAAAAAAATTACAAAATGCAAAAGAATGCTACTTTAACACTGCCATGTCCTTTACACAGCTTCGAGAACATGAACTATTTCAAATAATGATTTTTTAAAAAGTTTTTATTTATTTTTTATGTGTATGAGTGTACTGTCTGCATGTAGTTCTGTGCACCTGTGTCGTGCAATGCCACGGAGGTCAGAAGAGGGCGTCGGATTCCCCTAGAACTGGAGTTCTCCTGGAATTGGAGTTACAGATGGTTCTTAGCCGCCATGTGGGTGCTGGGGATTGAACCCAGGTCCTCTGCAAGAGCAGTCGGTGCTCTTAACCGCGAGGCTATCTCTCCAGCCCCAAGAAGTTCATTTAATGTAACCACCCTGCTTGTGCATCACTTCATCTCTGTGAGCTTTGAGAGTCTTCTGTGTTGTTATGGTCACCAGTGGTTCATTCCACTGAGCACAAGCACTTCAGCTTATCGATACTGTCCTATTTAGGAATGGCTTCCATTCTGGTGCTCTTAAAGGACCCGGGTTCGATCCCCAGCACCCACATGGCGGCCGAGAACCGTCTGAAACTCCAATTCCAGGAGAGCTCCAGTTTCAGGGGAATCCAAGACCCTCTTCTGACCTCCGTGGCATTGCACGACACGGGTGCACAGACCTGCATGCAGACAGTACATTCATACACATACAGAAATAAATAAAAATTAATAAAAAAAGAGGCTGGAGAGATGGTTCAGCAGTTAAGAGCACTTGCTGCTCATTCAGAGGACTCAAGTTTGGTTTCTAGCACTCACTGTGGTGGCTCACAGCCATCTGTGACTCTGGCTCTGGAGAATCAAATGCCTTCTTCTGACCCTGCAAGGACCAGACATGTGTGTGGTGCATATACAAACATGCAGGCAAAGCACTAATACACATAAAGTAAATTGATCTTTAAAAAAGAAGGAGCATCAGAAGCTGGATAGATGAGGACCCAGATTCAACTCCCAGCCCCTACATGGTACCTAACAACCATCCTAACATCAGTTCCAGAGGATCCAATGCTCTTCTCTGACCTTCTCAGGCATTGTGTCACACAGGTGCACTTGTGTCCATGAGGGCAGTGCAGTCATACACATAAAAAATAAATAAAATTTAAAAGTACTTAGCTGTTGTGGTAAGTTTTGCACAAGTCTCTTTTGGGTATGTAAATAGTCATTTCTCTTGAACATATAACGGGGTGTGAAATTGTCAAATCCCAGGAAAAGTCTTTTGTCAGACAGGTACAGATGTATCTATGTACCGTGCAAATATATATATATATATACATATATATATATATATTTGTATTTTTATATAATTGCTTATATATTAAGTCTTTGGTTTTACCTCTAAAGAGAATAAATTATCAACTGAAATGTGCTAACCAAGAGAACTGGCAATAGTTTGTAATATTTGGGGTCTTTGGGATCTCAATGTACAAACATGAATCCCTGGAATAATATAAATATGTTTATATATTATATATGTAAAGTGTAGTATATAGTACTTTATATTTAATATCATATAAGGAAAGCATATTTTACCACAGTCTGTGGCTTGTCATTTTACTTTTAGCTATTTATTTTCATACACAAAATATTTTAATTTTGATGAAGTTTAATCTACTTTTTTTGTGGTCTTTTCGAGACAGGGTCTCCCTGTAGCCCCAGCTGTCCTGGAACTCACTCTGTAGACCAGGCTGGCCTTGAACTCACAAAGATCCACCTGCTTCTGCCTCCTGAGTGCTAGGATTAAAGGCCTGCGCCACCACACCCAGCAGTTTAATCTACTTTTAACAATATCTGCTATGTGCTCAGCAGTATTTGTTTTGTTGTATTCTTCCTAAAATTTAAAATTTATTTATTTATTATTTAATGTGTATGAGTGTATTGCCTGAATGTAGGTAAGTAGACCCATGATTTGCAATACATATGGAGGCCAGAAGAGGGCATCAGATTCCCTGTAACTGGAATTAAGGATGGTTGTTAGCTGCCATGTGGGTGCTGGGAATTGAATGTGGGTCCTCTGGAAGAGCAGCCAGTGCTCTTAACTGCTGAGTGATATCTTGAGCCCCTTTTAAAACTTTAGACATGTAAACTTCACGTTTGAATGTTGGATTTATCTTGAATAGCACCTCTGGTTCTCCTCTCCCACAGGGGATGTGGGAGGATGACCTCTTCGCCATTGCAGTCAGGCCAGATGTTACCAAGCCTTTGATTCCTGACTTAGGATGTAGGGGGTTGAGAAAGTACCTGAGGTACTGAGGGGCATGTTCTAGGCACTGCAGTTTTATGCTAGCCAGAACGTTGGTGCATGCCTGCAAGTCCATCATCACTTGAGTGGCTGAGGTAGAAAGATCATGAGTCTGAGGCCAGCCTGAGCTACAAGCGTACGCCCTGTCTCAAAGACAAAACAAATATAAAAATCCAATAAAGCAGTCTGCTGTGTCACACACCAGCAGCAACCTCACATATTTTATGCTTTCCACATTTTTTGGTTGCATCAAGAGACCTGGTCACTATCGCCTCGGTTTGTGCATACTTTGATGTTCACACAGTGAAAAATTGCTGAGCAACATATCACTCAGAACATACTCCTGTTGTTAAGTAACATGTGACTCTCCTAAATACGTACTGCAGAGCAGGAGTCCCTTGAGTCACAAATGCTTCTTACAGGTGAGGTTCAAGGACACCGATTTTCATGAGAGTCTTGCTGCTGTTCTGTATACAAAACCTAGAATGCGAGGTGTGTGTGTGTGTGTGTGTGTGTGTGTGTGTGCGTGTGTGTGTGTTTGCTGGCTCTTCCAGATGAGTGGTCCTCATGACACAAAGTATTACAATTATTGGCATCTTGTTAAGTTGATTATTAATGCCATGAATATTATATTCTTAACCCCAAACTAGGGCTTTTCACGATCTTACTGAGCAAGTTTTATTATTCAGTCTAGAGGCAAATTGTCATTTAAAAGCTTGATGATACAAGAGAACACAGTGCATATGTGTTTGTTTTGCAGATGGAACAAATGTGGAGAAGGATCTGTTAGTGCTGCTTTGAGATACTGAGCTTCCAGTGACCGAAATTCCTCTTCTTCGTACACAACTGGGCGTGGCGGCGCACACCTTTAATCCCAGCACTCAGGAGGCAGAGCCAGAGGCAGGCGGATCTCTGTGAGTTCAAGGCCACCCTGGTCTACCTAGCGAGCTCCAGGTCAGCTGGGACTAAAGGGAGACCCTGTCTCAAAAAGACCAAAAAAATGTGATATATTTAAAACACAAATAGTAAGAAAAAAATGTGATATAAGTGAAAAATTATACAATTACACGCATATTAAATATAATTATATTTAATAATTATATTTAATAATAAAAACTGGAAATTCTCTAAACTATTGAGACCATTTAAAGGATGGACTTGTAATTTTTTTCCTTTAAACCAACATTAAAAAGGAGAACATGGTATCTTTTGAATTAAAAAAAAACCCAAATATATCCAGGCGTGGTGGCACATGCCGGTACTCCCAGCACTTGTGAGGCAGAGGCAGGCAGATCTCTGTGAGTTCAAGGCCAGCCTGGTCTACATAGTGAGTTCCAGGACAGCTGTGGCTACAGAGAAACCCTGTCTCAAAAAGACAACCCCCCCCAAATATAACTTATTTTTATTTTATCCATATGTTTCCTCTGAGAAAGATACATACAGTTAGCTTTTTTAGATACACAGCATTTCACATGGGTTATTTAATCTATTTGAGGAATTAAAATATTTTCAGTCTTGGTTTATGCAAAACCACAGACATAGGTTTAGACACGTTCTTTTCCATGAAATGTCTATTATAACCAATGGCTATATATCTACAATGCTAAAGGAAGGAACCACATTTTATTTGGAGATTAGCAAGAAAGCTTTATGGGCTTCCAGAATCCCACAAGCCAGCTTAAAGGAGAAGAAGCAATCAACAGACTACAGATGCATAGCAGAGAACTTTAGGATCTGGAAGCCTTCTGGACCTGAGCTTCTGGACCGGATGTCCCTGCTTGAGGTCCTGTCTCCTTTCTTGAGCACTAAGGGCTTCTATTCCCCTCCACCATTCTTGATATTCATGCACAGCAATTTTCAACTGTGCAAATCACGTAGGCTGAACATGGCTCACATGTGCTGCTTGATGCAGATGCTGTAGAACATGGGTTGCAGGGAAGCCTGGGGAAATCAGTTTAAAATAAGATTACGAAGGGGATTTTGGTAAAAGGCCATCTCAGAAATACCAAAATTTGTTAAAAAAAAGTTGTACTTGGTAGAAGGCTTTGCAGAACAGACTTTGTCTTTAGTCTGCTACATCTTTGGTCCCAGAATAGCTGTTATTTCTCTCACAACAGCAGTGACGGTGACACACAATTGTTTCTTTATTTTGCTGAATGTCATAGCATTCAAGTTCCTGATTTCCATTTAGTGGAAGACACAGACCTCCAGCAGGAAGAGTTATCCATGAAAATGACTATGCTTCAGAAGACTGGAAGGTTTTAGGACACTTCACTATTGTGGATTTCTCTTAGTTGCTCCACTTAAAAGTTTTTACTATTATTTATTTTCTCTCTGTCTTGGTCTCTCTCTCTCTCCCCCCATATATGTGTGTATATGTGGAGATCAGAGGACAACTTAGGGTAACACTTCTCTCCATCCACTGGGTGGGTTTCAGGGTCTGAACCCCAGGTCATTAGTCTTGGCAGCAAGCTCCTTGCATGCTGAGCCATCTTGCCTGACCTTTTCTTCACTTTTTAAAAATCAAGAACCCTTGATATATTAGGGGCATTGACCTTGGTTAGACCTTGAGGAAACAGGAATCTCCTTTGGGCCTCCTGGGACTGTATGACCACTGTGGACTGACCTGCTGTCCTCTCTCTCCAGCAGGCCCCGGTACGTGCTGATCTCACACTCCAGCTGGGCCTTGGTGTCCAACAGCACCTCGTACTCCTGGTTCTGCCGCTCCAGGTCACAGCGGATCTCCTCCAGCTGGTGCTCCACGCCGTCGATCAGGCACTGCATCTGGGCCAGCTGCGTGCTGTACTGGGCCTCAGTCTCTGCCGCTGTGCACTCCAGAGATTCTGTCTGGAGGAGGAAGACCTTGTGAGAAGGACCCAGTAGCAGACCTTTGCTGTTCCCCTTTCTGGAGGGAACAGTTTTATTCTACAGACAGTGGTTAGGGCAGAGTCCCCATGTCGTGCGGAAGGGGGGTTGGGAGGATGAAGTGAGTGAACATATGGCCCAGTGCACAGACAAATTTTAAGGGCTGTAGATGTGTCAGCTATTACCTCCACCACTGCGACTACTGTCACCTAGGACCTATTTATGTAGCTTAAGGAGGATGGACAGCATTCAGGAGGAAAATCAGAGTTCGAACACCTGTCAGGGAGGATCGGTAAGTGTTGTTAGAAGATCTGGAGTCACAACGCTTGGATTCAGGGCTTAGAACGTAGAACCCCCTTCAATTCCTTCCTCAGGTTTCCTCATCTGTGAAATAAGGTGAGTGGAGGCATCTACCGCAGAGTGTATTGAGCCTAGACGATCACTCAACTGCTTCCCTCGATCCCGACGTAACATGCACCATGATGCCTGGTAGGACCTAGTGCTTGTGGCTTTCCCAAGCTTGTGGCTTTTCTTGTTGTTTGTGTAGGAAGGTGTACAGTGATGTCAGTTGTAGGGTGAAAACTTGAGAAAGTATATTTTTTGTTTGAGACATGATGATGTGTCTGGAAAACGAGCCACGATTAAAAAGGAAGGAAAATCCATTGTCACATTCCAGTGCCTTTGGCTCAGCAGTTCCCGTCTCCACACGCTCTGAGGCCTTGGTCTCGTCTCTGCAGGGTGCTATGGGATCAGGCTCGGGACCAGTCTCATCCTGGTGGACCTTGCAAGCTGTTGATCCCTTGCTCTGCTTCTGATATGGGATAATCATGTACTTGAAGAAAAGCAGAGAAATGTCATCCTGGCCAATCAGAGGCTCAGACCTGATGCACATCTGCGAGTGTCTCCTTAGACTCCTGCTAAAGGGCAGAGCATCTCTCTGTTTGTTTCTGGCAAAGGTGACCCCTGTGTTTGTTTTTACGCACCAGGCTTTGCTGCGCCTGGAGCTCGATTTCCAGAGTGTTGGCCGTGCGCTTCAGCTCCAGCATCTCCATCTGGCAGTCCTGCAGCTGCTCAGCGCTGGACAGCTGCTGCTGACTCAGCTCTTCCGTCTGAAACACAGGTCCCATTAGAGAACTCAGGCAGGGCACCCTCCTGGAAGCCAGCCCTTTCCCCGTGGGCGCTGACCTGAGCGGCGAACCACTCCTCTGCGTCCCTGCGGTTGTTGGCCAGCACTGTTTCGTACTGACATCGCATCTCATCGAGGACCTTGTTGAGGTCCACAGTGGGGGCCGTGTCCAGCTCCACACTCAGGCGATCTCCAAGCTGCTCACGAAGCAAATTGACTTCCTGATAATGGAAATGAGTAAACATGTCAGTGTTCTCCATGGGGAGAAAGGTCAATGTGATAAAAATAACATCCCAGTTTGATTTGGGCACAGTGGGTGAAAGTCTAGGATTTTGGTTCAGATTCTCCTGGTTAAATCTCTTTTCATTACTTCTTGTAAAAATATTTTATTATTTTTATTTTATATGTATGAGTGTTTTGCTTGCATGTATGTAAGGGCATAATGTATGTACAATGCCCCACAGAGGCCAGAAGAAGGTGTCAGATCCTCTGGAACTGGAGTTATGGATGGTTGTTAGCTACCATGTGGGTGCTGAGAATCGAACCCAAGTCCTCTGGAAGAACAGCAAGTGTTCTTAACCACTGAGCCATCTCTCCAGGCCTACTTCCTGCACATACGCTTGTGTGTGTGTGTGTGTGTGTGTGTGTGTGCACATGCGTGCATGCAGTTAGCCACCTAATGTAGGAGCTGGGAACTCAACCTGGATCTTCTGGATTTTAACAGCAACTGCTCTTAAGCACTGGGTCAGCTTTTCGGCCCCTCTTTTGTTGATTCTAAGTGTCTCAGTTTATTTATCTGCAAAATGGGCATTCATTGCACCTTTTCCAGAGGGTTATTGTGAGATAGAGAAGAGTTGTTACACATCTAATAAACATAATGATCGGTGACCATTCTCATCAAAATATTCAAACTGTAAACACACTCTGTTATAGTACTCAGCTTTTCATTCTCTAACTTCTTAAGAGTTTATGATTTTAAAAAGCTTATAAATGTGCAGTATTTTAAAATATGGCTCCAGAAAAATAAATAAATAAAATATGGCTCCAGATCATGGAATGAACCTTTAGCCCCTTTTGGAAGGGACTCCACAGTGTGCTGATTGCCTCAGTTTTCGTCTTGTATAGTAAAGTGTGTGTGGGGGGGAGGGCATAAAGTCACCAAAGAAAAACCATGCTTGGAGTTACTCCTCCACAGAAGTAGTGGCAGGGGAGGGAGGGCGACCTTCCATACTGCCCACAGGTCATGTTACATATATGATATATAATGTTTATCACATCCACCTTTTGAGACACTGGGATGATCAGGCCTCTTAGGAAGAAGGCCTGCAGTCTCACTGCAGCACAAGCAGCCTCTGCCCAGGTGCGGGTGCACACATGAAGTCTCTCGGTAGAATAGACCGTCTTACAGTCCTTGGGCACAGGCGGCCCCTTTGCATACCTCTTCGTGGCTTTTCTTGAGGCAGAGGAGATCATCCTTCAGTGACTCCACATGGGCCTCCAGGTCAGATTTGCACATGGTAAGTTCACCCAGAATCCCACGGAGGCCACTGATATCTGTCTCCACCAGCTGGTGAAAGGATAGTTCACTTTCATACCTTTCAGAGAGAGAGAGAGAGAGAGAGAGAGAGAGAGAGAGAGAGAGAGAGAGAGAGAGAGAAAGGAGAGATTACTTTTCTAGACATTGAACAAAGTCCTGGAGTTCAAGGGGGACAGAAGGGCTCCAGAGAAATCTCCCTTACATCCCAAATTAAAATGTAAGCAGTCTCAGCTTAAAGAATATTATAGAGGTGGCAGATGCCTTTAACTTCAGCTCTGGAAAGGCAGAAGCAGGTGGATATCTGTGAGATTGAGGCCAGCCTGGTCTACATAGCAAGCTCCAGGACAGCTGAGGCTACAGGGAGACCTTATCTCAATGAACAAACAAACAAACAAACAACAACAAAAATTATTATGAATATTTGTTTTGTTCCTCTCTCTCAAAGCCATAAATTGTTTATAAGTTAAAATTAAACTTTAGCATGGAAATTTTATTGCTATACAGAATGCTTTAAAAGATGAAATTCCATGAAACTTACTTTGACCTGAAGTCATCGGCAGCCAGTTTGCAGTTGTCCAGTTGAACAGCGAGTCTGGAGTTCTCTGCCTTTGTGCACAAGATCTAGGAGGTAAATTACTGTATAAACAACTCTTCGAAAGAAACCTACATGTGTATTTCAACAGTTATTGCATTCGTTATCTTATAAAAGTCTTTGTAAATCAGCATAAAATGGATTTCAACCTGGTTTTCTTATTAATTGTATCACTTCACAAAGCAAATATAATGCAGTGATTTAAAATTATAAATAAAATACAAAACAAAATGTTTCCCTTTTTAAGGGACCTAAGGTACTTTTTTAATAATCCTTGGTAGTTAAACATTGTTAAAGTTTTCTCAACTAG
Organism: Rhizomys pruinosus; assembly: GCA_009823505.1. Classification (NCBI taxonomy): domain Eukaryota; kingdom Metazoa; phylum Chordata; class Mammalia; order Rodentia; family Spalacidae; genus Rhizomys; species Rhizomys pruinosus. The sequence continues at coordinate 1,190,473 of VZQC01001497.1, read as the reverse complement.
TAGCTTGTTCTAGGATTGTACCCTCATCTTTGATTGTAGAAATTTAGCAATAAAGAAGGCACTTAATCCCAGCACTTGGGAGGCAGAGGCAGGCAGATCTCTGTGAGTTCAAGGCCAGCCTGGTCTACATAGCGAGTTCCAGGACAGCATGGGGCTACAGTGAGACCCTGTCTCAAAAAGAGAGAGAGAAAAAAAAGGTCATGCATCTGGGGAGAGGGTTCCACAGCAGACTGCTTGAAGCTATGCAAGCATAATGGCCTGGGTTTGATCCCACAGAAGCAATAGGCAAAATCCTTGTAAGGGTAACCCGGGCCTGTGATCCCAGCCCTAGGCAGGGAGCAACAGGAAGCTCCCTGGGGATCCCTGGCAAACAGTTTATCCAAACCAGTGAGCTCTGGGTTCAGTGAGAGACCATGTCAAAATACAAGGTGGATAAGACTCAGATGCTGACCTCAGGCATGTGCACACACCACCTCCAAACATGCATGCACACATCTACACACACAAAGAAAATGACTCCTAGGTGACATTTAAGGTGATATTCAATATGCTTGAAAAAAGAATATGCAGTGTTACAAACAGAAGTGATTTTAGATAGAATACAGTTTTTCCCATTCAGTCGATGACAATACCTACAGAGAGGTGGGAATTTCTAGTCACTCAATTATCAGCACTGAGACTGCCCGAGATTTCCTGACTTGTCATCCAGTGCCCTCTCTTTTGACAGCATATTCCCTCTTGGGATTCCCCTTTGCTTTGTTCTACTTCCATAAAGTCACCTTTTGCTGGAGTTCTTCAATGGTGTCAAAGTAACACTGGTAATCAGGACACATCAGCGGGGCGTCCGGCTCACAGTGCCCTCGGATCCTGCATTCCAGCTCCGCGTTGGTCTCCTCCAGGCTGCGCACCCTCTCCAGGTAGCTGGCCAGTCTGTCGTTCAGGAACTGCATGGTCTCCTTCTCGTTGCTGTTGAACGCCCTTTCCTCACACCATGCACAGTTCTCTGCCACGCAGGGCCTGTTACACCCACCAGCAAAGTAGTATGGCTTGACACAACCGACCTGCAGGTGACACCTGGATACGAAGCTCGGTGTCTGACTTCGGGATGTGGTACAAGTGCTGGGGAGACGAGTTGTGTCTGTCTGGCAGGGTGAAGCAGAAGTACAACCTGCAGCTCCGGCACAGCGCTCAGCAGAACCACTGGAAGTCATCCTTGGAGAAGCAATGAGCAGAGCCGGGGTGCAGTACTCTGAAAGTGTTGACTCCAAACCCCTCCTTCCCTCCAGTGACTTTTATATCACCTGTCAAATGGCTATTTACAGACTGCACTGGATGCTTCCTTTAGCACTTGTTGGTTCCAGTTTTCATACAAACATCTCATTAGGGTTGTTTATTTACTGAGGAAGTTTTATGCCTCATAAAAGGGGGATAACTTCAGGTTTCTAAATCAGGACGTACGCCATTTCTATGTAGCTAAAACACCTCAGAAAACGGCCATAGAAACAATGTCTTTTTGAAAGAATAAGAAACAAAGGAGAAAATGTGGTCAATCAGTAGTTATAGATACAACACATTAAATAAGGAAATAGTACTTCCACAGATTTTGATTCTGAATATTGACTGCTCTGAATATTGGTTTACTTTAAAAACCAATATTAAGGCTCATTAAATTATATGTGTCTTTTTGTGCTACCAATCATCCTGAAAATGGTTGCTCTTATTAGTGATCTTGCAGTGCTTTTTGTGAACCTAAGGCAGGTACTTACTTACATGGTAAAGGAACAAGGTATATATTGGGTTTAAAGCCTCTCTCTCTCTCTCTCTCTGACCATGCCCAACGTTGCTTAGCTTCCAAGAGCAGATGAGATTAGGTGCATTCAGAAAGGCATGGTACACATAAAACTTTCCTTCTTTATATTTCTTATATTTCACTTATAGGTGCATTAATTAATTAATTAATATCTATAATTTTTGGTGTATTTGAGACAGGGTCTACCTGCAGCCCCAGCTGGCCTGGTATTACCATGTAGCACAGGCTGGCCTCCATCTCAGAGCTCTGCCTGCTTCTACCTAGTTCTGGGACTAAAGGTGTGTCCCACTATGAAGAGCTTGCATTATATTGTTTAAGAAAACATTTATTTTGCTGCTGGGGATCAAGTTTAGGGTATTGTTCATGCTACATACCTACTGTGCCACTGAACTGCAACTTTGCCTGTATTTCTTTTTTTAATTAATTAATTTATTTTTATTATATTTTAAGGGATTCACAATATAAGAGCACAGTTGTTTTCAGATCACATTGACATTGCTCAGTTTGCCATACAATTAGGTAATTGGTGTTAGCATCCACAGATGAGGGATACCATTCGTTGTTTGTTTTTCTGGGACTGTGTTACTTCACTCAGCATGGTATCTTCTAGCTCCAGCCATTTACCTGCAAAGCTCATGATGTCATCTTTCCTTACCACTGCATAGAACTCCATTGTGTAGATGTACCACATTTTCTCTATCCACTTGTCAGTTGCGGGGCATTTGGGTTGGTTCCAGCTCCTTGCTATTGTGAAGAGAGCTACAATAAACATGGCTATGCATGTATCTCTGTGGTAGGATGAGTCTTGTGGGTACATGCCCAGGAGTGGTATGGCTGGGTCAGGTGGCAAGTTCATTTCAAGTCTTCCAAGGGTTCTCCACACTTCTTTCTATAGTGGTTGTACGAGTTTACATTCCCACCAGCAGTGGATGAATGTTCCTCTTTCCCCACAACCTCTCCAGCACTTGGTATCATTTGTTTTCTTGATCCTAGCCAGTCTTATTGGAGTAAGATGATATCTTAAAGTGGTTTTGATTTGCATTTCCTTAATGATTAGTGATGTTGAACACTTCTTAAGATGTTTCTTGGCCATCTTTAATTCCTCACTTGTGAAGTCTCTGTTCAGTTCTTTGCTCCATCTATTGAGTGGGTCATTTGTTTTCTTTCTTCTTTGATTTTTGAGTAGTTTATATATTCTGGAAATCAATGCTTTGTCAGATGTATCTGCAGTGAAGGTTTCCTCCCACTCTGTGGGATTTCTCTTCACTTCCTTGATTGTTTCTTTTGATGTACAGAAGCTTTTGAGTTTAATGAGGTCCCATTTGTCAATTGTCGACCTTAATTCTTGTGCAGCTGCTGTCTGATTTAGGAAGTCTTTTCCTACGCCTATGTCTTGTAGTCTGCTGCCAACTTTTTCTTCTATCACCTTCAGAGTTTGGGGTTTCACGTTGAGGTCTTTAATCCATCTGGAGTTGACTTTTGTACAGGGCGAGAGGTAGGGGTTTAATTTCATTCTTCTACAAGTGGTGATCCAGTTTTGCCAACACCACTTGCTGAAGATGCTGTCTTTTCTCCATTGTGGTTTCTTGGCCCCCTTGTCAAATATGATTAGATGGGCTTTTTGGGAAATTGTATTGTGTCTTCAAGTTTGATCTCGGTTTTTGTTCCATTGGGTCAAAACCAGTCTGTTTTGTGGCCCTTTTACCAAAGTGTTTTGTTTTGTTTTTATGTATGACTATAGCCCTGTAATTTGAAGTATAGTTTTGAAAGTTCTTGTATAGAGGGATCCCCTCTGCATTGCTCTTTCACTCAGGTTGTTTTGTGTATTCAGGGTGTCTTTTGTTTTTTCAAATGAAAATTAAATGTCTTTTTTGGTTTTCCAAAGCCTGTTAAGAAACTCTTGGGATTTTGATTGGGGATTCAATTAAATCTATGCCAGCGTTTGGGTAGAATAGAAGTAGTTTAGAATATTAAATGGACATTTTACTCTAATCAATTTTCCAATCCCATTTTGGCGCATGGGGATGTTTTCCATCTTCTGGATGTCTACTTCAATTTCTTTCTTTAAGGGGTTTAAAATTTTTGTTTTGTAAGAGATCTTTGGCTTGTCTTTTCAATGAGAGGTAGAAATATTAAATCCATGAGGGCTTTGATTTAGAAATCACTGATTCTCTGACAAACCCTCATTACTACTTAAAACAGTCGCAGAGAGAGGCAGCACAAGATAAGTCTTTTCTTCTTGTTGAACTGGGAGTTCTCTTGTCTTATTTACTTATTTATGAAGGTCTCACCTTCATGAACATTAAAAATATTGGAAAAACCTAAGCGTTGAAATCTGTAAAATCTAGTCCCAAACCTTTGAGTTTCCATGGGATTAAAATACAATCTTTGGTTCAGAACTAGATGGAGATGGATTTGAGTTTATTCTAGGATTTCACTTCTATAATAAAGCATACTTGATTTCACCTGCTTGATTTAATTGTGATTTTTATTTTTGTTTTTCAGGCGAAGTACACAGTCATTGGAAGAGAATCGTGAGGTGAAGCAGGAGGAGAAGATGAGAGAGGAGGGAGTAGAGGACATATGGCATGTGTTTGCCCATTGGGAGACCAGAAAAAGGCTGTTCTCGGACTCTCTCTCTCTCTCTTCATAATATAAAATCATATATTAATATATATTATATATATATATATATCTTTTGAGGGACAGGGGGTTCTCCCTATAGAGCTCAGCTGTCCTGGCAACCCATTATGTAGAACAGGGCTGGCCTTGAACTCACAGAACGAATCCCACCTGCCTCCTTGAGTCTTGGGATTAAGGGCATGTTGCCCACTACGTCTGGGGGCTTGACAATTATATTTATTTATTCATTTATTTATTATTTTTTAGTTGTGTCTGAGTGTACTGTTTCTGCATGTAGGTTGGTGCATCTGTGTTGTGCAATGCCCGGAGGGGGGGGAGAGAGGTCAGAAGAGAGGGCTTCAAGGATTACCCCGTAACTGGAGTTTAAAATGCGCGGTTTCTGGCCGGCCATGTGGGTGCGGAATCGAACCTGGGGTTTCCTCTGCAAAGAGCAGTCAAGGTGCTCTTAACCGCTTGAGCCATTCTCTCCAGCCCCCCACAATAGATATTTACTTGAATTTTTGTGCATTTCTATAGTTACATCTTAAATCCTATTTAGATCCTTCCCCCTATCTGCACCTACTACTCCATATCCCCCTCCCCACGGGGATTTTCATGCATTCTGTCATTTATGTAAGGCGGGGGGTAGGGAATCAAGTTTTTTTTCATGTTAATTTTTTTTTTTTTTTTTTTGGACTTTTTTGAGACCAGGGTCTCCCTGTAAACTTATGGGCTTGGTTCCCTGAAAAAATCAATCTTTGTAGCCCAGGGGGTGGTCCCTCGGACTCACAGAGACCGCGTGCCTCTGCTCCAAAGTGCCAGGATAATAAAGGCTTGTGCGGCCCCCACCCCACGCCTTGGCCATTTATTTATTTCTGTATGTGTATGAATGTACTGTCTGCATGCAAGTCTGTGCACCCGTGTCGTGCAATGCCGCGGAGGTCAGAAGAGGGTGTCGGATTCCCCTGGACCTAGAGTTCTCCTGGAATTGGAGTTTCAGACGGTTCTCGGCCGCCATGTGGGTGCTGGGGATTGAACCCGGGTCCTCTGTAAGAGCGGTCGGCGCTCTTAACCGCTAAGCCATCTCTCCAGCCCCTCATGTTAATTTTTGAGATGAGGTCTCTCACTGAACCTGGAGCTCCCTTATTTGACTGGCTGGCCAGTGAGCTCCAGGGATCTTCCTGTCTCTGCCTCCCCAACAATGGGAGAATAGGTGTGCTACTGTGTCAAGATTTATGAGCTGGGACCTGAACTCACGTCTTTATGCCCATGCAGCAAGCACTTTACTGATTAAGCTATGTTCCCAGCCCACTCAAGATTCTTTATAAGGGGCGGGACCATTAATATTTTAAAGTGAAAATTTTTATTATCCTGTATTAGTCACTTTTCTGTTGCTGTGATAAACCACCATGATCAAGGGAATTTATAAAAGGAAGAGTTTATTTGAGCTTACGATTGCTGGTTCCAGGGAATTAGAGTCCATTGTGGTGGGGAGGCATGGTGGCAGGAGCTGGAGCAGAAGGCTGAGGTTCACATCTTCCGGTGAGCACAGGAAGCAGAGACAGAGAGAGCAACTGGAGACTGCAAGGCCTGTTGAACTCTCTAAGCCTGCCCCCAGTGATGTACTTCCTCCAGCATGGTCACACCTTCTAAGACTCCCAAAACAGCGCCACCAACTGGGGACAAAATGTCTGAATACTTGAAGCCTATGAGGGACACTCTCATTTAAATCAGCACAGATCCCAAATAAAGTTAATCTTTTTCTTTCTGAGCGGTATTTCAGGTATTTCCTAAATAGCTGCAGATGAAAGTAAAATAATGAAAATCAGAAGCTTATATAAGTAGATTAGGATAATCTCCTAGGGTTTGTTATTTGTAAGTTATTTTGATGCTTGTGCTGAACTCTTGGAAGGGCTCATGGAAGGTTCATATGTGATAACATTAAGATTGGTCATAGTTGGGGCTGGAGAGATGGCTCAGTGGTTGAGAGTGCAGACTGCTCTTTCAGAGGACCCGGGTTTGAGTCCCAGCACCCACATGACATGACAGATAAGAACTGTCTTTAACTCCAGTTCCAGGGGAATCCAACGCCCTCTTCTGACCTCTGCGGCATTGGACGACATGGGTGCACCAACCTACATGCAGACAGTACATTCTCATTTACAACTTTAAAAAAAAAAGAAAAAAAAGAGCAGGCGGTGGGTGGTCATGCCTTTTAATCCTGACTTGGGAGGGCAGAGGCAGGTGGAGTCTCTCTTGCAAAGTTTCAAGGCCTCCTGGTCCTACAAAGTGAGCTCCAGGCCAGCAGAGACTAAGGGACCCTGTCTCAAAAAACAAAAAAAAAAAAAAAAAAAAAGAAAAGAAAAGAAAGATTGGTCATAGTCAACTTTCCAATAAGGACTGAAGACTCATGCTCCCCAAGAATCCTCCAAACCTTTCAGTGCCAAATGGGGACTGCTGAGGCATCCAGCTTGTGGACTGAGCAAACTACTGGATTCTCAGCCTCTATTCTCAAATTATAAGAACTGCCATCTGTTTTTGGACTACCCAGGCTGTATCATGGAGACCAGTACAGGAGGATCAAGACAGGATGTGGTGCTTACTGGATCTCATTTGGTGACCATGGGAAGGAAAGACCCCAGTGTGGAGCACAAGGGCAGGACTGATGGTTGCTTGGGCTTGCCAAGGAGGAACCTTTGAGCACTTCCTTAAGGAAAACATGACATCTTTCAGGCTAATTAAAAAAATGAAATCATAAGCTGAGGTTGCTAAAACCTAAGATGTCATAATCTTGATATATGTGTGGCATGCATATATGCATATTTTGGAGTGATACATATTGGAAGGAACAACAACAAAAAAGACTGGGTCAAAGAACTGACTGAAATGGTGAACTTCTACCCGAAACAGTAAACTTCTGCATCGAAAATTTTAAAAGAGACTGAGAAAAAGATGAAAAACATGTTTGGCAGAATGCGTGAGCTCTGGTGGGGTGGGGGTGGGGGGCAAGGAAGGGGAATGGGTGTAGATTTGATTGGAAATTTTGTATGAAATGCACAAAGCTTCAATAAAAAAATTGGCTTTGAAAAAAAAAATTGGTCATAGTCTTCAATTGCATCAATTGTCTTGAGAACAGGTCAGTGTGCACCTGGTTGCTTAGAAACTAACTCATTCTGCATGGCTTCTGTATTTAATGCTTGGCTTGCTTTTAGAGAATAGGATTTGTTAGAGGGGCTCACCATCCCTAAGCTTGGGAATTTAAACTTTTCACTTCTGGATATGGTTTTTCCTATATAAACATCTCCCAGCTGTGACTTGTGATTACGCACCTTAGACAGGGGCCTGGTGTGTAGTTGTCAGCTGAATAAAGACTTTGTAGTGGCCTTACTTCATGTCTGGGTGGTCTTGTCTGGTGAAATTACCCTATTACACATACTGCTTTGTGAAGGATGTGAGTCTGAGGATCCTCAACATATTAAAAAAGACAAATCTTGGGAATAAAATCACATTTATACAATAAACTAATGAGTCAAAAGAGAAATATCTTTGAGGAGAAACTGTACTCTCTATGTGCTATCATAGATCCAGTTAATTTAAATGTAATCCATTGGATGAACATTGTGTTATTTCTGGCTTGATCCTGTTTTTTTTCAGTGTGTATTTTTAATTGAATTTTTGTGGATGTCATACAATAGATCTTAATCATATTCAGACCCTCTCCCCTATCTGTACCCCATGGCCCACCCACAGGATTTCATGCATTCTCTCATATATGCTAAGGCATATGTAACATTTGTGGTCAAGTTAGTGTCCCTAAATGTCTCTCGTTGCGTTTATTGAAGTCCAACTCTCCCTCACCCAGAAGTGATCAGCTGCCAATAGTTCCTTGGCTGAAGCTGGGTGTCATTTCCCCAGTTCTCTGCTGTTCTTTTATCTGATTAAGTTTGCATGTGTCTTGTGCATGACGACACCATTGCTGTAGGGTCACTACTGTTTGAAATAAAGGCTTCTAGAACCTCTGAACAAAATTTGTTTGATAGATATATATATATATATCTATATATATATATATCTATATATTTCTCTTCTTTGTGGTCAATACCTAATAGAGGTATAGCTGAGCAGTGAATAGGTACACATTTTTTTTCTGAGAAACTGCCAGGAGTTGGAGAGATGGCTCAGTAATTAAGAGTGCTTCTGGGCTGGAGAGATGTCCTAGCGCAGGGCAGCTGAGAACCATCTGAAACTCCAATTCCAGGAGAACTCCAGTTCCAGGGGAATTCGAGACCATCTTCTGACCTCCGCGGCATTGCACGACACGGGTGCACAAACCTGCATGGGGACAGTACATTCATACACATACAGAAATAAATAAAATTAAAAAAATTAAAAAAGGTTGTTCAGCCAGCAATACCACCAAGAAGAAAAAGATACTATGTATATATAAAAAAAGAGTGCTTTTGCTCTCCCAGAGGATCTGAGTTCAGTGTCCAGCACCCAGGCCGGGTGGCTCTCAACTGCTTATAACTCCAGCTTCAGGGGATCAGACATCCTCTTCTCACCTCTGTAGGTACCTGTTCACATGTGACATGCAGATACTCACACACACACACACACACATGCACGCACGCACGCACGCACACACGCACACGCACACACACAAAATGAAAATGAACCTACCGGATCTGTCCCCCAAAAGGACTTTCAGTTTTTCATCGCTATAACCAAATGCTTCTGCTAAACATCTTAAAAGGATGAAAGAGTTACTTTAGCTCATGATTTCAGGGAGTTCAGTGCACTATCTGTCAGTTCAGTGCAGTTCTATCTCTGTGAACCTGACATAGGGCAGAACATCATGGCAGAAAGGAAAGAAAAGGGAAAAGCTGCTCCCCTCACGGTGAGAGGGAGAACCAGGGTCACAGTATTTTTGTCAAGGGCACACCACCAGGGACCCAACACCTCCTAAAGTTTCTGCTGGCTCCCAATATTGCCATCAACTGGGGACCACATCTTCAACATGAAAATCTTATTTATTATTTATTTATTTACAATTTATGTGTAGGAGTGTTTTGCCTACATGTATGTAAATGCACCATGTGCATGAGTTGCCTGTGGAGGTCAGAAGAGGGCACCAGATTTCTTGGAATTGGAGTCAACAGATGATTGTTAGTCACCATGTTTTTGCTGGGAACTGAACCTGGATTCTTTGCTCCTAACTACTGAGCAATGTCTCTAGCCCCCAGCATACACATCTTTAAAGGACATTTATCATTAAATCATAATGGGAGTTATGGCATCATCAGTAATGGATGAGCTGTTTATTCAATCCATGTTTTCTCCAACATTTGGTCTTGCCAGATATTGTGATTTCAAACATTTTACTCTTTGTAAAGTGTTGAGGTTTGGTTCACATTTCCTTACTTTATGTGCTTGGGTGTTTTGCCTAGATGTATGTAAGTGATCTGTGTGCATGCGGTGCCCATGGGGTCACGAGAGGGTGTCAGATCACCTGGAACTGGGACTGTAACAGTTGTGAGGCTCTAGCGGGTGCTGGGAATCAAGCCTGGGTCCTCTGCAAGAACAGCCAGTTCTCCTAACTGCTGAGCCATGCCTCCAGCCCCTCATGTGTTTCCTTTGCCCGTGTGTCTATTGAAAGACATCTAGGATGGTTCTATTTCCTGGATATTGTGAATGGTACAGCAATAAATGTATTAAACCAACTTTGAGCAGACAAGAGAGAGGAAATCTACCTTCAGGCATGCCTACTAGACCTGCTTACATGCCAGGCCACTTAATTCTTTTTAGAATACTAAGAACATCACAAGTAAGAAGAAATATTGCTGTATTGCCACTATTTTTTTTTTAATTACACACACACACACACACACACTCAGCTGGGCACTGTTGTGCATGCCTTTAATCCCAGCACTTAGGGGGCAGAGGCAGGTGGATCACTGTGAGCTCAAGGTCAGCTTGGTTTATATAGTGAGTTCCAGGCCAGAGAGACCCTGTCTCAAAAATGACCATATGATATATATATATTTATATATATATATCTATTCTATATATATATATTACGTGCCTACAAAGACTGAAAGAGGCCACAGAATCCCCTGGATAACTGTTGTACAGAAGTTGTGAGCCCCCTGACCTGGGTGCTAGGAACCAACTCAGGACCTCTGTAACGGAGCAGCAGGCCCTCATAACTGTGCACCCTCTCTCAACCCCTTATCTAGTTTAATGTACATATTTTTCTCATTTTTTCTTAAAATGTCAACAATTAGGGTTCAGAAACACATTTAATGGGTTCACAGAGATCAATAAAAGCAATTATAGACATTTGTGCTATGCCACAGACATAAAATTTATTAGGAAGATCATGAAGAAATTCCTTAATCTGCAGAAAGACACCATACAAGACTGGAAACAGAATTCCCAAGCACCCAAAGAAAGGCACACATTAAGATGAAGAAGCCTTGAGACACCCACTAGCCAAACCACACCTGCACACAGCTAAGAGCTGCATTACCAAAGTCTCTTGTTTCTTTTTGTTGTGATGCAGAATGGCTGTTGTCAGCGAGTGTCATCCAGTTCCCGCTTCTAAAGCAGAATGAACCAATTGCAGGCTTTGCTGGGTAAATGTTAAAGCTCCTGTGTTCATTCCTTCAGGGACAGGCATTAGGCAGAAGGGAGCCACATTTTAGCAGCACCTTGGGGTGCAGGGCTCCTCACAGCCAGGCTGGACGTAGGTGGTGAGGTTGAGGGTCAGCAGGTCTGGGGTCGGCTGGCGGGAGTTGAGCAGGAAGCAGGTGGGCACACAGGGCTGAGGAATGTGGCAAGGTGGAGGACTGTTGTCACAGCAGGTGGGCTCCAGCTGCCAAATGGTGTGTGGGCAGGTGCTGGGCAGGCAGACGCCACAGCGGCAGGACTTGTCTGAGGAGCAGATGGTGGTGGCAGGGCTGGTGGGGACACTGCAGCAGCGGGCAACACAGCAGGCCATGGTGATGGAGTCTGCTTGGCTTTAGTCCTCTGGAAAGATGATGTTCCTGAGGTTCAAATGTCTCTTCTTGCTCTGGGGTTCTTATATACCCTCCCCAGCGGGTGTGGATCCAACCAGAAGGCTTCTTTCCTGGTTCTTGTTTATGTTCGTGTTCCCATTATCCTTTAATTGGTCTGACATTTAGATGCCTGTAAAGAGTCTCTATTCTCCTAATTAACTTTTATTTGAGTTCATTGCTAAATCTGAACTGATTCCTCTTGCTATTTGTCACTGGGACACAAGCTTTATGAGGTATCATGAAAGGCTTCTGCTATTACAATGTCCCCACGACCAGCAAGGACAACGGCATGGCAGCCATGTGCAGAATGCTGGTCTTCTCTCCACTACTGATAAGCTTTCTTCTCTTTGCCTTTCCCTTCATCAGTTGGCTCAATGAAGTATTTCTGTTTTGAAGAGCTAAGCCTTCACTACTTTCTATCGTTTTTGATGCATTCGAAGATCAAAATTTCATTAATGTGGGGAAAGAGTTTAGTGCAAAATATGGGAAGAATTTACAAATATTTATTATTTCAGTATCTTAGTATAAAATATATATTAATTTAAAGTTGGGAAATGCATAAAATATAAAAGCAAATCACCCATATTATGAACAGGGTACATTATTAATATATGATGGAATCATTTTTGAATATGTACATTCATCTCTTTTTATATTTCTGGAATATTGTATAAGATCTATAACTTACTTTTTACTTAAACATATATACTGATTATTTTATATTTTTAGGTGATCTGATTTTATTTTTAATGTTTTCCAATATTCATTATGTTGTTACACTTTTAAGGTGCTTTAAATTATCATTTTATTCATAATTTGCTTTCTCTCCTCTTTTTTTGATTATTGTGCTGATAGAGAATGACTCTGTATATGAATCTTTCTGCACATTTCTGATTACTTCAGAAACAGAAATAATTACCAGACAGAGCTCTGGAGTCACTTTCTACTATTTTTAAAACTGTTGGCATTTATTGCCTTGCTGCTGTCCTGTATTTTTCTGTCAGCTGTGTTGAATTGATAATTCCTACTTCCCTATACATTTTGTACATATTTGAAAAGCCTGTCAATTTTCCAGATGAAAAATTAAAGTTCATTATTGTATTTGTTTTCTATCCCTAGAAAGTTAGGTCCACACATCCTTCTATCATGCCTGTTTTAGGCTTTCCCCTTCTATCAGCAACAGGCATGCTTTTCTTTCTTTATGGTTATTGGAGGCCAGTTTATTTTTAAAATATTTTATTTTATTTATTTTTTTATGTGTATGAGTGTACTGTCTGCATGTAGGTTGGTGCACCTGTGTCCTGCAATGCCACGGAGGTCAGAAGAGGGTGTTGGATTCCCCTGGAACTGGAGTTAAAGATAGTTCTTAGCCACCATGTGGGTGCTGGGAATTGAACCTGGGTCTTCTGCAAGAGCAGTTGGTGCTCTTAACCACTGAGCCATCTCTCCAGCCCCGATTTTTAAAATATTTTTACAAGGATTTAATGAAAGAATGATTTAAGAGTATAATACTAGAATCCAAGTAACATTGTTAACAATAGAGAACAAATGTATGGGCCCAAACTAGATTGATTGGTTTCATTTTTTTTTTTTTTGTCCCTCCCCAATGTGTTATATTCTTTTTTTCCAAAATCAAATGTAACCATGTTAGGAAAGACTTAAGGTCTAGTTTCAGTGCTCTGTTTAGTCTTCAGATATAGTTCAGTGTCTAAGAGCAAGGACTAGGTGTGCTCTTGGCCAGTACGACCCTTATGGGTTAAAACATTTCCACTCAGTTTGGGATAACTCATTACTTAAGTTCACCCTCTTCCTGCCTCCTCTTCTAGTGTACCTGTCTATTAGGGTATGCTAGGTGTGTCTGTTCAGTTAGAGGACGGGGTGTAGAGCCAAGGGGACCATAGTAGGAGCCAGAAGCACTCTTTATTGGTCCTAGAACTGCTGTTTGCCTCCCTTGTTATTTCAAGCAATTCACTTTTTGAAGCTTCATCACTTTGCTCTGCAAAGAGAAGGTAATAATAGCCATGTTCCCTGACTTGGAAGATTATTGCGAGCTCCACTGGAGACAAAAGAGTTTAAAGTCTATGGACAACCATAATGTGCTGTGCAGAGATGAATTATTATGATTATTGAAGTAAGTTCCTGATCCAATTCAAGGGAAAGGAAAATTAAAAGAAACGGAGTCTGAGAAAAGAGGGGAGCGGAAGCAAACGAGAGACACCTTAGAGGAGACAGCAAATTCTCATCTATCTCGCAAGCTCGTATCAATTAAGCAGGCGAGTAAGTAAATAATAATATCATGAGTATATAAAGTGATTGGTACATACTCAATAAATTAAAACACTTTAAATGTTCTGTATGGTTGTATGGTTTTCCTTGAAAGAGGGGATTTGTGACATCTTCTGGTGTTCCAGATTTGTCATTGAATGAGTTCCTGCCAAATTGCATGTTCTACTTCTATGGAAGGATAAGTATTTCATTCCCTGTGTGTGTGTGTGTGTGTGTGTGTGTGTGTGTGTGTGTGGTGTGTTGTGTGTGTGTGTGTGTGTGTGTATTTGCTTGTATTTAGTTTCATGCATGTATGCATGTGTTCATGGACATGTGGAGGCCAGAGTACAGGCTTTAATGTCATTCCTCAGGCACCATCTACGTTTTCTTATTTGACACATGATCTCTCACTGGCTTCGAACTCCTCAGCTAGGCTAGGCTGATTGGTCATTGAGTCCCAGGGATCTTCCTGTCTCCAACTCTTCAACACTGGGATTACAAACATAGGCTCTAGCACCTATGGTAGATTGTAGGGCTCAAACTTGGGTCCTTGTCTTTATAAGACAAGCGATTTATTTACTAAGCTATCTCCTCAGCCTATTTCGTTCAGAGTGCCGACCGCTCTTACAGAGGACCCGGGTTCGATCCCCAGCACCCACATGGTGGCTGAGAACCGTCTCCAATTCCAGGAGAACTCCAGTTCCAGGGGAATCCGACACCCTCTTCTGACCTCCGCGGCATTGCACGACACGAGTGCACAAACTTGCATGCAGACAGTACATTCATACACATACATAAATAAATAAAATTAATAAAAAAAATTAATTAAATGGGCCAGGCGTGGTGGCGCATGCCTTTAATCCTAGTACTTGGGAGGCAGAGGCAGGTGGATCTTTGTGAGTTCAAGGCCAGTCTGGTCTACAGAGTGAGTTCCAGGACAGCTATGGCTACAGGGAGACCCTGTCTCAAAAAGACAAAATAAATTAATTAAATGGTTTATTGAGCAATTTTGCCAGACGTTGTGATAAATATCAGCTACAGAACAGTGAACAAATAAACTTTATCTCAGTTTTCTTGGAATTTATAGTCTGGTGGAAAGGGTTATCCTTTTATTAATTTATGTTATAAATTGTGGATATTATACATTATAAAAGGAAGGGAAAAGATTAGGTTCAAAGAACAAAATAAAATGTAGAATGAAGTTACTTTGACATTTTCAGGAAAGATTGTAAAGACAGATTTTTCCTGACAGAAATATCTTATTTCTACCAACATCTTATTCAGAATGCAAGGTAGTGCTTTGTATCCAACATAAAAGTGTCTCACTGGCGTGGTGGTGCACGCCTTTAATCCCAGCATTTGGGAGGCAGAGGTAGGCAAATCTCCGTGAGTTCAAGGCCAGCCTGATCTACAGAGTGATCTCCAGGACAGCTGGTACTAAAAGTGAGACCCTCTCTCAAAAAGACAAAAAAAAAGGGATAAAACTAAAAAAGTCACAAAATTATGCTTGTTAATGTAAACATCATTCTTCCCTAGTTATAGAAAAATTTAGAGTTATATGAATAGATTAGAAACAGTTATAAAATGACAAGTACATGATAATCCTTTTTATTGAGAAAGCATGCAGTACTTTATGGAAAAGTATTTTCTCTACAGTGGCCCAAGTGACCTGGAAATTACTCTCCCTTCCTTCTAAATGAAGATAGTGAGATCTAGAGAGGTGAAAGAATTGCCCCTAGGTGATCTGGTGACCCACTTGTTAAATACAGGATCCAGTGGTCTTGAGCCATTCTTTATGTGGTTAAAAATGGAACTTCTGAGTGCACAGAGCTTAGATTGGGGATTTCCCAGGACCACCTGAAGCACATCTCTCTTCACAATAGCAAAGAGCTGGAACCAACCCAAGTGCCCCTCAACTGACAAGTGGATAGAGAAAATGTGGTACATGTACACAATGGAGTTCTATGCAGTGGTAAAGAAAGATGACATCATGAACTTTGCAGATAAATGGTTGGAGCTAGAAGATATCATGCTGAGTGAAGTAACACAGTCCCAGAAAAACAAATGATGAATAGTATCCTTCATCTGTGGACGCTAGCACCAATTACCTAACTGTATGGCAAACTGAGCAATGTTAATGTGATCTGAAAACAACTGTGCTCTTATATTGTAGAATCCCTTAAAAAATAAACAAAGATTAAAAAAATTAAAAAAATGGAACTTCCCCAAAACAAAGGCCATATGCCTATAACTTTGGGTGCACATAAGAAATGGACAGTCAGACCCTATTGCTAAAGATATGGCATGATATGAGTATGAAAAAAAATTATGTTGAGACCCTGTACTGCAAATCAACAGCTGACCTTCATGATGTCAGAAAGCACTATGCAAACTGCTGGAAAGAAAAGGTCTCTGAAGATTTACTACAGACTTCTTGTGCTACACTTTTACATGCCAAAGAAGATGTAGTGCAATAGTGGCAGCCTGATAAATGTACACCTGGAAAGAAGAAAAAAATCCCAATTTGATCTATGGCCCAATCCCCAGTAGGGTATGACACATGGCTGACACTGTAGCCTTGGTGCCTCCTAATGTCAGGAGACTCTATTGACCACATTAGAAAGCTATTGGCATCCCTTTGTCAAAGAGTTATAATGGCCCAACTAAGATATTACCCAGGCATATGTGTCTGTGCCCATCGAGTAACTTGTTATAATCTTTAATATTTGTTACTTATTTGTGCTATATTATTAGAATTAAAAAGGGACTGCTAAACAACCCACCAGTGTGCTGCAAACAGAACTTGGACAGTCCCAAGAATTTGACTTGTCACATCAGAGAAAAAAAGAAACCTGGATCTTCTATCTCTCCCTCTCCCTCGCCCTCCCCTCCAAAGCCCAGAGACACTTGTAGAAAAGGTTAGCAGACTGTAGGGGCCAAGGATGGGGGATGAATTGTGAGATCATAGCAAAAACAGACTGGATTTGTTCTTTTTTTTTTTTTTTTTTTTTTTTTTTTTGATCAATGTATTTATGTAAGCAAATCTCTTCAACTGGACTTGGGGACCCTGGGTTGTACAAAAACTGGTAACTAATTGGTTTTATATGGACACTCCTTATTGCCTATGTGTACTTAGAGGTCAAACAAAAAAATTTAAAAAATGAGTAAAAAAAGGTGGAACTTTAAATCACGTGTCAGGGATTTCAAAGTATTTTATTTTAAAACCAACAAGTAGCTTTTTCCTTTTACGTTAATTGAGGAAAACCAGAGTGATTCTTGGTTAAATGGTGTTGAAAAATCTGCTTCGTGGGTTCTAAGTTCTGTTCACTCAGAGCCAGCTCACTAAAAGCCTGTGGCGGTCCCCTAGGGAATCCCTCTCTCCATGACGCTGACTTTGACATGTTTAGTTAAATATTTCCTTCTCTACTTCCCTTCCTGTTTTTCTCCACACAACCATTCTTTTGGTTTCATATCAATGCCTTTCATATTTCTAGAGCTTGTTTGGCAGTTTAGCAGGGGAGCACAGCTATTTGTATTTCCTTGACTGAAGACCAGTACTCCTCTATGGGGGAAGGTTGTCCTCTTTGACTGAGCACTCTTGTCAAGAGGGACAAGAGAGGCATGGAGGAAGAAGGGGACACCTGCCTAGCTAGCTAGATCAGCTAAATTAGCCCTGACAATCAATGGGGTGACAGATGTCACAGCCAGATTATCCTCACAGCCATTTTTCATATTTTGTTTTCATATATGTGTTATTTGTATGTACATGTATGATATAATATAGATTGTATAGCAATACATGTATAATATATGCACATGTACATTCTTTGTAGGGTCAGCAAAAGGTAATATCTATGATATAAAGTTATGCATGTTGATAAAATCAGTTAATAGTGTCAATCATATTTAATATTTTGTTGTTGCTTTGTCTTTATTTTTGAGATAGGGTCTTGCTATGTATCCCAGGCTGGTCTTGAACTCCTTATCTTCCTACCTTAGCCTTCTGATCGCCAAAATTATGGCATATGATTTCATCTTTTATTCAGATTTAGCCAACATTTTAGTTCTAGCTCTCAATTTGCAAAGTACTGACATTTTATGAGTACTGGGATGTGGGACTTGTATGATAATTGGTGCTAAATTAAGTATGTTCTACTGTCCATGTACTAGAATTGACCACTTTGAGTTCTCTTAGGGAAGATGAAGTTGAAATAAGTAGACCCACCAAATGCCCAAGTCTTACAACCGAATGTCTATGAATTTTAATATATGAGCCAATTTACCCTTTTTCTGTTATCATTGGATGTGACGATTTGGTTGAAGAACTTTACATATTTTTTATTTCTTCATTTAAAAATTGTATCCATACCATAACTTTGTTCATTAAGTTTCTCCTTCTCTCGGCATCAGAGACTTTAGATGTGGGAAAGAATTAGGCTTTAGAGTCAGGCACACCAGGGGTTAAATTCTGTTGTCCTTAGTCATTAACTTTATGATTTTTTTGGTCTGTTTGAGACGGGGTCTCCCTGCAGCCCCAGCTGTCCTGGAACTCAATTTGTAGACCAGGCTGGCCTTGAACAGAGACCTGCCTGCCTCTGCCTCCCATAAATTTATGATTTTAAGAATATTGAATAACTTACACAACTTTGCTTTTCTAATGTATTAGTGCTGTTTTAAAAATTAAATGAGTTAATACATGTGATTCACCTAACAAAAATTACATAAATAAATGTTGTTTCCCCAGTGTTGTATTGTC
Organism: Rhizomys pruinosus; assembly: GCA_009823505.1. Lineage (NCBI taxonomy): Eukaryota > Metazoa > Chordata > Mammalia > Rodentia > Spalacidae > Rhizomys > Rhizomys pruinosus. The sequence continues at coordinate 1,171,962 of VZQC01001497.1, read as the reverse complement.
TGAGAAGGAGGAGAGGAGAGAAGATAGACATGAAGGTTAACCACCAGCAAGTTGGGCCTGAAGAGATAGTTCAGCAGTTAAGAGTGCTTGCTGCCCTTGCAGGGGACCCAGGCTTGGTTCTAAGCACCCTCACTGGGCTGTTACAACTCCTTGTAACTCCAGCTCCAGGTAATTCAATGTCCTCTTCTGGACTTCATGCAAGTGGATTCACATATATACACTCAGGCACACATACATAGACATAAAATAATTTTTTTTATAAAATAATTTTTTAAAGAAAAGTTGCAAGGTGTGGTTATAAGCCATTCCAGTGACTCATTCAGCCCACAACTTTTAAAATAAAAAAAAAGATGTTAGTTTGAAATGTAAGAAATATACTCCAAACATTAACATCAATAAAGAACACATTTGCATGGACAGGGAAATAAAGTTTATTAGAAAACCCATTAGGAGATTCTTTTGCTGCTATTAAAATACTCAATACAGGAAATAAAATCCCAGAAGCAATATGACCAATAAAATAGAATTTGAAATATTAAATATTTCAAGAGAATTTAAAAATAGAAGATATTTACTTGTTAAAATGACTATTCGGTCCAATAGCCATAAACAAATTTCTTGTCAATAAAATCAAAGGTAGGGTTTTTCTTGTCTAGGCCATCTGGTCTACCACTGGTCTACTTTAACATCGTGTGAAACTACTGAGGCAAGCGGACATGGAATGAGCAGCTTCTGGGGTCGTCAGTAGCAGGCACTGAGTAAGGGGAGCCACATTTCAGCAGCACCTTGGGGTGCAGGGCTCCTCACAGCCAGGCTGGACGTAGGTGGTGAGGTTGAGGGTCAGCAGGTCTGGGGTCGGCTGGCGGGAGTTGAGCAGGAAGCAGGTGGGCACACAGGGCTGAGGAATGTGGCAAGGTGGAGGACTGTTGTCACAGCAGGTGGGCTCCAGCTGCCAAATGGTGTGTGGGCAGGTGCTGGGCAGGCAGACGCCACAGCGGCAGGACTTGTCTGAGGAGCAGATGGTGGTGGCAGGGCCGGTGGGGACACTGCAGCAGCGGGCAACACAGCAGGCCATGGTGACGGAGTCTGGTCGGCTTTAGTCTCCTGGAAAGATGGAGTTTCTGAGGTTCAGAGGTCTCTTCTCATTCTGAGCTCTTTTATACCCTTCCCAGAAGGCATGGGTCCAATCAGAAGGCTTCCTTCTTACTCTTATTTTTGTTTATGACGTCCTTTTCCATTAAGATTATCTAATCAGCTTGGTATTTTCTTGTCTATTTAGAGTTCCTGCTCTGATTAATTCAATCACAGTTTTGACTCACTGACGTCATTTTTGTCACAAGAACATTCCGTTCTTCAGCATTCTGGTATGCCAAGCCTTGCAGGAGCTATGGGTAATCTAACCAGATGACAAATCAGGTCCAATTTTAGGGTTTAAAATATTCTTGTTCTCTTGGTTTTAAATAGTCTGCATAGTATAATGTGACTTGTAATGACTCTTTTTAGAACAAGCAACCCAAATGAATAATTGGACTATTTTCAACTCACTGGAGTCACCAGGGATATGACTACTTATTGATGAACAATTATTCTAATGCTATGTGCTGCAAACATGTTACCTTTACTTATTGATGATATAATTCAGGGTCTTTTGAAATGGAAGATGACAGAATAGTATGGGATTAGACCATTTTTCATTATTAGAAATAAATCTAGAATGATTTTTCAAAGGTGGATTTACTCTATTTTGATTTCCACTGCATCTCCTTTTAATTCATAATTGTTCATCTCAGATTTGTCAGGCCTACTACAAATGTTGGTGAAATGAAGCCCAAACTTTTGCTGATCCTAAACTGGCATTTTAATAAACATATACAAATATTGCCAAAGTTCTTCAGAGAAATCCTTTAAAAAATTATTATTTTTTTAATTTTATTTATTTTTTTAAAATTTTTTATTTATTTCTGTATGTGTATGAATGTACTGTCTGCATGCAGGTTTGTGCACCCGTGTCGTGCAATGCCGCGGAGGTCAGAAGAAGGTGTCGGATTCCCCTGGAACTGCAGTTCTCCTGGAATTGGAGTTTCAGACGGTTCTCGGCTGCCATGTGGGTGCTGGGGATCGAACCCGGGTCCTCTGCAAGAGCGGTCGGCGCTCTTAACCACTAGGCCATCTCTCCAGCCCCAAGAATTATTTTTACCAGGCTGAGCATAGCTTGGTAGTATTTATCTGGCATGCAGGAGGTTCAACCCCCAGTACTGCCAAACCTAAAACAAAATAACCAAATTTTCTCTAGTAAAGACCCCCCCCCAATTAAACATAAGGTCAATCAGTAGCTGAGGATCCTCTTTGTTCTTCAACGAACCAGTTACTTGGACTCCTGAAGTAGGTCCTGGTGGAAGCACCATAGCTGCCACTCTTTCCAAAACAGCCATCTCCATTCTTGAATGAAGATAAGTCAAAGTATAAAATCATTGGAAGAAGTGAGCCAGCTGGTTCCTCTTCTTTGTCAGGTGTGCCATAAAAAGAAAACCACCCAGGTCTTCATTCATAATATACTTTAAGATAAGACAAAACAGGACTTGAAAGGAGAAACCATGATACACAGAATAACTGCGGGTTTTGGAAGGGGATCTGATCTGGTGGGATGCGGAATGAAGGATTTCATAAACATGCTGTTATGGGCTTCCTGGTTTGCATGTTTATTTGTTTTCCTCTCTTGGCTCTTCTACTGGATTGTAAATTCTTTTGAGATGCCTTCTTCAACATGTTTCACCTCAGCTGGCCTGGATTTGTCTTCCTGGAGGCTGCAGGTGATGGCGTCGGACAAAACTATCTTCAGTGTGCAGTGTTTCACGGCTCTGACATTCTTTACATGCCTGTTCAGCATGAAGCACTTAGCTGGTGGAATCTAAATGACATCATCTATCGGATGGCAAATAATTGTTGATTAAACTCAAAGTACAGATTGCTTCGTGAGTCGTGTCTGAGAGGTATATCTTTGGATATATATTTGGATATATCATTGGGAAATACTGTCCTTGTGGTGTCATACATTGAATGTAAGAAGAGCAGTTGGCTTAGCTTTTGCTTGAGTACTAGTGTTTATCATAAGACACATCAAATCAAAAGGAAGGCAAGTTTCAGAGGTAGTTTATGCCCCTGTGATCTCATTCAGCTTGTTCCTTTAGCTTACAGTGTCCTGCCCTAGTCTCTGCTTCTCAAATCTCACTCATTCTTCAAGTTTGAGCTCAAATCCTTCCTTCATAAAGAAAGGAGCTAATCTTTCTAGCTGTTTCTACACTTTCCTGCATTGCCTGCAGATTCATTACAGACCTGGTTTCATTCTGCTGTGTGTTATAGTGTCACTTTACATTTATCTTTCTCACTCCAAGGCAAGGTCTTCACAAGTGGGAGTCGTAGCCTAGTTTTCTTATCTCCCTCAAGCACTTGGGACAATACCTGGAACACAGGAGGCATCTGATAAATGTTTATTGAATTGGACTAAATTATAGATTGGAATGTGCTGATGTTTAATTACCAGCTTCTCTTCCTCTTTAAGGACACATTTGAGTTTATTTAAATAGCCAGGAGAAAATAAAAACTAAAGGTAGGTGCTGATCTTGGAACTGAAAACAATTCTAAGGTAGGCCTTGAATGTCTTTTATGACCCAGGCAGATTTCTTCAGGTATCTACATCTCCCAGTGTGACTTCCTTTCAGCTATGGGACTTCTGTTGATGTCATCAGAAAGCATAATCCTGCTGTGCACATTTATGGCTTCATGATGCGTATGTCACGAGTCCTTGCATAATTATAGCATTAAACACTGAAACAGCACAGGCTTCGGGGAGCAGGGGTGTTCATTTACCTTTAAAATAAGGAGATCTATGATAGCAGTTTTTCCATTTCTTTGAAATCATTATTCAAAACACAAAGAACATTTCTGCAAAACTGAAGACACAGGGTTAGAACATCCTCTTCCATGGTACCTAATTAAAGGGCATTTGCTAAGCCCTTAATGATTATTGCAGGTCCTTAGGGCAAGGTGGGCAAAGCTCTTTGAATCATCTTTGTCTAGCAGCAAGGGGGGTTCACACTCACAAGGCTCGACACAGGTGGTGACAGAGATCCCACTGAGGTTTGGAGCAGGTTGGCCCTTGTAGAACAGCCAATAAGATGGCATATAGGAATCAGGCGCACAGCAGGGTGGGGGGCAGGTGTGGCAGCAGGTGGGCTGAAGGAGGCTGATCTTGTGTGAGCAGGTGCTGGGCAGGCAGACTCCACAGGGGCAGTATATGTCAGAGGAACAGAGGGTGGTGGCTGGGCCAGTAGGGGCACTGCAGCATCCTTGGAGATAGGAATCACAGCAGGACATGGTGACAGTGGACCAGGTAGACGTTGCGTTGCTCAGGAAGGTTTTCTTACAAGAAGTTGCCTTTGGTGGGTCTTTTATACCCAGCTGTTTGAGGGAACATGGCTTCTGTCCTTCACAATGCTTCCTTGTTGTTGTTTTCACAGTCCTACACAAATAACACAGTAACATCGTCTCAGTTTTATTTGATTGTTTTGCTATGTTCAAACGTGCTTCAGGTTGCAGTCTCAAAATGGCACCATTCTAGTCCTGCACTCACTTGGTGACATGTTAACATACTTGTGTTTACCCTGATTTTCTTATCTGACACCTATAGTTTCTCAAATGCAGCTTGATACTTTTGGGAAGTCAAAACCTATAGGACCTTTTTGTTTTTTCCTACCAGATACATGCTGGTGTCTTTGTATGGATTTGAGGTATAAATGAACATTGAAGATACGCAACATGGTCTTGCTTAGAGAGTACAAAGCTTGCTTGATGGTTTCCAATGCATATCCACGACACTATCTACATTTGAAATTATATGTAAATATGAATAAACCCTCAGTCTTACAAAAGTTTTTTTTTTTTTAAACTGCAAAATGGAATGGGTTAAAGCAGAGGCTCATTAAAGCAGAAACCTCCTAGATGGTGGAAATACCACGGAGGAGGGCTGAAGTGACTGATGTCATTTTTATAGATGAGTTGTATTAAGTCACAATACCCAGACTCAGAAAATCAAACGCCACATGTTTCCCTTCATTTATGGATCCTAGCTGTGGATCTTTAGATGTGAGTATAGACCCTGAAATCACCACAGAAACCGGGAAAGTGGAAAGGAAGGGAGAGGAAGGAGCCAGAGAGGAAGAAAGTAGGACATCAGACACCCAAGAGGGGGAAACTGGAGAAATGGGAGGTGCTCTGCCTGGGGAGAAGGAAAGGAGGGTAATAAAAAGAGAGAGCGAGAGGCCGCACCCTGGAGAAAACAGTTTAGGAAGGAAGGTGTTAAGTAACCATCACCAACATCACTTGTGTGATGACTTGCACATTCAAGTTTACACGGGAAACAAGCAAAGGCCAAATCTCAGCCAGAATCTTAAACAGAGAAAATTTTAATATAGAGCATTTGTTAAACAGGGCCTGAAAGACTGAAAGAGGAAAGCTGAGGTAAATACAGGAAGTGGCCACTAGCTCTAAGGCTGGAGAGTGGAGATACCAGGTTAGTGTTAGAGACGTTTGCGAGAGTGGGGCTCTGAGCCAGGCGTGGACTTCTGGGTGCTGAATGGATGTGTTGTTATAACCCTGTGAGGTCTGCTGCTGCTGCCTGGCAAAGCCAGGCAATCCAAAAGCAAAGTGACGGAGACAGATGAGCTTTACTGATAACAAACTGGGAAGTTAGGAGATGGGGAGATTGTCCTAGAAAATGGCTATGGTCCCAGAGGTTTTAGAAGCACAGCTTTAAAAAAATTTTTTTTTATTTTGGTCTTTTCAAGACAGGGTCTCCCTGTAGCCCCAGCTGTCTTGGAGCTCGCTCTGTAGACCAAGGCTGACCTTGAACTCACAGAGATCCACCTGCCTCTGCCTCCCAAGTGCTAGGATTAAAGGCGTGC